>MU853819.1:0-155780 GCA_033297225.1 Diplogelasinospora grovesii | reverse complement strand
GCCCCGCCCCGCCCGCGGGGCCCGCGGCCCCCCCGCCCCCCCCCCCGCGGCCCCCCCCCCCCCCCCCCCCCCCCCCCCCCCCCCCCCCCCCCCCCCCGCTGGTATGAAGGGGATGACATATGAATGAAGGCGCCTTTTTTTGGTATCAGGAAAGGCATTTTGATATGCTGGTGGATGTTTTTTTCTTTAATACGGTAAAAGCTAGTGGTAATCACCATGTTCAAACATCTACGATCTCAAGAGACGGCGGCACGGCCGTAGTCGATCTCGTCGATCGTCCGCTTCGGACCCGTGAACCAATACCTACCGCCGAGACCAAAGGGAAGAATCCACCCAACTAGACTGACGATGGTAACGATTCCGATGCAAATGGGGGCATAATTTAGCGTTTCCTGTGGTTGACCTGTGTCAGCGGTCATTCGACTAACGGGAAGTTTACTCGCAAGTAATCTCCTACCTTAGTGACCGGATATAGCTGCGGCAACAGCAGGACGGTAAACAGAAACATGATGTACAGCCCGGCAACGATGCCCAGGGGGAGGCTGTACTTGCCGAGATTCCAGGACGCAGCGGGCTGAAACGTCTTCCGACCCACCGTATACCGCGCCGCGATGGGGATCAGGTAGGAAAAGTTTGTCGCGATGGTCGCCGTGGCCGTGATGGCGCTGAAGGCGACGGTAGACCCGATGACGGCGCAGGTTATGGCGATGCTCAGCCCGAAAACCAGGAAAGCCGCGTGCACGGGGATCTTGTTCTTGTTTAGTCTGCGGAAGTACCTCGACAGAGGCAACACCCCGTCTCGCGAGATGGCAAACGTCACCCGCTGGGCCGACAAGAAGCAGCTAGCCGTAGCGCAGGTCGAGTCGACCCAGAGCAGGGCCAGAATAGCGATGGCGCCGTTCTCGCCTACCAGCTGCACCAGGTACTCTGCCCAGTTGTTGGAGTATGACGCCGACACGATGCCGTTGAAGTCTTGGATGCAGAAGAGGACGATTATCAGTGTCTGGCGTTGCTTCTTGTTAGCTAGTTACCACCAGCTAAGTTTTGAAGGGGAGTGGACGCACAGGAATGGAGAGGAGCCAAGCAGAGAGGGACGACATCCACATCCCCTTGGCGACTACTTCCGACGCGTCCTGTGTTTCTTCGGCGAGATGTGCAGAGGCGTCAAACCTACTCAATATCAGCCACGTTCATTGCCTTACTGAGCGAGGTATAATACGTAGGGAGAGTGTAGGTACCCGTAAAACACCCAAGCGCCAAACAGAACCCCGATCACCCAGCAATACGCGTCCGAAGCCTCGTGTTCATCTCCCAGGTTGATCCCGTTGTAAAAGGTGTTGAACACGCCCTCTCTCGACTGGAATTTTCCGGCGGCTTTGATAGGGAACCAGACCCAGTAGAGCGCGAATAGCGTGAAGAAGATGAAGATCGCGAAGCGAAAGTACAGCTGCAGGGCGCGCTGGGAGATGATGTTGGGCGCCATGGCGAACACCATGCCCACGGCCGTGAGCAACCACGCGAACCACCCTTCTGACAGCACCTGCGCGTCGGGGTACCGAATCTCGAGCGCGCTGAGCAAGAAATTCGTAGACCCTTGCTGGACACCAGGAACCACACACACCCAGCCTGCCCAGTTCCACCACGCTGTCATCCTAAACCCTTTTGTCAGTCCTTTCGTACCTTGATCATTTCGGGGTTGTGAGAAGGTGAGTTATTACCAGCTGAGGAAAGGCCCCCATCGCTCCCCGCCCAACCGGTACGCCCAGAAATAGATCCCACCGGAGGTCGGAAAAGCAGCCGCGATCTCGGCCATGACCAGCGACACGGCGAACGCGAACCCGCCGACCGTGGTCCAGTTCGCAAACGCCGCCTGCGGACCGCCGGTGTACATGGCCCATCCGAACAGCACGGGAATGCCGGAGATGAAGTTCATGGACGTAAAGGTCGCCGCCCAGTTCTCGAACAGGCCTAGTCTGCGGAAGAACTCTACACACACACGCACACACACTACTTAGTTATCTGTTGAAATAAGTAAGGTGAAAATAGGGAGAGTTACCCTGGCGATAGCCCAGCTTGGCTAGCTGCTGTTCATCCCTGGACATGGACATGGACATAGACATGGACATCATGGCCAAGTTCTCGTCGGGCAGACCTCTGGATGTGGATGAGGTGTCGCCCTCGGCTGTCTTTATCTCGTCTGCCATATCTTTCTTATCTTGGGACGAAGTCTTATCACCCCGGCAACTGAAATGATTTAATAATAGTGAGGGTAAGGCAAGGTAATTATGATAAAGGAGGTTGAATTTGAAAAAAAAAAATTTTCACGCTTCGGATCAAACAACGATGTAATTGTTAGAATACAGATAGTAATAATTACATCTGAGAGATGCGTGAGAGAGAGACTCGGTAATACCCACCACGGCCGATAAGCTGGAACATTACCTATCAAGGAAAACTACCTACGTAGTGTGGGTGATTGGTGACACATATGATGCATGTCCAGATGAGGTAGGTGCGTGACATTTAGATCCAATCTTATCGTATCTGTACCCTATATACATATACCTACCTTACATTCGGGACTCAGCTTTTGGGGGGGAGGATGATACGGTGGGCGGGCGATCCCGGACTCACACGCTGGTAATTAAATCGGAAGTCGGGCTTATTGGCAATTGGTTTGGCTTGATTGGCCGTTTTTCAAGTTACATGATCTGGGCGTGCAGATACGACATGTGCGCCCGATCAAGGGCTATTCGTGGACACAATCTTTGGCTGTTATGGCAATATGATTTAGATCGAAACTCAGGAACTAGAGTAATTCATATCTGAAAGTTGAAACTTCTATTAGACAAGGTAATTTCTGATGCAAGCTCTTCTAGATCACAAGATTTGCCAAAGAACGTACCTCAACTTGCTCAGTGTCATTATACTGTTGTTCCGAGTATAGTATCATCCGGATCGAAACCCACCTACGCAATTACGGAACGTGTTGCTCAAAGAATCCACGTTACGGTCTAATAAGCATTACCAGAATTACATATTGGTATGATCAAGTGCACTCTGATAATAATTATGTGATTTCGTTGCTCGGCCACGGACGTGTCTATGAAAGCGTATTCTTCACCATAGTCAACAGCGCCCCATCCACATAGCTCGGGCTCCGCCAAGCGCTCCAGTCATGGTTGAGAAGCCCCCAGCTCTCATCATAGTCCTGCGTGCCCGACCGGATGTAGTAGCTCCCCGACAGGACCCAGATGAACCACCCTGCCTTTTGCGCCGGCAGATAGCTCGCCAGACAGCTGGCGTACACGCCCTTCCACGTGGTTGAGTCCATCTGGAAGCCGAACTCGGTCAGCATGACGGGGAACTTGTTGATGCTGGCAGTAGCGCTGGGGTCCATGGCCTGGAAGCCGTCGTTGTATAAGTTGTTCTGTAAGCTGCTGCAGCTGCTGGCGCTGTTCTCGTAGTTGTGGATCTCGAGCACCAATTTATCGGCATACCCTAGGAAATCCGCAAAGGTGAACTTTCCTGTCCCGGGCGTAAGAGCCGTGTTTTGAACGACGGGCGTCAGGAACGTGTCGAACGAGAGACCCGACAGAAAGATGAGCACGTCCGGGTTGCTCGAGTGAATCGCCGCGGCGCCCTGCTTGATATATGTATACCAGGATTGCCAGCTGTATGTGCTCCGGGCTAGACCGCTGGCCGGTTCGCGTGGCTCGTTGCGCAGGGACATTGACATTAAGTTTGGCCACGATTTGCCCTACAGGGAGTCAAAATCTAGTACCCAGGTGCCACCTTGAAAGAACTTACATGCTCAGCCATGTACGACAACCCACGAGTCCAGTTCGCAATGGAAAAGTACGTGTCGCCCCACCAGCTGTTGCCATCGCCGGCCGAGCAGCACCACGTTCCCTTGGAGATGTGATTGTCGAGATGCACGTAGATCTGCTGCTTTGCGCATTCCGCTGCCACGGCGTCAAAGACTTCGAGCCTTGTTGTCGAGGCAGTAAAACTCGGATTCTTTGCCAGAACTTGGTTTAGCACCCTTGTCCCGTTGGCCTGACCCAGGGCTTGCACGAACGCCTTCTGGATGCTGACGTCTTTGCCGCCGCTCGAATAGATCTCGTCAATCATCTGGATCGCGTAGGTTAAGCGAATGGAGTTCATGCCCAGACTCTTGATCTTGGACACTATCGTCGCGATAGACTGATACTGCAGGCCCTCGGGGATCATGACGTCTGCCGCCCCTGGCCAATTGGCGCCGGCGTAGGTGACGTTCGCGCCCGAGGCATCGTGTATCCAGCGGCCGGATGTTACAAAGGGGCCGTTTGGCCAGGCGGCGGCGTGGTGAATTCTCTCATCATGCTGCTCGGAGTAGCCTGGACCTGGAGCAGCAATGCAGAGGCTGGCAAAGCCGAGAAGAGGGAAGCTGAGCTTCATCTTGCCCGGGCTGATCACTGAGAATTGTCAAGGTGAGAATCACGCCGAAAGAAAGCATGGTTGGAGGCCGGCAGGTCGAGACTTTATGTAGAATATAACTCCCTATAATAAATAAGGTGCGCCATGCAATGGAGGCGGCACCATATTGCAAACTCCTGGCGGGACGAGCCTATCATCCTGGTGGAAACCTGCAATGCTACTTGAAGGAGACCTTTGTCCGAGAAAGTCCTCCAATGCGAAGTCTCTCTGGTGTTTGTTCGACCTCGTAGCCTGGTTTTCTCGAACGGCAATTGTGCGATGACAGCGAGCGACAGTTGAACGAACACAAGTCTAAGCTATGCTCGAGCGCCGGCTCCGTCTTCCCCGTAGTCGAAAACCAATTCCTGCGCAATTCCTGGATCCGGGTATTCATGGTCAATATTAGCGCTATTGGTTCAATCTAAGCAAATGACTTAGAACGGACCGAGAGAGGTCGCATCGTCTCATGGTCTGAGGTGGAGATGATGGCTCGAGATTCTGCCGAGATGGGTGGGATGGTAAGGATGGTGAACTCCCCGCACTTTCCCAGTGGTCCCACTTCCCCAACTTTCCCAGTTCGCAGCGTCGTAGCATAACCTCCATCAACTACAGTGCCAAGAGTGCTACCTCTGCCTTTACCTCCCAGGTCACCCCGTTATGGAGTGGACATGGACCTGACTCTTTACAAGATCGGATAATGTTTCACCGAGTTGGAGCTAACTTTGACGATTCATGTTTCATGCCCACAGTTCTGACAGCTACGGCTTGTCCAGTCTGTCCAATTCCTCAGAAAAAGCGCTACCAACCAACTCATTGGTGCGGGTATTCACACAATCCTGCAAACTAAAAAACGCTGCGCAAACTACAATTCCTCACACGCGCGACATCCATCTTAGAACTCATCTCGCCTCCGAAACTCGACCATCGGTCCGTTCTTCCAACTGGTAAACGTGTCGACCAGCTGGAACTCGCTCGGCCGATGTCGTCCCCACACGGCGCCTACTCTCCCCTCGCCCGGGTCCTCGACCCCGACCGCCCGCCGTATGTCATACAGGAATAGCACGCGTGCCAGAGTGGTTGCCATTTCGATATATGCCAGGCCCTTGCCAATGCAGCCGCGCGGGCCGATCGAGAAGGGACAGAAGGCGCTCTGTGCCCGGGCGACGTCGTCTTCACTCACGACGCCCGTCTCCCCCTTGGCATCTGGGATCCAGCGCTCGGGCACAAAGGCGAATGGTCGCGGGTAGTACTCGGGGTTGTGATGGATGGCATAATGTGGAGTGCCGACTACGGTGCCAGCTGGAATGGCTTCGCCGTCGACTGTGATGCCGCCGGGTAGCACCTCACGAGGAAGTAGGCCGCCGACAGACGGGGACAGACGCATGGCTTCGTCGATGCACGCGCGCAGGTAGGTACACGACGTCAGCTGTGACCCCTGGTGGATCTCCTCGAGATTGCTGAACTTGCTGCGAACCTCGGCAGTCGCCTTAGCGAGAGCGGAAGCGTTGCGCACCAGGTAAAACAGCGTTGCGGCCATGGCTGTCGAGGTTGTGTCGGAGCCGGCAATGATTCTGTTCTGGTCAGTTCCGAGGTCAACGGGCAGGCTGAGGCAAGTACTCACAGTAGGTTCGATTCGCCCCAGAGTTCAGGTGTGGTGAAGCCTTGACCTGTCTCGGGATCGCGGGCTTTGAGCAGGTAGTGGAAGAAGTCTCGTCGGTCCGTGTCGTCGCCGAGTTTGGTCCGTTCTGCAAGCTGTGCCCGGCTGTAGCTCATATACCGAGCTCTTCCTGCGGCGATCTTGTGGAATAGGACCTTGTCCAGGCTCAGCTTGTCGACGATGGGCATTGTGCCGCACTGTGTAGCTGTCAATATCTGGCCCCACTGATGTTACAATCCAATACTTACGATGAGATGTCTCTGCGCTGCGACGCCCACGAGGTCGATAGCATAACGGTTGTCCGGACGCTCTAGCATATGGAAGGCCTTCCCGAAGCACAGGTCCCCGAGGATATCCATGGCCAGCCAGTTGCACCAATCCGCCATGTTCTTCGGCGTGGTCCAGCCTTTCTTCTCGTCGACGGCACGGCCAAGGTCGCCGATCCCGTCGCAGAATTGCCTGACATTCGCGAGGATGTAGCGCTCCACCTCCTTGACGGCGCTGTCTGAGAAGGCATGCGAGAGAACACGCCGCTTACGGGCGTGTACGTCCTTATCCCGGGTGTTGTGGGTATTGGGCGCTGGGTGCACAAAGGCGTCGTAGAACTCGGCTTTGCGGACGTTTGCTCGGAAGCCGTATATCTCCTTGAGCGCTGTGTTTGTGTTGACGGAGAGAGAGGAAGGACCGAATCGCACAAACTTGCCGTACTTCTCATGCATGCGCCAGAACTCCAGGTGACGATCACCTTTCCAGGCATGATAGAGCATATAGGCAGCTGTGATCTTCGCCAGGAAGGGGCCGGGGTACTTGGCCAAGGGGTGGAAGAAGAGACGGTAGACGGTTACACATATTGACTGTGAACTCTAGTATTAGTGATCCTGTGGATGCATGTTGAGAGCTCGTTGGTTCCAGAATACACTTACGTAGACGAATCCGGCGAGGACTAACAGCCCTATCCAAAGCTGGAGGTGGGCAGCATTAAACGCCATGGTGACGATAGGCTTCTGTGGTGTGAGCTACAGCTACAACTCTGGACGGGTCAGATTGGCATTTATATTTGAAACAAATTGACATTCAACAACATTAGAGTTAAATAGAGGACAGCTATATTTGTTCGGACTTGTGTTTTGTAACGATGGTATTACGTCCTCCCTTTGATCTCGAAGTCTCATGCAGCGGTGCGCAGCTCGGCTTGCAACGGCCTAAACGGTCACCCGCCGTTTGTGTATCGGCTTACCTCCACCAGCACTATGATGTCGACAATACCTCTTTTGGGGCACATGATCCATGCTAGGATTCAGCTTCCCATACGGAGTAAGCTCCGGAAACCCACGGATTTGGTACGACAGGGAAACTGTGGCTGGCTGGAACTGTAATATGAAGTGTCCGTATTCGCTGATCTTGATGCAGTCCCACAACTCCATGCAGGGAGAGTTGATTCGGCATAACTCACTAAGTGAATGCTCTTGGAAGGTCATCGCCAGTATGAAGCGACGAGAAAGGAAGGCCGCAAGTCGTCAATTAATGCAGTTATCACCTCAGTGGCTAGTGCAGGGCTTGTCTGACCAAATGCAGATGATGGGCAATGCAATGTCGGGTGGCTCGATATTTGAACAGCCAGCACCTCTGTGGTCTACATGCGAAGTCTGTGGATGTCCGCGTGAAGTGACATGACGTCTGTAACTTCTCGCTGACCACTGGCGCAATGGGTACAAAGGCACAAGACACGTTGTGCTAGTCAGATAAGATAAGGTGCCATAAAGATCCGTGCGGGAAAGCCCCGCTGGTAGTGGCTAATGTTGCTGGTTTCGTGTTGGCGGTCGCAAGGCTGAAAGGCTGAGATCGCAAAACATTGTCGACTTTCAATCTTTCTTCTGCCGGATCCGGTCATTTTGGAGAGGTCTTGCGATAAACCCACACCAGACCGAGAGGTGAAAGGCGACCGTAACAATGACGGTCTGCAAGTTTTACCAGCAGGGATACTGCCGAAATGGAAGTGCGTACAACCCATTCTCTGCGTCCAACAACACTGGAATGTTTATGCAGCTGCCCGCCTATCACAACTCACGTTTTGTCAGGCTCATCTGAAGTATGTATTGGCTGCATGGAATCTGACAGACGTTGGTGAATACTAGATAACTGCAGGTTCGAGCACCCCAGCAAAACAGGCCAGCAACAACAGCCACAACATAACAACAACCGATTTGGCGTGTTGAGCAACACACAATCGAGCCAAGGGATGTCGCGAGCAGGAGGTGAGAGGCTTCTCAAAATTTGCAGGGATATCTATAGAAGGTGCGCTGACGCTTGTTCAACGCAGGAGAAACGCCATACAGCCTCAACACGGATATTATCCAGCGAGACTTGACCACCGAGCTCCCGACATGGATCCTCTCGGCATACGGCCCCGGCAGAGATGCTCCCGCTCAGCTATTTGGTGGCTTTCCGCGGGAGCAGAGCTTTGAAGAGATCAGGTTACACTACATGCAGGGTGCTATGTCAGGAAATCCGCAGGGAGCTGTACGTGAGGCATGTCCCAGGGCTACGAGAGACTACTGACATGCTGTCAGCTCAGCGAAATCGAGGGACTATACCAGACCGCACAGCAACAGATCCAACACACGCTGAGCAATCTCCCCGCCGCGATTCAGTACATAGCGAGCAAACGCGACGAACACCCCAACCGAATCGATCAATGCGTGACGGGGGCATTGAATGGCGAGTTCTCAAGAGACAGGCGACAACAACTACTACAACAGCAACAGCAACAGCAACAGCAACAGCAACAACGGCCAGCAGGCGCCTTTGGTGGCAATGCCTTTCAGAATGCTGCTCAGCCATCCAATGCGTTTGGTGCGCCGGCCGCGCAACCGACCGCTGGTGCTTTTGGGCAGCCTGCAGCCCTAGGTCAGAAGCCGAATCCGTTCGGCGCTCCCGCAGCACCAGCTTTCGGCGCTCCTGCACAGTTGGGCAATGCATCTGCATTCGGGCGACCTGCGCAACCGGCAGGGGGATTCGGGCAGACCAGTGCTCTCGGCGTAAAGCCGAATCCCTTCGGAGCGCCGGCATCTGGACAATCAGCGTTTGGACAACAGCCGCAAACTGCGGGCGGTGCTTTCGGGCAAACAGCGGCGCTTGGACCGAAGCCAAGCCCTTTTGCTGCTGCTGCTGCTACAACTGCGGCACCAACCGCAAGCCCCTTTGGAGCGCTAGCAGGCGCAGCCAACACACAACAACCCAGCAATCCCTTTGGGCAGCCAGCGCAAACACAAAACGCAAGCCCATTTGGCCAGGTAGCCAACAACCAGCCACCTAACGCCAACCCGTTTGGTAAGCCGGCGCAGCCGGCAACTGCAAGCCCGTTCGGTCAGCAGACAGCAGCACCGGCAGCCAACCCATTTGGCGCACCGGCAGTCGCACCAGCAGCTAATCCCTTCGGCCAGCCGCCACAGCAGGCTTCCGGCGGTGCCTTTGGCGCCCCGGCAAGCCAACCTGCTGTCCAGACCGCAAACCCGTTCGGAAAGCCAGCGGCGCAGACGCAGTCGCCTTTCGGCGGCGGCGGCGGCGGTGGAGGAGGTGGTGGCTTCGGCGCCGCGACAGTCACCAACGGAGCAGCAGCAGTAGCGGGGAAGCACCCAGACATCAACTCGTACAGCTCCAAGTACCCCGATGGTCGCTTGCGCATGTTCAAGGGCAAGGCGGTGACATATCAGGCGCTCAAGGGCAGCGATCAAGAAGTGCCTGTCATACGAACCTTTGACGGCAGCGTCACCAAGATCTGGTTTCCGAACGGGCCACCGCAATTCGCCGCGACCGAGGCCGAGCCAGCGGAGTACGACGACAAGACGACACAGGAGTGGAGTGTATTTGTACAAACCGGCAAGTTTGCTGATGGAGTCATGCCCGAGGTGCCACCGAAGAAGGAATGGTGTGCCTGGGATTTCTAGATGATGGGGTGAGAAGAAAAGGGGGGCAAATCTGTTCTAATTCATGTGTAAATCTTGGACTGATGATACCCGAGGAATACTTGATCTGAGCCTGAGTTTCCGTGCGTGGTTAGCGTTATTTTGGGCGGAATCTTAAAGGTGCATAACTCCGGCGTTATATGAGAAGGTCTGATGTTTTACAGATTCAAGAGCATCCTGTACTATTGAGTGGTATATAACCGGGAGTAGAATACGACTGGGAATCTCACATGGGCACGGCACTCTCCTATACATGCCCCTATTCTTCAAGATCGCTTTCAGTTTTTCAGTTTTTCGGTTCTCAGTGAGGAATCCAGTCAGGCACTCGCATTTCCATCATTAGAAGGAGCTCTACGTCCATATCTAAATACGTCACCCGTGTGATTAACCGGGAAGACCACCACCCCTAGCCATTTTCCTAGCTCTTCCCTCTCTTCGGCCGCTGCCGCGGGCCTCCTTCCTCCTCCTCTCACGTTCAGAAGTAGGGGGAGTAGCCGTACCCGCCCCACCGCCTCTTCCACCACCACCTCCTCGGCCTCTACCACGCCCGTGTCCACCACCTCTCTGCCCACTACCGCCCCTGAATGATGACCCAGGCGTAGCTGCTCCAGATCCCGGTCCGGCGCTGTCACTCCCCTCCTCATTATCCTCCGCTGCTCGCCAGGCAGTAGACTCGAGCTCCTGCTGCGCGCCGGTCCACTCCCCGTACCGTGCCTGCAGTCTCCTGCGATGCTTCTCGTTCCGCCCCAGCATCAGCGCCCACCCCTCGATCGCCTCGTCCGTCATGCCCGTCTCCTCCCGCAACCTGCCGCGCTCTTTGCCTCTCCGCGTGGCGTGGTCTCTCTCAAACAGCTTCGGCATGGACGAGAACGTGCGGAACAGCGTCTCCTCCGTGGCCTCGGCTAGGTTCACATTCCCCTCCTCGTCCGCCGCGGTGGTGTCGACCGTCCCGCCTACGTCGGCGGCGTCGTAGGTGTCGTCTCTCTCGTCGTCATCCGAGTCGAATGCCGCCAGCGCGGACAAAATGGCTGCCTTTTTGGGAGCGGACGAGCGGTCGGCCAGTAGCCTGTCTGCGTCCAGGTTTCGCTTGCCGATCTGTAATCTCGAGAGGTCGAGATCATCATCTTCGTCGAATACATTTCGACGGTCGGGGAGGGTGATGGAATTAGCGGGTTCAGGGGCATGATCATGTGATAGCTCTTCGCTGCGATCGGCACTCTGTAAATGTGCGGGAAGTGACCCGTCCAGCAGATGAGCGATCACCTGCTCGGGATCGTCACCGTACTCGTCTAGCAGCTTCGCGACGAAGCCGGAACCGAGTTCGGGGAAGAGATCTTGGATCTGTGAGATCTGGCTCATGCGGTGGACGTGCATCTCTTGTTGTAGTATCATGTCCTGATCGTGACCACCGTCTAGGGACACTCCTTTGCCCTTGTCCACCTTCCTCTTGATCAACCTCTTCGACTTCGCTAATCCGCCACCTGCCTTTTTGAAAGTCCCCAACGCGGCGAGGACGGACTTTGTGCGGCTCGACATGCTCTCTGCCTGCTCGAGTCTGTGCTGGAGCTGCTGGAGGAGAGGCGTGGCGGTGACTAACTCAGCCACGAGGGAGTCGTTGACGTTCAGGGGTCCCGACTTGTGGGCTTCGGCAGCTGCTTTCAGCGAGTATAGTTGATCTGTCAAGGGGCCAATCTTCTGACCCTCCACGAGGCCAACCAGGCATAGATAGGTCGTCGTGATGATGGTCTGTCTCAGGGGCGGGTTCATGACCTTGTAGCAGCTGACGAGACCGTCAAGGAAGTCGCTGCCTGCGAGGAAGAATGTCGCAACTGAGGGTGATGCATGGATCAGGTCGTTCACCCTGCCCAGCCGATCCTGAACGCCCTTGATATCCCCATTGATACCATCGTCAAGATTCTTGACGAGAAACTTCTTCAGAGCCGCTAGTGATGAATCCAGCCGTGTTTGTGCGGGCTGTGAGAGACGGGAGAGCAACCCTTCGGCCTTCTTCTTGCCATAGACTCGGCTCAAATCTGCCAGAAACTCCCATTGTGCCAGACCACTGGGCGGCGATGGCGACTGGAGGAGCTTGGATGTTAATAGGAAGCAGTCCTTCAGGAGCCTTTTTGCTGATTGGGATGAGCCCAGGATGCCGGTCCCACCGAGCGCCGTTTCCCTTGTAAAAGATGTGAGAAAACTCTCCAAACTCTCATCCTTTGTGGAAATGTCCAGAAAGTCTTTTTCCGATAAAGACAAATGGCTGTCCACAAGAGCAACCCATGCAGTCAAGCATGCAACCCATTCGTCGGGAAGAAGCTGGTCCCTCCATGCTGCCAGGGGGAAAAGCGCGAATGCGGGGAGTGCTGATGAGCTCATGATGCTGGATTTAAAGACGGAAACGTGTACCAAAAGTACGTAGCCAAATACAAGGAAAAACAAGTCTAAATATCTCAGACCGAGCTGAGATTTAAAGCGAATGAACAGATACAAAAAGGGAAAATGCACCTCCCTGAAAACAACACTTTTGGCTGCTCTTTATGCGAGGCAAGCAGGCTCAGGCTGACCTCTCGTCACTGAATCACTAGCCGATTTGGGTGAGCTTCGCCGGATGTGTCATCACCGGGCATGCTCGCGCCACAATCGGCTGCGGAAGCACTAGTACTAAGCTTTCGAGCGGCCACATGTGGCTAAGTTATGCCCTAGGCTAACTAGCACCCCGCCTCTCTCCACACACAGGCGGGCCACAGCCAAAGGTGGGTAAAAAATTAACGAAAAAAGTTCCATTCGCGATACACACACTTCCCCATCGCAAAGAACAATTCTTCACCTTCATCACTTAGCTGCAACGTCGATAGTACCGCGTTCGAGTCGTGAAGGTGCTTCTTGCCCTGTTAATCAATTAACCAAGACCTTTGTACAAGTCTACCGACCTCGACCCAATCAGTCAAAATGTCTTACAACAAGCCCGAGAAGGACTTTGGCGAGGCGCCCGTATGTGCCCACCCTTCCTTCCCCTTGCCCTCTCGAAGAAAGACCCTTTGCTGACATTCTCTTGTGTGTACAGAAAACCCACAAGATCCGCATCACCCTCACCTCGCGCAAGGTGCAGTCCCTCGAGAAGGTCTGCCACGAGCTGATCGAGCGCGCCAAGTCCAAGGACCTCCGCGTCAAGGGCCCCGTCCGTCTCCCCTCCAAGACCCTCAAGGTCACCACCCGTAAGACTCCTTGCGGTGAGGGTTCCAAGACCTGGGACACCTTCGAGATGCGCATCCACAAGCGTCTGATTGAGTACGTCTTTCTTCTGCTCCTTCCTTACTAGAATGTTGGGGGGCACAGCTGACCTGGGCTTTGTTTACAGCCTTAACGCCCCTACCGAGATCGTCAAGCAGATCATCGTCAACGTCGAGGCTGGTGTCGAGGTTGAGGTCACCATTGCTGCTTAAAAAAGAGCAGAAATTGATGGTACATCTGGAAATGGTAGCTCCCGGCCGCCAGGGATACTGGTCTTTGGTTATAACGGCATTCCATGTGCGGAGGATCTTTGTTGCATCTTTCCGCGAAGAATACCCAGATATTCAGACAAGTCAGGTCAGAGTAGATCCAGCTCTTGAGAGAGAGCCTGGTCCGTTCTACCAAACCAAACAAATAAACGTCAAAAACATCACAAAGGGAAATTGTTCAGGCTCTGATAATCGGCTTTTGAAGCAGATCCTCCCCTGCGACTGTGACTGCAAGATGCTGGACAGATGTTAAAGTCGGACGTTGTTGACGTATCAACCTCATGCGCTGGTGCATCGACCGCTCCAACGCCCCTCCTATCCACAAGTGATCCAGAACACATGTCGCTCTCGGCTACCCGACTGCTAACTGGAACGTTCAACAAGATGAGGGGGTCAATGAACAATTGTCGAATTAGCACCTAGAGTCTATCACTGCAATGCCTATACCAATTGATCCTCAAAAGACCAAGTGTATTCGCAAGAACGATTTTGACTTCTTTGTATGGTATCCAGAAACTATCAAGGCCAACTTGAAAAGTCAGCCAACCGCTAAAATCAAGCTATGGTCCCCAGGTGTGGGCGTCTTATATCCTCGTAGTCCCGAGCAGAGAGGCGACCTGATCCAACTCTTCATCCGCAAGCCGGCTCCTAAACCTTTCAATGTCAGGATCCGTTATCCCGTTCCGCTCCTGAAGCTGATCCTCCACAGCTCTGTGCACTTGATCAGAGATGTAAGCTCCCTTCAGCCATCTGCTGCCTCCTGAGGTAGCAAACTCTTGGCGGCCATGCAGCACTCGCCAGTTGTCAAAGATAACACACTCGCCCGGCTTGAGCTTGACCTCGACCATGTTTTCCGCTTCCGATAGACTGCGCTGGAACGCCGTCGCAGCCGGTTTCCACCTGGTTATGGAGTCGCGTCTGAAGGGGGCCTGGAACGGAGGCGACCAGTGCAGCGTCTCCAGGTGCCCGTGGGTCTCCTCGATCGTGCGCCGCACCATCTCGTAAGAGTGCTGGCCTTTCTTGTAGTGGAAGTTGACCGAAGGCTCGGTCAGCGCCCCGTACAGGTCCGGACGGTTCAGCTTCAGCTCCATCGCCGCGCGGAAGCCGTCACTGAACAGGGACTCGCCTCCCTCGCAGCTGTTCGCCAGACAGTGGAGGAGCTGGAGCCGCGGGATCGGGATGTGGTACATGAGGTCCTGATGCAGGCCCAGGAACTGGCTGGTGTAGGCCACGTTCTCGGCTCGCGGCTTGGACTTGACGTCCCAGGTGAAGCCGTAGAAGGTGTGCTGGAGGATGCCGATCTTGCTGGCGATCTTCTCCACCTCGAACTCGGCGTCCGGGACGTCCGTGACAAAGATCAGGCCCGTCTCGCACAGCTTCGCGAAGGCGCGCCAGAAGGCGTCCGGGTCCTGCATCCATTCCATGTACGAGACTGTGCACGACCCGTCCCCTTTCCATAGCTGTTCATACACCGACCTGTTCCAGAGCGTCCGTCGGGCCGGGACAATGTGAGGGCTGCGCAACGAGCTCAGGTCGCTGCGCCATTCTTGCACTTGCTTGTCCGACCAGACCGATTTGTGTAGCCCATCGTCACTGCCATTCACCACGTTGTCACCCTTCCATACCACCGTCAGAGAGCCATCATTGGCTACCTCGGCGCTCTGCACTTCCGGCACGTCGGGGATGTCACATGTCGAGAAGTTCTTCTGGCCCGAGTCCGGATCGACGCACAGCGGACAGGTGCAGGCATCGCGCAGCCAGAGTGATGATATGTTGAGCGGTTCCCTGCTGTCCACCTTGCCGAAATCCAGCGAGAGCGTCGCCTTGTGTACTTTGACAGCCTTCAACTTCCCATTGTCGACGCTGGGTGTTCCGTATAGGCTATTCTTCGGACCGCCAGGTCCAGATCGCTGGGCGCTGACTTGATTCGAGTGATGTCGTCGCTGGTGTAGGCCTGCAGGTCGCGTGGAGAGCCGCCGGCCGCCACATGTCCGCGGTAGAACACGGTTGCTGATGGCCGATGATGGCGCAGGCGGGGCAACGCGACCTCCCCGAAGCAACCCCGCAACGGTGGGAAGCGTTCGTGATTGAAGCATCACGGCTACAGATATGCGATGAGTCGTCGAGGAGCGGAAAGCTCTGTAGCCGTATGTGTTCAGGGAGAGTCTAAGACGTTACGAAGATTTGGCAGAAAAGGCGCGGCTGCCGGCCGCGTGGGCGAAGGGAGATCCGTGGATGGAACCATCCCGGATAGGTAGCTTGCGGCTCGTACGACAGTGGAAGCTTCCGGGTCAATGTATGTACTGTATGTATGTACATACATCCCTGAATAAAAAATGGGGTAACTGCCCACCTGTACCGGTAGTGGGTTGCGGGGTAGCAAGCGCTGGACCGAGGGAAGCTGGGAAGTTTCACAGGAAGATCGGAGAGCGCGCGGGGTAACTAGTTGGAGCTCTGGTCGCTCCCGTCATCAGTGGGTTAGGGTTGAAAAACAAGCACGCTCATGCGCAACAATGGAAACATTGGCACGTTTTGGTCGGAGCAACAGACATACACAAAAGAAAGACTAGTCATTCTCGTCCTCTCGACGGAGTAGCTCAATGACCAGTTGCTACAGGCGGAAGGGCTTGGAATCGTGGTAGTTCGCCGCCAAATATGAAGCAACCAAGCCAGAGTTGAATCTCGTCACTTCGTTAATAACTGCGAAACAAGCGAAAACCGCGAACCATTGGCTACCGATTTGCGTGGTTGTACGTTAACAACGGCTCTGCGGGAATTTACGTGCATCAAAATAGGCTGTTAACGGGTTTTAGCGGCTGTTGGCGGTCAGACCACTTTACGGGTTAAATTTTTGGTTTCTTAACAATTAAAAGAACGGTTCTGGTGCTATTATAGCTATGCTGTAGTTTGCGTGTGTTTTGTTACGCTTTTAACAGCTGTTAGTGAACGGACCTCTTTACAGCGTGGATTTTAGGTTTCCTTAACCACAGTATTTGCGTTTTGCTTTGCGCGTTTTTCGGCTTTTACTGTTACGGCGTGCGGGAATAAGTCACCCATTATAGCCAAAGTCAGCTAAAGCCAGCTAAAGCCAGCCACTACAGCCAAAGCCAGCCACTACAGCCAAAGTCAGCCACTACAGCCAAAGCCAGCCACTACAGCCAAAGTCAGCCACTGCAGCTAAAGTCAGCCACTGCAGCTAAAGTGATTGGCTAAATATTTGTAAAAAGTGGGTCTCATCATAAAAAAAATACACGGCCGCGATGTCGCGGGCTGGCTTCCGCTAGTAACTCTTAGCGGCGCGTACCATAGCTCACAGTCTTGCCTTACTCGTGCTCTTCTTGCGGAAAGGACCACTGCTGCCGAGAACGCGTCACATGAGGAAGACCTAGGACTTCGTAGTAGGTTTAAGGGGTATCCTCTACTAATTGTTCCACGGCTGGAAAACCTAGGGGACACGCATTCGGACATACATACCTCTTAAATCATGCATGAGGGCGCCTTGTCGAAGATGGCAGACTTTTGTGGAGGTTATCACGCAGGAATGGCTCTTGGCACGACGCATTGCTTTCTTCGCCCAGAGAGGCATGGTCTGGTCCTGCAAGGAAATCCGGTCGGATGTGAGCAGCGTGAACTACCTCTTGCGTGGGGCTCGGCATCTCGAGTGGTAAGATGTGGTCGAGACGCACGCGTCTCGTGACCTCACGTACTTCACGGAATTGTTCGATGGGATCCGGACTGAGATTCAGAAGCGAGACGGGAGCCAGTACATGCACGGCGTTTTTGAGCGCAAGCTGCAGTCGCAGCTGATGTGGCGTGTCAAGCACAATGCTCCGGCGAATCGGAAAGGAAATCCGATCAAGGCGCCGTCGTGGTCGTGGGCATCAAGCATGACGAAGATCCAGTTCCTGGACGGGGTGTCTGATGCGCGCCATGCGAAGAACAAGAGGTACGAGGTCGGCTGTGGGGACATCAGGTTCGAGGGGGACGCCGTCGTCGTGCCAGCTGGTAGGACTAGGAAGCTGAGACCTTCAGAATGGAGGCGAGCTTCCACCAACTCCCTTCCGATATCTGAGGAATATAGCAGTGACACCGATCCCGACGAGCCCGAAACCGATGCCGAGAGCTACGAATCTCTAGACCCCGACGCGAAGGACACCCCCTGCTTGACGAAGGCACGCCCCCAAGTCTGAAAGACGGGCCGCTGATGGCCCTGCATCTGGTCACGAGGCACATGTCTTTTGCGGACAATGAAGAGCTCTTTGAAGAATACTTCATCGTCTTGCAGCGATGCCCGGGAGAGGAGACCGCCCCTGACACGTACGTGAGAGTCGGGGCCGGGATGTTTCAAACGGAGTGGCGGTACAGTCGAGCGCGTGGGTTCGGGAAATGCACGGTCAGGTCGTTGGGGATTGTTTGAGCGAGAGCTGGATAGTTGGCCAAATGGCTTGTTTGGTCGACAAAGATACGCAGTAGCTTACGTCGATTCCCATTGTATCACCTCGGTATACGTACCTCGAGGTGGTAATTGGCCCCTGCCATGTTTCACTACAGGTACCATGAAGCAAGACCGTGCCCGGAAACGTGGAAGGTGGTCCCTTTTGCGTATAATCCTTTGTGGGGGAGAAGTAAGCCTTATTAGCTAAGAGGCGGGCTGATTTGAGCAACCTTCGAAGATAGGTGTTCTCAGCGCTCGTCTTGATCCGAGAGTCTACTCCAGTTGCTCCGAACCATGTGTACTTTACACACATGAATGGGGGTGACGACATGGGTGTAGCAGGAGTTGCCGCATTCCGGACCCGAGGCCACGGGTGACGATCCGCGTGCAATGAAGTCGGAGCCGAAAATTGTCATAATCCATTGCTACGGACAGAGAATGTTCAAAGAAGGGCGCCCATCCTGTTCACTATCGCCCCGAGTCATGCTCAGAGTTGGGGGCTAACGCGCTAAGCTGTACGGAGTATCAAGGCTTAACATTCAGTCCTGTTGGTTCTGCAAGGTTCTCCTTAGCTTTATCTTAGCTTCTGCTTTGCCATCTGTTGGGTTTAAGAACTAAGCATGCTGCATTAAAGTATTGATCAGACGACCTTTCACTCCGTACTTACATAATACGAGGCAAAGATGCCATTCTCCGGTTCCCAAAGTCCATGTCTTCGTTGAGATCGCTTGAAGAAACGTGGGATACCTTAGCTTGGTGGCAGAAGGTAATTAGGCACTCTACAAAACAAGTGCAATGCGCACTTGTTGATCTATAGTTACCTAAGGTATGCAATGTATCTCAAGTTCGCAGGGTTGTCGCTAGATGCCAGCCCAGGGCGCAAATTGGCATGCACGATTGACGCATGTAATTATGTCCAAAGCGAACCTTATCTTGCCCGTTCCCGAGCCGCTGAACACCTGCGCACTGACTCCAAAGGCTTATTGTATGCTTACTGTATACAAAGTTCCTGGACCGTCACAGTGATGGTCTGTCAGATCCAGAGTGACTGATGATCTGGGTCAAAGAGGGGAAGATGGGTGAGGTGAAGGGGACGAAACGTTGAGGGTGCACAGACTGGGGTCAGACGGCCAGTACATACACAGGACGAACCAAGTAACGTAATCAATACCCTTGTGGACCATTCTGGCTTCTGGACCGCCTAAAAATAGACCAAAAAAAGCCACACAGCCCACAATAGTCACCACAACAGTCACTATAACAGAGTCCACAGTTAATAGTCTTTACAACAGTCTTTATAATAGTCTTTATAATGGTTAAGTAACTAATCAGATTAGTTAAAAAGATCGTAGGCTATAGGCATTTCCTTTTAAATCATCGCTGTAAATTTACCTTTCTTATACAACGCAGCCCTCCTTTATTTAGCCAGCTCTTTAATAGACTGCTGTTCTTCCTTCTCTCTCTTTAACTAAATATAAGCTTTAATAGTTAACATATGAGCCTCTTTAAAGTTCTATTTAATTGCTTATTTCTTTCTTTACTTTTTAAACTTCTTAACTAAGCTTTTATTAATTATAGTTAACGTAACGTTATTAGCTATAATAATAAATAAAGTCTCTTTAATAAAAGTAACCTCCTTCTTTAATAGCGAGGGGACTTAATTAAGCTTAAATATATCCTTTATTATTTTATTAATCCATTAGCTTAACTCATTAGTTATAAAGACTTTAACTCGCTAGCTTTAGTTATTTATAAGAGTTATAAAGCCTTTAACGGGGGTTTTTAAGAGGTAATGATTTAAGACTCTATTAAGGTTAAAAGGAATTAAGTTAGCAGCCCTTTAAGCATTAAGAATATTAGTTATAATATACTATTTAACTTATTAATAGTAGTAAAGAAATTAAAGGTTATTAATTCATTAAGCGTTAAATATAAACCCTTAGCTAATTAAAACTTTATATTTCTTTATAAGTAGATTAAAGATTCTTATATTTAAAGGCTATAATACGTGTATTAAATAAGGGGGGAGATAAAAGGATATAATATTATTCTCTTTATAATATTAAATGAAGTTTATAAATATATAACTTAAATAGCCGTTAAGTATTAGTAACTAATTAAGTCCTTAAGTGTGGTTAATTATATACTTATTAAAGTGTTTAAGTTAATTAAGAGCGATCTTTTTATTAGTTTAACCATTAAGAGAGACTTTAATAATAATAAAAGGATTTATTTTATCATTAATTTAAAAGTGTTAAATCCTTTAACCCTTAAAAATGATAAAGAGGGGAAGAAAGTAACTATTAATTAAGATATACTTAATAATAAAGACTTATTTCTTATTATTAAGTTAAGTAAAGAAGGTTTTAGCCTCCTTACGTAGTATAATAACCTTTATTAAATCTTTTTATCCTTTTATATAACCCTTCTTATTTATATTATAAGAGTTTTCTTTAATGATATTATACTTTAATAAAGTGGTTTTATAAAGCTTAAATTAATATTATAAAGTTATATAATTTACTATATCGCGTTATAATTAGTTTAAGGTTTTAAAATGCTAGCTTTAAAGCTTTATATATCTCTTTATAAAGTTATAGTACTAACACTTTCTTAAGGGGTTAAGATCTCCTTTTTTAACTAATAACTTTATTATTAATTATTTAATTATAATAATAATTATTAATTAGCTTTAAGCATTTAATTAGTATACTACCTTTATAATAAATTCCTCTTTTTATAAGTTAAGCCTTTATAGGTAAACTTTTAAGTCTTTAATCACCAGCGAGCTGTAAAGTTATAATCATAACATTATCTTTAAAACTTCAAAGAGGTAAGCAGCTTATTAAATATTAAGTACTTTGCCAGCTTATAAGGCTTAAATCATTAGTTAAATATAGTCTTCTTTAGTTAAAGAGAGGGCTTTAGTTAAAGGGAGGTTAGTTAAGATTATAAAGTCTTAAGCTTAAGCTAGTTTAAGATCTCTTTTCGGCATTATAATAATATAAATGCTGGTAAAACTAAGAAATAAAGTTAATAATATTAACTACGTTAAAGCCGCGAAATGATTACGTAATACTTTTAAAGTCAATGTAAAAGATGCGGAAGACTTTAAAGTATTTTGTAAAGTCCTTATAGAGAGGATTCGACAGCGTTGTAGCGTTAAATGGCTGGCTTCATCTTGTGACTATGGTTGCTTGTTGCTTTTTGTGATATGTAAAATTGGTGGTGGTTTGGGCGCAGTTTTGGCAGTCCAGAAGCTAGAATGGTCCATAAGGGTATTGATTACGTTACGCAATTAGGTGGATACAAAGTTCCATTCTGCGCCAGAGGTCGGCATAGATAGTAGGCAAGTGACTTCTTTCTCTGCGGCCCAGTTTCGCAACACGGACACCTATTTGTCGGTGTCGACGTCCACACATGCCCTGTGCCACTTTGACACTTTTGGTCTGATGGTGGGCTGAACTTCTGCAGCGGTCTGTTCCCCGACCGCTGCGGCGACATGTTTTTATCACGCATGCCTTTGCCCGCTCACGCTCATTGGTTCACCTGAAAATGACAACCTCCATGCTCGTTGGTTCCAACCATGGTTTGCAACTTCACCTTTCGGTTACAGCCAGTGTCAAATCCGCCAGCCTTGGGGGCTAAATGATGCACCTTTGCACAACCGCTGTTTAACATGATCCACCTACTCCTGCAGGCTTTTGTGATGATACCCACCAACCTAAACTGCTGCACACGCCGTCCAACGCAAAGCGGAAAGTCCGCCTCTCGAGAAAGCCGGGTTGGTTCTCTTGATCTTCTTGTGCAAAGTCGCTCGGAAGTACTCGTCAAATACCGCATGTGGCGATGGTACATAGCCCTGTCACTACCAGTGATAGTCTCATCGGCAATGGTTCGTCACCCCGGAACAAGTCATACTACCCAAGAGGTGCAGATTGGGTCCACTTGTCGCGTGGGAGAGTCGATGCGCGCTTGTCAGAGTGGGATATGCGCGCCTGCAGACGAACGTCAACGCCAAGCTTTCAAAATGCATCACGTTTCAGCCCCTACTAGACGCGAAGTGAAGGGTACCTGGGTCTGGCTTAAAGCTTGACCGTGGCCCTGCAGGGGCTGCTGAGAGGCACAGACAGAGTGCGACCATGGATCGGCTTTTGCAATAAAGCAATGAGAAGCGTCACGGTGTCAGGAGTGCTCTGTCAGGACTCCAACTACCTGTACCTTGCCGGGTCTCTCTTCCCGGATTCAAAGTCATCACCGCGGGACACCCAGTATGTCGGGACTGCGTCTCTTGATCGAGCGGCTGCACTGACATTCACCGGTATTAAAATGAGGCTCAGGAGGGCCAGCCACGTTGCCGTCCCGTGCGGTGTCATAAATATCAATCTTCAACTCGCCGTTGTTTAAGCTCGCGTTTCGCTGTTTGAGAGGACAGCATCCTTTCTCCGTAATATTCTTTGGGCGATCCAGAATCGAAATCTTAAGGGAACCCCCACCCTCGTCGAGGTCAGTGCTCTCCCTTGCAGCATCTCATCCTGGGGACCATGTCCGTGTTGGGCACCCCGGTGAACTAGCGTGTACTGTTGGTTCTCGGCTTGACGTTGCTCTTTCCTAACCAGGTCAATACTTCCGTCATCGTCTTGACGGGGCTGCTCAATCATAATCCGTACAAGTAGAGGGATCAAGTCCAAGGAGGCTACTCATCACACCATCTAGCATCGAGAAATAATGGAGTTGGTCACACGGTGCGCATCGACGTCTCCGGGATAATTGTGTGCGTAGATTCAAGTTCCCATGGACTTGATACCCCACTGTCACAAGGTCACAGACCACTCCTGCACTCTGCCACCAACTGCCCCTTGGGTCTACGCCGCCATGATAGACGGTCCCGAGCCCAGTCAGGATGAAGTCCGCGTTTTACTCTCTTGCAATGTAAGAAGGATGCTTCGATGCTTCCGTGCCCCTGATCTGCCTGCTCAACATTGATTGAGCAATACCGACCGGTGCCGTAATGCTGCTTGCAGCACCAGTCTTGTCGGTAATTCATGGAAGTGCCAGCCATGAACTTCATGACCTCGTGTGCTCCGAGTCGCTAGCCGTATTGAGATTCTGTTCACGTTGGTACCTTAGCGTGTTTACCTCGACCTGACTGCACGTTTATCTGGCTTTCTGGCAACTTCACTCTCTTCTATATATCTCACGAACCCCACTGTCTGGATCCACCGGAACCAAGACCATATACATAATTCAATCCAGCAAGTCCAACTTGGTATTGTTCCTCCAACAATAATCAGTTGCACCTTCGTGTCACGAGTCTTTCGTTTCTTACACGCCGTGGGCGCTTACCTATCTCCTTTCCGCAGACAATGGGGCTCGTTGCCATCCGTCAGGGTGGCCAACCAACAAACGTGTCGCTCGGTCCTCCCTCAAGTGGTCCGGTTTCTGTGTATGGATACTGCGATCTCAAATATGCAGGACTAGCGACCGGCCCCATCCCCAACCAAGGCCCGCAGACTCTCGCAGCTGTCTGGGCACTGGTAAGCCTGGCGACGGTATTTCTGGCTATGCGTCTCTACTGCAAGATATGGCGATTGAGAGGCCTGTGGTGGGATGACGTGGTGCTGATCCTGAGCTGGGTATGTACGAACTGAATCACGCTTGCACATTGAGGCCACTAATTACATGGCAAAGACGCTGCTAACTCGAGCCATCTGCAGGTTTTCTTCCTCGCCGATGGCATTATGTCCCGATTAGTGGTCAACCTTGGGGTCGGGAAATACCCATGTGATATCGACCCACGCAACTTGAGCCTCATTGGCCTCGAGGGCAACATTGGCAACACTGTTGGCACCTTGGCCGTGGTCTGGTCCAAAACGTCGTTCGCCGTCACACTTCTGCGGCTGACAGAGGGCAAAACAAAGATGTTTGTGTGGGCAATCATCATCTCGATGAACATCGCCATGGGTCTGTCGGCCCTATTCACCTGGATTGAGTGCACACCGATCCCAAAGACTTGGGACCGCACAATACCGGGGACGTGCTGGGACACAAAGGTTAGCAATGGCTACGGTATCTTTGCCGGCTGCCTCTCAGGTGTCTGTGATATCGTGCTCGCGTTGCTCCCTTGGCGACTAGTCTGGGACCTGCAGATGCAAAAAAGAGAGAAGATGGGCGTCGCAATTGCCATGAGCATGGGCGTTTTGTAAGGCTCCCCAAATCTCCATATTCACTTGTTTACTCTGGAACCCGATAAGTCCGACACTGACACCCGATTCTTGCCAGCGCCGGATCGACTGCCTTTGTGAAATCAGCCAGGATATTGACGCTTGGCAGTGAGAACTTCACTTGTAAGTCGCTTTTTACTCCTTCAACCCTTATTTGGTGAAGCATTTGTTTCTGATCTGAACCCTCTCATCAGATGACGGCTGCGCTCTCCTGGTTTGGGCAGCGGCCGAAATTGGCACCACTATCATGGCCTCCTGTATCCCTGTTCTCCGCGTCTTCTTCCGTGACGTGCACATCAAAACCATCTCCAGCCGGCACAAATCTGGATCGCATGCATCCGGCCCGTACAAGAAGCAGAGCTCGGGCGGGAGCGGCGGCAGCAATTCTGACAAGTCTAACACTCTTGTTGGATCAGCGGCTCAGCTGAAGAGCCCGTTTGACAGTCCCCTAAGAGGTGACGACAGCAGCGATGATCAAATACTGCCTGTGCAAGGTCTCGCGGACCTCAAGGCGTATGGAAATCCCAATGGGCATGGTCATATCATCCGAACACAGGGCTATTCAGTTGAACATCCCCACGATCAGGAACACATGAGCTACGAGATGAAGTCTGTGAGATGTGCTGTCTAATATGCGGGGGTGTTGCGTGTACAAATCGAAAATGGTGTTGAAGAAGCATGGTAAAAAAAGGCGGGGACTCGTGTCTGAATTAGGAGCATTGATCATTTACTATGTACGTACCTTGCCTTGGTCTCGCATTCACTTTATTATGTGCATGATACCACCATCTACAGATCGCTCCTTGATTGCATGAATGGTGGATTGAATGTAAGGTAGCTGGCGTGGCCACGTAAAGCGCCTGGCTACAGGTAGGTACGTAATGTTAGGTTGCAAGTCGACCGGACTCGGCAGGTACGATCGTCAAAACTTGCGCACCTTCCTGCAAACGGCTTGTAACTATCTGCCTAAGACTGTTCCATGCAGACTGCGACTTCCAAATCCCCGCAATGCTCAGCCAAACTCTCGAGACTGCGATCGCCCTTAATGCCAAATGGGGCATTTCAAGTTGGACTTGGTCTTGTGACGCCTTTGTCCTGATGCTCTTGTATAAAGGCAGTAGCAGCCGAGTGCTTGGATAGTGGTGCTGAAGCCCGGCTGAATAAGTTATTTGCCTACGTACCATAGTGGGAAAATACGCAGGATATCTACTCCCATTTACAGTTTCAGGGACCACTGTTGTGACAGTTGCTAGTGTCCTAGTAGTTGCAATTAATTCAGCAACTCTTATCGCCTCAGTCCCAGTTTCTGATTATTAGGTGCCAACTTAAACCACCGCGTTCCTTCCTTAGCTCACGATCCTTTCTCGATCTCGGGATCTAATTAGGAAAGAGAACCTTCTCTTCGAGTTCGAATTTAAAAATGACTAAGCGATTAAGCGATTAAGTGACCGCGTTAATTAATATAAAGTCGTAGTCTTCACGTTCTAATTCAAAATATCGCAAGTCTCCTTAGTCGGTTTTATTAAGGCTATAAATACCGTATGTTTATATATCGACCTTTATGAGCACATTTAAAGGTACATGAAGGTTTATAACGTTACTTTTATTTTACAGCGGTTTTACACGGGCGCTCTTAGCGACTTACTTTAAGAGATTTAACTAATTAGAAACCTTTTTTTTGCTCTAATAAGAGCTGCTAAATTTAATAGCAACTGTTTCGATAATAGTAGCAATTCTTATAAAATAGTTAACTCTTATAATAGCAGCAGTCACCACCCTCAGGGTCCCGTTATAGTACATAATGTGAGAGCTCTAATGAATGCGACACACTAAGGGCCGGTGTGAAGTATAGTAGGACTACTGATTTAAGCAGTAATGAATTTCATTAAGTTGTATCGCGTGACGATGAGAGTATAAGCCCAGACTTTAAGACGAAGTGTAAGGTGCGAGAGGCGGGATCCTATTGGACCGATGGATTTGAGAGAAATCTGAACGGACTATCACGAAACACTGTGGGCGGTTTCTGTGGAGCATTGAATTCAAGAGTTCTAAGCTCATTTGAACACGTGAATTTGAGCTGTATCGTGAACACAATAGTGGCTCGCCTGACACCCCAGAAAAAAAAAAAGGGTGGTCCTCCCATTGTCCAGTTTCATCCGCTGTTCAACTCGAACTCTATTGTCGTTTTCTTGGCTCAGATACTTGTCTCTCCGGCATTTGGGACGTTTTCAATTTTATGTCGAGGTTTCATGCAAGCGTTGCCATGCGCTGGCTCGCAATCGTTGCGGCCACCTTAGCCGCAGTACCCCTGACAGCAGCAGTCGATGTTCGAGCTGCTGCTGACCCTACCCAGCCTCCTGATCCCAACTATTGCCCCCCCGACGTGGTCTTCACCGCACAGGTACGGCTCACCGAGCTCGTCTTTACATGCGCGTTATCCTCGGGTCATTCTGCCTGGTCTACCAGCTTCGATACCACGACCGTATACCCTATCACAAGCCAATATCCCGGCTGCGCGTCTCTCATCAATGCGACGCCAAGTCCCACGCCAACTTCTTCCGATTCTAGCTTGACGACATTCTGGGGACCATCACCACGGTCTAGCACTGCTGCGCCCACGCAGTCTTCCGATAGTACGACCGCAACGGCCACAGTTACCGTGAGTGATCAAAACACTGCCACTGCGACTGATGGCACGACTTCAACCGTCTCTCCTACGACGCCGTTGACTGGGTCAACATCTACCAGCACTGCGAGCTCAGAGGCTACATCTTTGGGAACGACTACGGATTCACCTGTTGGCCCTCCTGGTAGCGCCACCTCTCCTCTATCGACTGCCACAGATACTGGTGCACCGGGCATTGGAGCGTCCGGCACTGGTGCATCAGGTACTGGAGCGCCAGGTAGTACTGGGACGGCAGGCGCTACTGAGACGACAAGTACTGGGACGGCAGGCACTACTGGGACGGGTACTGGAGGATCAGGCACAGTAGCCCCAACCAGCACGAGCGAGCCTGGCACAACTACTCAGACTGACTTGACGCCCAATCCTACTGCAGTGCCCACGGGTGGCAGTGCTACAGTGCCGACAACTGGAACTCCGCTTGTTCTGACCAGCACTGGGACTGGTGTCGCGTCATCCATAGCACAGAGCAGCTCCAG
This sequence comes from Diplogelasinospora grovesii, assembly GCA_033297225.1. Lineage (NCBI taxonomy): Eukaryota > Fungi > Ascomycota > Sordariomycetes > Sordariales > Diplogelasinosporaceae > Diplogelasinospora > Diplogelasinospora grovesii. The sequence goes on along the minus strand of MU853819.1, from coordinate 128,379 downwards.
CAATGGCCCGGTCGACACTGCGTCCACATCTCAGCTGGGCACATCAGGTGCTCCTCCAGCCTCATCGGCCTCTACTACTACTGCAACGGACACCGTCATACCTATTCTGTCCACGAGCACGTCTGTTATCTCGGGCACGACCATCACTACAGCATTCACGAGCGTCTCGGGCAGTGTCACAGTCACTTTAACATCTGTCTTGACTCCAGGCGACACTATTGGTACCCCCTCGCAAACCACTGGCGCTTCTACGAGCACCTCCTCAGCACCTACGTCGTCAGCCTCTGGAAACTCGTCAACGCCGCTGATTCCTGCTCCCCTCTTCAAAGCCCGTTTAGGGAATTCAGACTACTTCATGCCCATCGACTGCTCGCGTCCAGGTCAACAGCTGTGGGCACCTGACGGCACGCGATTCACGCTCTACTGCGACCGTGTCCAGTTCGAAAACGGAACCGTGTGCAACATGCAAAATATGGATAATGCCAATCCAGGTGAATGCGCCAGCTATTGCAGCGACCCGTCGACCGGCTACAAGATGTGTTTCGTCAAGCGATTCGACACCCAGGGCGGCCCCAACGGCACGATAATCCCATGGTGCTTTCCCCATGGCGTGTCGAGTAGAGGACTCGCGACTCGCGCCACCCCAGGTCTACCGGACATTGCGTCCCGACTCAGCGATCTGCAGAACAACGGTTGCAGTGCCTCCAACTACTTTTCTGCTGTGGCCGTTCAGTATTTCCAGATGGCGATGAAGGACGTGAATGCAATCACGGCAGCCATCGACTTTGTCATCAATTTCTTCAAGATCATCGCTGGCGATATTGGCAACCTTCTCACCTTTATAATCGGCGGAAATGGCGCTTCCGGGTGGATTGATCGCGTCGACCAGGCCTTCCTCGATCTGTCCTGCTGGGTTGGCCCCCAAGACCAGGGCACGGCAATCTGGCGCTCTCTGACACAGCACTACCGACTGCATGAGGGCATCAATGCCGTGCTGTCGATTCAGGACGTGGCCCAAGTGAACGTGATCCTGCAGATAATTGAGTTGGTCTTGAAGAGCGTCATCACGGATCTTCGGAATGAGTACCTGACATATATCGGGTCCTACGGGCAAATCATCCAGGCATGGACCCAGTCCACCCGTCTCTGCACCACGAAATGGGACCTGGATAACCTGGAGCATCCGGAAGAGGAGGAGCAGGACGAGGAGGACGAGGATGACTGGCTGCCTCGATATTGGATCGAAACTAAACCGGGCACGAGCGTTGCTGAACTTCGCATCGTCGAGGCCACGCTCGGCACCATTGTCGGCGGCGTGCCGGCTGACAACCCACAGGGGCCTTGGGAGATGAACACGAAGAAATGGAACGCAAACATCCCGCCAAAATATCTGGTTGATTTGAACGCCCAGCAGGCCGAGATGGTTAGATTGGCCGTAGGCTATCTCGCGGCGGTGGGAAAGATCTTGAACAGCCGCCAGGAGAAGGAGACCAACGGCGCAAACATTGACTGGCACATGTATCGCCCTGATCTGATGGGTAAGCTACTTACTAAGAGGCAGCGGGAGGGTATCGAAAACCGCACCAGGATGTTTGAGGCTCGGTCCAAGATGTTTGAGGCTCAGTCTTATAGCAACGAGTCAGTCTCGTTTAATAACAAGCCGATAGACATGCCTGACACGCAGCCGAGAGAAACCCGAACCACCCCCGACATGCCTCCCGAACTGCGGCAAAAGATTGAGCGCGCTGCCCAGCATGTGAAGCGCGAGTGGGGCGTCCCGATCGCGGATGCCCAGACGACCGGACGGCCTAGAACTATACCTACACATCTAAAGATGATATCTAGCGCCAAGGGCATGAATCCCCAGAGCAAGCGTACATACGAATACTACTCGGAGGAGGGTAGAGGTGCGTGGATATTCATCGTGGATGACGGCTTCAATTGGGACCGGTTCAATCTGCCTCACGGCGCCGATGACCAGGATCGGCAGGAGCTGAGCACAACGTACCGGGAAATACGTACATATGTTGTGCCCGACCAGTACACTCAACCTAATGACCCCCCTATTCCACCCCATCACCCGCCGCCAGATACCATTGACGACAGCCTGGTGCAAGATGACAGGGGCTTCGCAGGGCACGGCACAGGAGTAGCCTGCATGGCAGGCGGAGTCAACCGGGGCGTTGGTTCGCAGGCCAATCTGTACCTCATCAAGGTCCTGACCTTTTACGGCTTGCCCCAGCCGGGGTCATCAACCCAGATTCTCGTGCAAGCAGCACGCCGTGCCGTCGAACATGCTTTTGACTACATGTACAATGTCATGACTGACCCAAACAGCGGAATCGACCCAACCAAGACCGTGATCAACCTCAACTGGGGTAAGTCTCTTGACTCTATTTTTGGCTCTAACATGCAAGCGGGCGCTTGTGATGAACTCTAATTATACATGGGCTGACGAGTTTTGGCAGGCTTTGCTCATATCGACACCCAAAACCCAATATCGGCTGGGCACCAGGATGATTTGGCATGGTGGGAGCAAACATGGAGAGCCTGGACGGCTGCTTTCGACGCCCTGGGAGTCACGTTTGTTGTGCCGGTAGCGAATAGCGGGTGGGATCCGGATCGTGAAGCTATCCAGTTTTATATGGCAGAGGAAGCGCCCGAGTGCTGGGTTGGTGACGCAGATCCTGTGATTACCGTGGCGGGCGTATTCTCAGATGGTTCACTCTCGGAATACAACGCGCCCCCCGGAAACCGGCCTGGAGCACCCCATTCCGACATCAAGCCTACCCTCTATGCGGTATCGGAAGACCTCGAGACGTGCTCAGCAGACGGGACGATCCGGCTTGTTGATGGTAACAGTTTTGCAGCGCCCCAGGTGGTAAGTACCTCAAACGATCTCAAGATGCCACCTAAAAGTGTACTTGGTGAAAAAAACTTGAAACATGGCTAATCAGAAACGTCTTGTCACAAGGCTGGTCTCGCAGTTAGTCTTCTTACCTACCCCTGGCCGCCCGAGGATAATCCCTTCAACCTGAACGACGGCTACCCGGCCTCGATCGGCTCGCGCATGAAAACGCTGCTGTTCAGCTGGTCTTACCAGCGTATCCCCGACGAGTACCTGACGTGGCAGGCGCAGCAGAGATTGGGCAACGACCCGTTCCCGTATGTGGTTTCGAGCCCCGTCAACGTGGTCTACAACTATGCGCACGGCGAGCAGCGATGCAGGAACGTGCCGGGCTATCCCATCAATATAAAGAGAGACAGGCTTGCCGACTCTTGCCCTGTAGCTCCCTTCCCGGGGATGACATCGACGGCAACGGAATCCTATAGCTGGCCCGATGAGGCTACTACCAGTGCTTCTGATGGCAGTGGTACGGCGACGGCGACGGCGACAACAAATTCAACGACCAGCAGCCTGCCGACGGTGGCGGCGACAGCGACGACAAATTCAACGACGACGACGACAACGACAACAGATTCAACGACGACGACGACGACAACAGATTCAACGACGACAACGACGACTACCACTACTAGCTTGCCGACGGTGACGTCGACGGCGACAACAGATTCAACGACGACCACCACCACCAGCCTGCCGACGGCTACGGGAGGAATTTCGTGCCCACAGTCCAACGACACCATCTACCTGGATGTGGACGACAGCAAGCAGTACCTGGTGGAATGCTTTATCGACTTCCCAGGCAACGACATTGTCGACCAGGCCGGCTTCCAGACCGACTACGAGCATTGCGCCCAGCACTGCTCCAACACCACCGGGTGTGTGGCGTTTGCCTATGTCCCCACCAACCAGCTGGGCGCGCAGAACTGCTTCCCCAAGTCGGCCCTCGGCAACAGCGTGCCTGCGTCTGGCGATGCTGCCCAGAATGCCGCCCAGATCAAGACTGGAGTTGGAGTTGGTAGTGCCGACCCGAAGGCCACCAGCACGGCTTAATCCCTTAAGCTCAATGCGGCTCATCGATGTCGAACCACAGCCCCTCTCGATGGCGTCAACCTCAGGGAGTGGCAGAAAGGGGGCATCATGCATGTGCCGATAATGCTCGGGCGAAACAGCGGAGGAATCTGGGAGCCAATTTTCTTTTGGAGCAACTGGGTTGGGAAATCATACTATCGGGACAGATAGTTGATATGTGCTTTACGTACTCGTGTAGGTAGTCACCTAGGTGCTATTATATTATATACCAGAATCAACGGACTTTTTTGTTGCACATGTCTATTTGGTCGCCTGCTGCTCCTGTCCCTGTGCCTGTCCTTGACCCCCTGAAGAAGTGGTAGTATCCTTGGCATTGGCAGTTTGAGTTTTAGCAGCTGCCCTGGCCTGTGCCAATTGCTTTCTGCGTCTCATCAGCTCCCATTCGTGAACCGTTGAGCAAAAAGGAAAAAGAATTGGAAATGAGAGAAATGGAACAGAATAAGAACGAAAGTAAGGTAACGTAAGGTAACGTACTCCTTCTCCCTGATGTACTGGTTCTCCATCGCCTTCTCGCGATCTGAAAGGGGGTTGGGGTCCATTATCGATTTACTTTGTATTACGTATGGCGTATCTGATCAGATGAATGGCTGTTTTCTTGGTGGGCAATGTTCCTTTGAAATGATAGAGAGAGAGAGATGCTCGTGGCTGATGATGAATGTGTTATGTAGTGTAGTGGTAAGAGGTTGTTGTTGGAGTGTGTGTGTGTGTGTGTGTTGCAAATATCATGTGACGATAACCAAATTGGAAGGTATGACGTCATACGTGCATTTTGAGGGGTTACATAGTTACCATACGCGAACAAAACAACCAGAGGATCAGATCAATCAGACTCATCAGAATGGAGGCTGCCAAACACAAACAACAAACACGTTAATTTTTACGTCCCAGTGTTGAGGCATAATAGTGGTGTATATATGTTACTGATGTTGAGCTATTTAATTAGGTAAAGGTAGGTGGTGTGATGTGGGCATGTTGATGGCTTGTCAAGTCGAAGTGCACACAGACTTTGTCGTGTCACAACCAACTGTTAGCAGGATGTGGGGACAAGGTAATTAATTAATTGCTACGGAGTAGTACTATATGTACTCCATGCTGCTTCAAACCGCCAGCTCCACTGGCAGACAGCGACGACATGGACTCTCGTGCGTAGAGTCAAGGGCGGAACTCCAGCTCTGGCTTGGGAGTGTTGACTTGACAGCAATTGTATGTACCTACCTTACCGTATGTTGTCAATTGGGGGGGGGGGCGCCTAGTCTGCGATCCCTCTAAACACCCTTTTACGAGTATAGTTCCGAGCAGTTACCGTCAACAGACCACATCGACACTTCAAATCTATCCTATCGTGTATGCGTTTTGCGGTCCTCGACTCTCTTGCCTCTGCCACGCTGGTCTGAGTGCTCTCCGGTCGGCACTACGCTGGCCTCGGATGGAGACGGCGTTAATCACACATGCGGGACACCCCATTGGGCATTGGGGTTCTGTAGAAGGCAACACCCGTGCTCTAAAGGTATTGTAGGGGCGGGAGTAATGGTTCGCTTTGTCATCTTTCTCGAAGCATTACGCGACGGGATCCGGAGCAAGTGGGGTGGAACTCTGTTCTGGACACTTCGAGTTAGAACAAAGTATCCAGGCGCGAGGGTATTCAGAGGGAGGGGCATTGGGTCAAGAGAATATACATACGACTGGGTTAGCCACGGTATCGCAGGTCAACTTTGGTAAAGTCCATGTCAAGACGGGTCGGGTCAACTGTGTGGACAACGCATTTGCCAACAATCAGATTGATCGTCTTGCCGTAGGTCTGTATGCCGAGTGCAATGCAACAAAGCCGCCGATTTCAACCGAGGATGTCTCTGGAAGCTTGCCTCACCAGACGCGGGCAAATCGAGTAGATAAGCAGTGCTCTCGACCAGCAACGGGCCATCGTCAAGGTTGGGCGCGCGTTCTGCCCGTGGAATCTGGATCGTTCGATCAGGGGCGCTCACGGCGGACACTGTGAGCGGAAAGGGCCAATGGAAAATGCCATTGCTTCGCAGAGAAGTTGGTGAGTGATTGTACGTCTTCCATTCGCATGCACAACATCTACAATTAGCACCGTGGAGGACTAGCGATTGTTAGGATCATAATTGAGGTGGGTTAATCGCCGGATTGCGCAGCGTGCAACCGTGGAAAGAGAGGTAGCGGTGAAGGCTGGCAGTATAATCTCGACTGCTATGCTGCGGTGGACTACCGGTTCTACTCACTCGATACAGACTTGTTGGCGCAACACTAATGCAGCCCCTTTTCCCATATAAGTAAGGCGTGGCCAGGGGGCCCAGAAATGGCGCAATTAGGGCTGAGTGTCAATTTTGACCACTTCGAATTCGAAGTCGTTGTATTCGTATGCCACCCAACAGTCGATTTTTACCACTTATTCGAAGTAGTTGAAAGTAGGCCAATCTGGCCACATATTCGAAGTTGTTGAAAGTAAGCTAATTCGGCCAAAAACGCAGTCTTTTCGTTTTTTGGTCAACTGTCGTTGCTTAGTCAGCCAAGTCGGCTAAGTCGGCCAGCCACGCAGCCAACCTGACAGCCATGCGCTGCACTTGCACCTGCACCCGGCCCAAGCACTCAGGTGCACCCGAAGTTGGACTTAGTTTCCAACCTTATCTGCATGCCCTGCACATGCGGTTTGCAGGGAAATGAAGATGAGGTTATTCCCATTGCCCAATAGCTTCAAAAACGAGAAAAAATGAACCTTTGGCTGAAAAACGCGGCTTCGATTGACCAGTTGTGATATGGTGTGGAGGAAATTGCTGTGGGTTGGGTGGATACACTTACAGGGGCTGGCTGCATTAGTCAAGTCTGTATCGAGTGAGAAGAACCGGTAAAGTGGTTTCGGATCGCCTGCAAGACCCAGAGAATTGCTCGCTCCCGAAGCAGGCTTGCTGTCCTCTCTGCTTACAAAACGAATTCTTTCTGACTGAACGAGGCTTGAGGCCGACCACCTTACTGGAGTGGTAATTCACCTTCAGAATGTCATGCCTGTTCTGAGTCCTGACATAATTATTAGAGGCTGAAAGCTCAAGTACTGGATGCATGTTTCGTGTATGAGGTATGTACATCCATGGATCCGCGGCATCAATGAAACGCAAACTACAGACTAACAACTGCAAATCCCCCATTGCCTTCGCACATGTTTCTCCTCCCACAATATCGACCGACGTGACAATCTTCATGTTTCTCCTCCTTCACACCAATCTGAATGTCTCTCAACAGCCTATGGCAGGCGGTGACTAAAGTATCGCACCCCCGTCGTCATCTTCGTCGTCTACAAGTTCTTCGAGACTGCTACTGCCGGGGCTGCTAGTGAAGGTCCGCTCTTCTACCTCTGTCCATGACCCACGCTCAAAAGAGCTATCCTCGTCCAAGTCTCGCTCCGAGGCGATATCCATCTGCCCCATCCTCGAAGCCAGATCATCCCCATCGTCCTTTGTGCTTACCAGGGGATCACTCGGGGTTGTACGCGAGTCATTCTTCTTTCGCATGACCCTGTCGCTGATGGCCCGGAAAGTGGCATCCCGAATCGGCTTGATCATCTGCTCGAGGATGACCTGCCGCTCCTTATCGGCGAAGTGGTCGAAGACATCGGGCAGTCTCCAGTTGTAATAGAGATTCTGATGAGACGCGCGGACCTGCACGCCCTCAGGGTGGTGTTGGAAAAAGTCCCAGCAGAGGCGGCAGGTGGGCTTGCTGCAGCCGATGTATTTTCCGAAGTTGGATTCTTCGAAGAAGCGCAATGGCTCGCCGGCTTCCCGGGTGTCTTTGAGAATGGAGTACAACAGCGTGATCTCTGCGTGCACAATCGGTTGAAACTCGCTTTTGCTAGCAGACTTCTTGATCTTCCCGTCCAGCTCGGAAAACTGGGGCTCCTTCAACTTCTGTTTGTAGTCCTCGAGGGTGACAGGGTCCGAAGACATGTGTCCAATGATGCCACTCGCAGTGCGTCGGATCGACGGTGTATCTCCGGGTCCGCTCGAATGGACATAGGTGACCTCGAAGTCATCAAAGAGCTCGGGCCAGCGCTTGCTTGTCGAGATGAGCACTTTGACGGCAATGAAATATGACAGAAGTCGTCCCGCAGCGTGCCGCAGTACGCTCCAAGGCGTTGCCACGTTGTCTCTGTCGACCCGGGCTTTGCTCCGAATGAACTCCTCGGAGGGTGAGTTGTGAAACCTGTTGATTTCGACCAGCAGCTTCTCGACTCGCAGAGCGACTGGGTCAAAGACGGAATCAGCAGGGCCGACGAAGAAGGGATGATGATGGAATCCTCCTCAGCGACAGGCAGAGATCTTACACTCGATATCCTCAATGCACGCCTCTGAAGCCGACACGGCCAGCCTTTTCACTATGCGCAGATTGTCCGAAGCGGCGACGCCTGCAATCATCATGTTAGTCACGCTGGCCAACATCAGGTGGCGAAGCAGCAGGAAGCTCCCACTCACCCTCATCTGTTTCCTCTGTCTGGCACATATCGATACAAAACTTGCAGTTGTCGGTGAATGTCTTGATATAGAACTCTATACGGGGTCGGTTGAAGACCAGAGCTTTCCGCAAGATCTGGGAATGCATTTCATCCTTGTTTCCGGGTTTGGACGAAGTTGTCTTGGCCAGGGTTTTGAGTATGCCAGTTATATAACGCTTGACCTGCTCTAAGGCCGCGGTGTCTCGGTTGTTTGACGCGAAGCGATACTCAATATTGCCGGGCCGCAGGACTCCAAAGGCGGTTATTGTGTCGCCGCCTCTCTTGCTGTCGCACAGCTGTCCGAGCTTGTTGACAAAGCAATGGAACGCAGATTTCGGCGACTTACTGGCATCCGTGTCCAGATCCGGGGCTTCGGTGGTATTGTTCTTGAAGTGCACAAAAATAAGACAAAATAAGAGAACGACAGGCTCGTAGAACCGTTTGCGGAGGCTAGGCGCAAGTGGAACAAGAATGGGGATATTGACCGCCATTATGGTCTCGTGTAACTTGTATGATCAATTTCAAAGTATATGTAGGTTCATGTAGGGGTCTTCGGTGGTGAAACTGGACTGTTGAAGAGTTGAGAAAAGACGTCCTGGGACAAGGAGGCCTTAAATAAGGTAAAACGAGGTCGGAGGCACCCTAGGGTCAGTGAGCCTTGATTCTTTGAGCTTCCATCACTGACAGGATCCTGCACAAATGGGTGGTGCTGCCTCCCTAGGTAAAACTGCAGCCTGCAGACCATTGATGGCAACGGCACTTGACAGCCAATTGAAAACGCGAGGCATCCACTGACAGTGCGTATCTTAGCAAATGTGTGCTAAATGTCGGAGGCATACTGCTAAGTGCAATTATGCTGGCCAGGTAAGTTTGCTCTCTTTTCGGTGGCTTTCTCAGCCGACGAGACTTCTCCTTATCAAGGTGTCCAGTGATGTTTTCCCAGTGATGAAACCCGCGCTGTCTGGCAAGTATTGATTGGCTCAACTGGCGTAGTACCAACCAATCCGGGACGACTAACCATACCCGGCCCCATCTGACCGAATTTACCGTGCAGTAGGCTGTAGGCCTCACGGCTGACAGCTCACTGCCCCCTCTTGCCGAGTTTTCAACTTGCAGTAGGCTGTAGGCCTAGTAGGCCTCAGTGCATATTGATAGTTAGCGGCCGGTCAGTTGGCGCATCGAGGGGCACACGGCAGGCCTCAATTTTCGCGGCAACGGTGCTCCGTGCCAGTGGTTCGCCTCGTGCTTCTTTCTCCTATTCTAGCCAGAACAGGGATTAATAACTAACTTGTATTTGAAGCATGGACGTTGCCCCCCCCGGAACTGGGGTTCATTTCTCCATCTGACCACGACCTTCAGAAGCTATTCCTAAAGCTACAAGTTACACATTGCCGGTAGAACTCGAGGAGACAAAGGAGTGTTTAGACCGACTGGGGCCTGCCCTTCAGTGGGGCTTCCTAAGTTAGAATTCTCCTTCCGAGCCACGTTCTTTGCTCTCTGGTTCTCTTTCAAGCTCCCCGTGTGAGTCAAAGGGCATCTATCCCTTGCGGATTCGCTGGGAGTGGCTCCCGCGTCGCAGAGAATGTTCGCTACGAGGTAGGTAATCACCCTCCTGATCAAGTCACACTACGCATAGTACGCGACACGAAGACTCCGCGTCCTAACCACGTCTCAGCTTTGCGATAAGTCCATTTGTCACCGGCCTCGTCAACGGGGACGAACTTGAATCGGAACAAGTTCTCTACGGCCCGTATACCCATCTCGATTCCTGGCCGTGGACAGGTCCGGTCCCACTAAGCATGCCCTCACATGCATCGTCGTCGAAGAGAAAGTCCCGGGGCGGGTCACACCGTGACTCTACCGCCCCCCCATCAGGAGAAACTTCTGGTAGTCATCATCAGGGATACGTGGATCCCCAGGATTTAGTGCTACAACCCGGTGAATCCACCTATTATCCCACCGCCACAACAAATACTCTAGATCCCGCGATCTACACAGACAACCTCAACTTTCCTCTTTACACAAACGATCCTTTATCATTCAACTATAACCAGAACTATAACATCAATTTTGACAACAACGTTGGCGTGCCAGGAGTTGAAGCTAGTACCAGTACTGGCTACGCTGGGACTACGTAGTTTTCCCACTCCCAAGACACCCTCCCAAGTTCGTCAAACGTTTCTTATCCCGTCGAGTACGCTCCTTTAGCGCCTGCACCATTCCCTTATCCAGTTCCTTTCGACCCAGGTTTCCCAGACAGTATGGATCCGTCACTCCTCGGCACCGGCATGGAACAGCTTTCCATCCAGCAAAACACCGACCTCGCTCATTTCGGTCAGACTTCACTAGCTTCGGAGGAAGAAGAGTCCAGCACTGGACCATTCATTTGCGACCATTGCCCCAAGCAGTTCAACCGTAAATGTGACCTGACGTGAGTCAAGCCCTAGTCCGTCCAGACTTTGTGTCTGGATGCTTTCGACGCCGTGGCTAACCTCTGTGTTTTCTACTCGCAGGAAACACATTCGAAACCACAAGAGACCGATTGACTGTCCAGATTGCCCCCCCAACACATATCAGGGCAGTGCTCAGAACAAGGATCATTACCGCCACTACTGGTCCCATCACCCTACCAGAGCCAAGGAGTTGGGGTACCCCAAGGAGGAAGACAAGTGCCCGAACTGCGACTACAAGGGGCGCTCCGACAACGTCAAGCGCCATATCGATAAGAACAAGTGCAAGAGCAAGAAATGAAGAATAGCGCAAGGGTTCTGCTCCCTCTTGTGTTTGTTCCCGATATGGCTGGATGGGATGTGTCTTTTTGGTCTGGTTTCTTTCTCTCCTTACGCTGTCGTCGTTTTCAGTTTCTTCCCCCTATACGCGGGGCTCCATTCGTTTTTATATGACTCTCTTATATTATATCCCTTTTCCTTTTCCTTTTTGCAAGTTCGTCGTTTTGGCTTACCCCACTTTCGTTCAACAATGTCGCGCTGTTCATGCTAGGTATGCTTGTGTGTTTGGGAAATGCGGGTCTAGGTTGAACTAGTTGGATATTCGTTGCCGTATGGCAGGTCATTCGTTTTGCACCAGCACTACACAGAAGAAAAAATAAAACCCACTCTCTTTAAACTCTTTGAGGATCACTTAGTCCACACGGAGATAATCACCGTGCACTTTTCCTCGTTGTGATTCCTGCAGGCCAGAGATAGTACTACGTGGACGCTCTTTCCTGCTTTAGCAGCTCCATAGGTAATTATCTCGACAAGTTACAAAACTTCGGCAAAACAACCCACACAGCAGGGGGAAGAGCACTGCCATTCGAGGGCCTGATGAAATTTCCAGATTACCAATATTCGCGCCTTTTCTAAAAAGGGGACACCGATTCTACCTCAACTCAGGTACAGGTACTCCAATTTGCCGACCAAGAGCTAACGGACACACGTAATACCATCCCCTTCGCGAGCCCGAGTTCTCAGAAACAAACACCCCTGCTCAATGCTAGGAGCAGCACTGTCATTCTAGCAAACGGCATGGGACTATGCCATTAGACTTATTTTCCGCTGCCTTCCCAATCCGTGCGATTGTCTTCCCTCGCCTGCGCCTCTGCGTCTTTAGCCAGTGCGAACTCATAAATATCACTGTCACTATTTGATACACTGTTAGCTGTGAAGAAACAGAAAGGTGCTGATGTGACCGAGCAGACTTACAAGACAAAGGAGTCGACGAAATCCCTTCCCTGCGCGTCGCGGTTGACCCAGACAGCCACGCTCCGGTGGCCGACAGGGAAATCGCCCCAGCCGTTGGCATCGATGACGACCTCGCCGGGACACCAACACAGGAGATCGGTCCACCGCTCGCCGGCGTGACGTCGGCCGACGCACATGGACTTGGCCGCGTACTGCCACGCGTTCGTCATGACCACCGCCAGCCCGGCGCCGCCCGACCGCGACGCGTGTCCAAAGCGCGTGAAGCCGATGCAGTGCGGCTGGTCGAAGTAGTCCACCTGGGTGCCGTACGCCCAGAGCTGGCGGGCGAGCACCATCTTGGGCAGGATGGCGCCCCCAGACGTGGGAGGGATGAAGTTGCTGCTGAGGTCGTCTGGTTTGGGATGCTGGCCTATCGAACCATAGAGGTCTGAATAGAAGACACAGGGTAGACCGGCGTTGGCGCGGAGGAGGATCAGTGCGTAGGCCAGCGGGATGAAATATGGAGCTACGGGTGTCTGCTTTCTTGGTTAGACCATCTGCTGATTATAGTTACGGAACCGGGAGGGAGGTGCGCACCTCAAGCGACTGTCCTTCTTGCTGGAGAAGGTAAAGTCAGTACACTAGTCTAGCAAACATAGCCGTGGGAAGATGTTACTTACCGTGTCATGGTTGACAACAAATGTCTATAGGCTGTCAGAAACACATGCCATTACAAGTGATCCGGGGGGGCAAATCAGCTTACAACGGCATTCGACGGCTTCCACATGACGAGAGTGTCGTCGTAGATCCTGCGGAGATCAGAGTTCTCGGCCAGGGATATCTTGGAAAAGTTGGAGACAAGTTGGACATCGAAGAGGGAGATGCGGTTGTGCATGTACTCGATGTACTGAGCGAGGAACTCGGAATCCTCGCGCCAGTACTCCCCCACGACAAACCAGTCGCGGCCGACCGTCCTGTCGATATGCTGCATAAAGTCCCGCAGGAAGTCCCGAGAGTAATGCTTGATGGCGTCGACGCGCATCCCGCCCAGCTTCATCTGCGTGCCTAGCCACTCGGCCCAGTTGAACAGGTCTCGTCGCACTTCAGGATGCGCATGGTCGACATCGGCGAACATGCTGGCTTGTCTCTCAGCTCCAGAAACAACACAACACCCTGTTTTGTTTGCCAAGGAAGGTGGGCGTCATCTCTCACAGATAGTCATAGTTCCCCAGCTCTTCATCGACATCAGTGGCCCACTCTTTTCCCTCGAATTTCCACACCGCGTTCGTCCTCCGCTTGTTGTCGTAGTCGATGCCCGTGAAATGATTCTTGTTCCACTTCAGCGGGCTGTATGTGCTGCCTCGCCCTGGAAAGTTGTATCCCGTCCAGGCCTGGATCTCCTCTGCTTCCCCAATGGCCTTGGTTCGATCTATATCTAAGGGTCAGTACTGGTATCTATCAACCTTGAGTAACACAACCCCCTAGTTATTAGCGTAGCCATGTGGATGTGTATACCCACCCTTAGGGTCAATCCTTGTTGCAGTAACAGTCTCGACAAAGTCGGCCGCAGCCTTGTGGTTCAGCACAGCATCAAAGAGAATGCCAATTCCGTTCGCATTCGCCGTTTTGACGAGGTCGAGCAGCTCCTCCTTGGATCCCCATTTCGTATGCCTGGAGCCCTTCTGTTCGAACTCTCCGAGGTCATACAAGTCATAGATGTCGTACCCGTTCCCCTGGGCCCAGGCCGCTTTGCAAGCAGGCGGAATCCACATGCTCGTCACCCCGAGCGCCGCAAGATCGGGTGTGACCCTCGCGAGTCGCTTCCAGTGCTTGAAGTCAGCCGGCACATACCACTCGAAGCCCTGGACCATCGTTCGGTTTTCAGGACACGGCTGGTCGTCGGGGACTATGAGTGGGTTGGGCATCTTGGGCGGCACTGCGCGGGCCCGACTCGGGGATTGGCCTGTTACACCGTGACCCTCCTGAACAGACCCTGACTTGTTCGCAGCGGCGGCATCTCGGGCCGCAAAAAAAGCGCTCATTTCAGGAGACAATTATTTGCGGAAATGCCAAAAAAAAAAAAGGGCAAAGAACTCAGTTCAGCAGTGAATGACTTGTCCTCAAGTGCACTGCTCAAAAAACCGAGACTTGCTGGTGGCTTATACGTGGTCGCTTGTGAAGCGCTGTTCACCGCGGGCAGCTGAGGACGAAAGGCGGTGATTACGTGAGATCCTGCAGGGGCCTCCACGGAAATTGATAGGTACCTATAAAACTGACTCGGTTTAAACATAAGGTATGGGAGGGAGCGCGATGCTCTTGTTAGTTCCTTTCCAGAAAAATAAATAAAAGCAAAGAGCAAAAGTCAATGATAGTCTCTTTGAAGGGGACGAAACTAAAACTATACTGAAATTCAGTCCGTTTCCCCACCCCCCATTTCAGTTCGTCTCACGGGATGGCATGCGTCGCTGGCTAGCGTATGCGCCCGTGCCAACTGTAACGGCTGAATTGAGGCTGGCGGCTGACGTGGCAGTGGTAATCCTCGCTGTGGAAACAAAGAGAAAGAGGCCAGCTGTTAGCGGGGAAAGTTCGAATAGAAACTCTAGGTCTATAGGCGCACCTGGCTCAGTACAGCGCGATTCATTGGCAATTGAAGAAGTCCCCACGAAAAGCCTGGAAGTTTCTGGTTCCATTGGTTGGCAACTCGAAAATGCGGTTGGGATTGTTGGGCGCACACAAACTTTCCGCCGAGGCCTCCAGAGAGCAGAATGTTGGACAAAGACATCAGTTCAAGGCAACATGGCCGAGTGGTCTAAGGCGCCAGACTCAAGCTTCCAGCTTCTGAATTCAAAGTTCAGCGCATTCTGGTATCGCAAGATGCGTGGGTTCGAATCCCACTGTTGTCAAAAACTTTTTGACCTTTGCGCCAATCCCCATCACATAGCCAATAGTCGTGGTTCTTTTTATTCAATCGAAATGCTCATGATAAAAGTCTTTCGCAGTTGGAGGGATGCGAATAGTTAACGCTTTTTTATGCCTTTTCATAAGGTCAGGTACCTCGTCGCTAGGAGACATTATAAAGAGTCTACCACAACTCACGGCCGGGAATGGCCACTCAATTGAGT
Source organism: Diplogelasinospora grovesii (assembly GCA_033297225.1). Taxonomy (NCBI): domain Eukaryota; kingdom Fungi; phylum Ascomycota; class Sordariomycetes; order Sordariales; family Diplogelasinosporaceae; genus Diplogelasinospora; species Diplogelasinospora grovesii. Next base: position 113,076 of record MU853819.1, on the reverse strand, counting down.
TGAGCTCTTTTATAGGATAAGGTATCTGTAGCAACTTAGTCTTCACTTAGACACCCTTGAACTCTAATTGAGGTGGAATCACCGCTTGCGATTATCGAGTTCCGTCCACAATGCACGTACGTGACAACGGCGTATACTTGGTTTTCTTAGACTCAGGGGGCTTGGCCAATACCAAGTAGTAGCGGTAGTGCATCAGTCTAAACACCTCCGCCATTGAGTCGTCTTGACTGTACCGATTCGGACTCACATTGCTACGCTGTATCCACCATCTGCGGCACCCTGATATAACACTTCTACGTAGACAATCAATGCAGCTCAGGTCGTTTTATCACGAACTTATTGTGATTACTGTTTAAAAATTGAATATCAAATGTCCCCGGTCTACCTAAGGTACCTGTACCTATGTACCGTAGTGGGAAAATGAGCCAGGCGCAAGCTGCTGATTCTTGAATCAGCCCTTAATTTATACTTCAGCGCCTACCAGGAATCAGCAGCTGCTAACCTTACCAGTTTTATCATTTAATGGCCGCCATTCCAGTTGTCGGGCAGTGCCATAAGTTTCCTCGCCAAAACTTCAAACGCTCCTTCCCAAGATTGGATATCTACACCTCCTACATAACCAGGAAAGAACGACGTCCCTTCCATATATTTAAAGATGACCAAGTGGTCGAGCGGTTAAGTGATCACGCTGTTTGTTGCAGTCCTCCGGTTCAATCCAAGTTAACGCGCTCTCGCAGAACACTTTTATGAGCGCCGTACTAACTGTATGATAGGTCCTCCAGCCTGTAGTAGCCAGAGCTCTTTACCTCCGTGCATCTAATTTGATCACGCGGTCACTTTTTTTTCTTCGCACGGTAGGTTTCTTGTTTTTCCCATCTTCTTCGCTATTTCTCGCCTTCTTGATACCATCCCTGCCGCCGTTTCATTTTCCACGCAGAATGCCACGTGAGTCAAGTTTTTTCGTAATTTTCTTGGAACTGACCTACGTGGTCAGTCAACCGTCGTGCTGCAGCTGAGAGAAACGTCACAACCCATTGCAATCGTGCCATCTCCAGACAAAAGGCTCTGACTTACTCCGGATAACGCGGGACGATGCTGATCATTACCTGTTTCGCTCTACGGAGGTAGCATTACGCAAAATTGCAGGTCAACATAGGAGGGTAGTGCTACCCATTCAAAGGACCTCGTCCCAAAATTTTGTCGAACTGGATTGCGACTGCAGTCCATCCTTAATCTGCCATGACGGCAGAATGTCGCTTTCAGGTGCTCGACCTAGGTAGTTGTCACGGAAGAAACGTGAAGTCGGGAATTTTAGTAAGATAAGGTCTGACGAGCATCCGAATTCCGGATTCTCATGGTATTAGTACCCGTAAACAGTAAAGCTCTAGTCACATCCTGATCGACTCAATGATACGCTCATTATACCATGTCCATGCGAACCACAACCACGGGATGCGGGGTGGGATAAGCAAATTGCACGCGATGGATATTACTGCCGTCAATTTCCTACAGAGATCAAGTGCGTGTCGCCATGGTTCGCTTCCTGGTCCGATTAATCGCACCCTGGGAGTCGATACCACATCGCTCGCAAAATGAGCCCCAGAAAACACAACCGTCCATGCAGCTGGGCGAAAATTATTTCTGGTTGACTGACATCATACTTGCTGTAGCTTCGACTCGCTACCATACGGGTCGTTCGTTACCGCATTGACCACTGATTAAAACAGGGATACGGGGAAATTTCGACCGGCACGTACACCGCCCGAGTGCTGCTATCGTGACTTGCAGAGAGCTACACTGCATCACGATGCCAAGGGAATGCGGGAAAAATATCGAAGCACGGGACGGCACGCAACCGGAATGTCTTGGCAGGGCCTTGGCCATTCCACTTCGCGCCGACGATCACAATCCTGGATCGTACCAGGATCCACTTGACAGTTGAAGAAAGTTGATATTTAACTTTGACTTCGAGCTTCAACTCGATTCTCAGAATGACCGATGTAGACGAGGGAAAGTTAGCTGCCAGAGGCCCAGACTTCGGAGACTGGATACAGCCAGGCCGACTCTAGCCCAAGATAAATCCTCTCTTGCACTGAGTCATGCGGTCATTTACACTACGGACCTTGGCCGCCGCTGCCGCGTTCATCACCCAGGCGACAGTGGGTAGCTGCAGCGATGTCTGCGATACTATTGAGTCTACGACCAACATCGACGTGTTGAGGCCTCTGTCACTTGGCTACCAGACCGAGCAGGCAGCTTATTGGTCTACGGGTGCCAGCTTGATGCAGCCGAGTTGCATACTCACCCCCACGACTGCCAATGAAGTCTCGGTTATCGTCAAGGCTCTGCTTAACTCGACTGAGCGGTTTGCCATCAAGTCCGGCGGACACAATCCCAACAACAACTTCTCTAGTATCCAGGGCGGTCCGCTGATCTCAACATCACACCTTAACGAGGTAACCCTTGACACGGCGTCTCAGACTGTCCGGATTGGTCCCGGCAACAGATGGGACGACGTCTCTGCTGCTTTGGACGGGACGGGTTATACAGCGGTTGGAGGGAGGATCGGCAATGTTGGTGTCGGTGGGCTCCTGCTTGGCGGTACGTGTCTGTTCCCGTTTCCATCCAGTAATTAATCCTCAGGCTCTGACAAGATGCAAGGGGGACTCAGCTTCCTGTCAACACAGTACGGCTGGGCCGCCAACAACGTCGTGGCATTTGAGCTTGTTCTCGCTAACGCCAGCATCGTCACCGTCAGTCAGCAGTCCCATCCTGATCTGTTCATTGCCCTCAAAGGCGGCGGCAACAACTTTGGCATCGTCACGGCCTTTACGGTGCGCGCACATCCGCAGGGCCAAGTCTGGGGTGGCAACCTGTTCTTCGCCGCCACCGACACGACCAACACGGCTCTCCTGGCCGCAGCCCGCGACTTTACGCAGTACTACCCCGACCCGAAGGCGGCCATAATCGTCACCGCCGAGATGACAGCCGTCGGCACGGTCGACTCCTGGATCATGTTTCTGTTCTACGACGGGCCCACGCCGCCCCCTGGCGTTTTTGACAACTTCACGGGCGCCGCTGGCGTGACGCCGTTGACGAACACGTGCAAAACGCAGAGCTACAATGACTTCGTGACCGCCAACAACTGGGCCGTCGTCAAGGGGAACGTGTACACCATCGGCACGGAGACGATGCCCTTGCCAAAGGTGGGATCCAGGTCCGCGGCAGCCGCAGGGTTGGAGGTGTTGGAGTCGATCCACAGCCACTGGAGGAATGTCAGCGAAAGCGTGCTGCTGGTGCCCGGCGTGATATCCAGCATCGCCTACCAGCCGTTCCCGCGCCGCTTTGCCCGGCTGGCGCGGTCCATGGGCGGTGATCTCTACGACTTTGACGACGACGTCGATCGCATCATCCTGGAGTTCGACTACAGCTTCACGCTCCCGTCGGACTTTTCGACGATTGACCAGGCGGTGCAGGACACGTACGGCGGGTTCCGCGACCGCGTTGTGGCCTACACGCGGCAGGGGGTGCTGCCGAGCGCGTATCTGCCGCTGTTCCAGAACGACGGGTACTTTAGACAGGACTACTTTGGGCGGCTTCGCGCGGACAGGGGGCAGTTGGCAGCGCGGGTGAGAGATTCGGTAGATCCAAACGGGTTGTGGACAGATAGGACGGGGGGATTCAAGATTTAATAGTAGTTTGCACGGTAACACAGCAAAAAGTTCAAAAAGGAAATAGTTCAGCACGATCCGAAACCTAATGGGCGACCCCGGAATCGAACCGGGGTTTGTTCGGATGTCGTAATCGATTTTAAACCACAACGAACCGTCCTAACCACTAGACTAGTCACCCTTTATCCGTATCAGATTACGTAGTGTGTGTGGCTAGTGGATAACTCTGGATCATATCGCGCATGCTACTCCTTCTGAACGTTTTGGGACTGCAATCTACCTAGCCTTTAGAGTCCGCCACGTAACGGATGGCATATCCGGCTGATATGCAATTTCGTTTGTCTACATGTACATACAAGATTCACGCGTGGGTGGCAATTGTTACAAGATAAAGATATTAATAAGATGTTATCCTAGAATGAATGGCAGGTTACACACGCCGTGCATGAACGCTCAGAGATAGAAGTAGCAAAACGGCCCCGATGTGGTGCTCATGACCTCCCCGATGGTGGTAGACGGGCCGGCATAGCCCATATCAATGACATCGGTGAGCTGGGTGAGGGCCGACGGCGGGTCGTTTGCCCAGGTGACGTGTCCGTACGTGCCGGCGTTGAGGTCCGTCTGGCGCTTGGCGGGATCAATAGCCTGCCAGTATGTCCACATCCGGTCCATCATTCCGTGGTGGACCCAGAATGCTGGGTCGCCGGGGGACGTGAAAAGATCACCGCCGGGGTCTCCGCTGCAGGATAATTAGTCAGTCGCTCAAATCTTTCTGAGAACGGAGGATGATGTATGCGACACGTGACTTACCTGATGGTGTAGTGAATGCCACCGTGGGGACCAATCTCGACGGTGTACGGGACGCCCTCAGAGAGAAGTCTGTATTCGGTGATGTTGGGCTTCATGAGAAGGTCTACACGGCGCGCGCGTTAGTCTTCTTCACAGGCTCTAATCTTGGTGGCTGTCGAGCTTTGGTTTTTACGTACTCAAGACAGTCGTGTAGTTGGCGTATCTCGTGTTCATGGCCGGACCGACGTCTCTCTTGAGGCCGCGAGGGTTGTAGCCGAGACCGCCATCCGGACCGGCAGCCGTGCCCACCAAACCACCGACGGGACCCAGGTTGACGGTCATGTTGGCGAAGGGGCCGGTGGTGACATAGCCGCCTCCCACACCCGCGGGCAGCTGTATTGGGTCACCGCCGACGCCCGCCGGAGGCGTGATAACGGGGCCGTCATGCGGGATGTACTCTCCGTTTCCTCCCAAGCTGTAGGGATCGCCGTTGAAGATGGGCGAATTCTGAGGCGCAGAGGCGTACCTTGGCCAGTCCCAGTACTTTGGTATTATTGCATCAAAGGTTAGCCTCTGTCCAGAGCTATCAAAAGAATTCGGGATATGAATAAGAGTCTCCTTACAGGCTGGTATCCGGTGTAGCCGCACTCGTCCCGGAGAGCCTTCTCGTAGGTGTACACAAACCAACGGTGCCAGGGCATGAAATTGCCCGTGTAGTGGATCGTCAAGGTCTGCTGGATATGCGTCACGACGAAGTCGTCGAACTGTGTTCACATGGCATCAGTATGATAAGTCCATCAGTCTTATCAGGAACTGCACAAATGGGAGCAACTGACTCGTGATCGCGCACCAGACGACACATTGGCTGGCGTTCTTGCCGGCAGGTTCTGGAGGCACTTGACTGCGTTGACGTACGCAAGTCTATCCGCCTGGGAGAGCGAGCCACTTCAACATGTTAGCCACTATCTTCGGCTCTCCATTGAGCTCGCTGAAATCCTGGACTTACTATTCCCGGCGGAAAACAATGTTCCGCGCAGTGCAGCTCGGCGTCTGGCCGCGCTTCCGCAGCTTTGCCTCTGTCGAGTTGAGTGACTGGAGGACTTGCTGCTGAATGGCTGCAGTGAGGTTGTTGTATTGGGCCTGTGCATCATCAACGTCTCCGTCGCGGACGTGAATTGGCAGTGGCTGGAGAGGGGAAGGTGCAGCCAAAGCCACTGGAGCCAAGGCTGCCAGTACGGCCGCAGTGGCGATCGATGCGACCTTCATATTTGACCGACAGTGCCCAGATCTGCAGAAGACTTGAAAGACACGAGGAGGGTAGCGAGGAAGGATGATCGATCTCTTGTCTGCATGCGACACCGACTACTTTAACGGGCCATTGGCCCCTGTAAAGGGGAGACCTCTATCCCGAGTCCGGGCAAGGGCATCGCGACTAATGAAATAGGGGATCCTTTGGTTCGATATAGGGTTGCTTTGAAATGCATGCGGAGCGCATGCGGTGTCGCGCCGACAGAGTGGTCTCGGCTGTTTACAGACGTGCTATCGATTGGGACAGGCCCGAGAGCCGGGAGACCTTTCTACTTTCAATCGCCCGCTCAATTGCCGTGGCGGGGATTCCAGGTACTATTGCATGCCTTACCGAACGCGGGCTTGTCGTCCGTGATAACTCTGAGATTGCCCAATGATTATATAATAATACGCATGCAAAATGCATACATGGGTTCCTTAGCTATTTCGAAGTTCGTAGAACACTCTGAAACAGTTCCTTGAGGTCTTGCGCCTGATAAGGCGGATCTAAGCGAACCCTTAAGATGGAAGTACAGCTCAGTTTGTTCCACTACGGAGAATTAGACCCGTCCTTCTTGTATATCTGATCCATACCTACCTATGACAGCTGGATCATAGACTCGCGACATTTTAGAACATCGATCAGCTCGAGCTTTCGCATCTTCAGTCATGTCCGGAATCAGTACCGGCAAAATTCAGAATTACGGGTATGGAATGGAGATGTCAAGGATGGCGATCCTTGTCTGTGCCTGCATTTCAGCTTGGGATTCTCGGCAATTCGCTCCAATGCGGCGCATCTGGGGCCAATACGACTCTACAACGCGGCCTTTCCCCTTCGACGACCGGGTGACAAAACTACAACCGCAGGATGAACTATGGAAACAGTTCGCTTATGATTGCATGGAATGGGTTAAGTCGTCTCAATGGCTGAAATCATCAGAACGGATAGGTAATTCCAAGACCGTCTTCTGGGGTCTTGCCCATGGATGTTGGTACCTATCTTTGATAGCGACATAATGTGGCGTTTGTTGCGGTTTTCATTGCGAAGACCTCCCAACTCTGAGCAGGGTTTTCATCCACAGGTGCGGAACTATGAGCTGCCTTGAGAACCACCAATCATTGGCACCTCCGTGTAGGAAGAATGATCTTCATGGCGAGGATCTCTTGACTTGACAAGTTCAGCTCCTTCTTTAAGGTGCTTAGGTGCTGTGCCTTGCATGCAGATCTCGACGACGATCCATCGCCATCTCCAGGCACCTCATGTTTGCAGATCGATTGGATGGTGCTGACAGATGAACTTCTGTCAAGCAGCGCTCCACGTGCCAACCACTCCTTGAAGACTGAGGTTCGGATGGAAAGCTCGGCAGAAGCATGCCGAAAGGATTCCAGTTCGCCCAATACCAAGTTTCTACGTAGTAGCTTCCTATTCACCGTCACGGCGATACTAATCGCGCAAGTTCGTTCGGTTAAGTTCCGGGACCCACCGCAGCGGTTCTTGGTCCTTGCAAATCACTTCTGTTATGGGAACCCTGCATTAGTAGCCAACCGGGTTTTTGCCGGAAAACGGTCTTAGCATAGAAGAAACTGACCGGGTTTTTTTGGGAGAATTCTTCCAATTTGATGAAACGTGGCGGCCATTGCGGGCCCCTTGGAGGTGCGCTTGCTTAGTATGGAAGGTAATTCAAGAGACTGTTACTATGGACACGGGGTGCTGTCATAACAACACATGATTTCTAGTGAATTCCCTTGGAGGTGAGACACCGAGTGAAACTATTGCCAAAAATACTTAGCTTCTCCGAGTTGCGCTTTCAAAGGTGTTAGACAATACCGGTATGTCTGTCAGTTTTCTCTCAGTATAAGGGGTTCTAGTTGATTTCTCAGCCGAGCGTACTTTTCAACGGTGCACGCTCTTAAGTGTTGACCAGCAGAAAATCAAGAACAAACTAAATACCGAGAAGAAATCCACAGCACCTGTAGTTGTGTTGTGTGGAAAAGAGGCGTTGTTGAGATGGATTACAAAGAAGTCATGCACCCCTCTTGTCATTGGACCAGGCTAACAAGCAAACCAATCGGAGAATCTTCTCGGGGATCTTCTCGGGGGCCGCCATGGAAAAGATGTTGCCTGTTCCATTCGGTCTCACAAACTAGTTCTCTTCAAGGGTTTCATCACGCAAATATAGCTAGGATTATCCATGCACCTACCCTGTTCTTGCGTCTAGCGAGCCTCTCTTTTCAGACTAACACTCAATTCCTAACCTTCCCCGGCACGATAGCAGGTTTCGTTATGCAACCTTTTCTTGGGTACCTGAATTATGCGTGAATGTGGTAAAGCTGCTGTTCCTTCGGTCTGATCCATGATGTAACGCCAATGCGAAGCGGATGGTGGCTTGGGATGCTCCGTTGCCATTCGTCTGTCGAGAAATGCCATCGCAGCGGAGACAAGCTGAATGGCCTCAAGATAAAGAACCACTGTCCTATGTTCCGGGCCCCGCCCCGAGCCAACACCTGAATTCCGCAGAGCCAGCCGTACCCTCGATCAGTCCATCACTAACGACCGTGTCGTTTTCACAATGGCTGACACCCAGCCTCTCCCGCCGGACGAGAACAGAGGCCCCCAGATTCTCGCAATATGCGGTTCCATGGTAGGCCTCACGTTGGCACTGGTTCTCTTGCGCGTTTGGGTCAGAGTCAGGATGATTCGGTCTTTTGGCTGGGATGATATCTTCATGGTTGCCGCAATGGTAAGTGATCGTCAAAACCTGGGGTATTCCTGGGGTTGGGCACGTCTCGATGCTGACAATGACGTGCGCAGACCGTGCTCTTTGTCGAGATGATGATCATCATTCCCCAAGTCAATATCGGTGCGGGCCGACACTACCAATACATCGTCCCGGCTTCCAACATCGTCGCGGGTCTCCATCTCAACTTCGTCACGCAGCCACTGTGCCTCATCGCCCTGCTTTTGGCAAAGGTGAGCGTGGGGTTCTTCCTCTTGAGGATGGCCCCGTCGCCTCGGTTCAGGTACTTCATCATCGGGACAATTGTTTTCACGGTTCTCTCCGCGACAGGAAACATCCGTACGGGACTTCCGATAGGCCTCGGAACGGAATGCAAAAGGCTGACAGAAACAAAACAGTGACCGTGTTCTTCCAATGTCGACCGCTCGCATTCACATGGGATGCCTCAATTCCAGGCGGACAATGCATCCCAGCCGCTAATCTAAAATTCGCGGCTTTCTTCAACTCGAGCGTCTCCGTCTTTACCGATTTCCTCTTTGCACTACTACCGGTTCCCATGCTTTGGAACGTGCAGCTCAATTGGAAGGTCAAATCAGCAGTGGCAGGCATCCTCTCGCTCGGTGTCTTGTAGGCATTCTTCAAAAGCCCCTTCCCAGGGGCCAGAATCTCCCGAACAACACAATAACTAACACGATACCTACAGCGCGGCAGTGGCAGCGATAGTCAAGATTACCTTTCTCCCCAACTATGGCAAGCACGGCGACTTTCTCTGGGATTCCACGGATATCACAATCTGGTACGCACTCCCTCGGACGCCCTGCACCATCGTAGTATCAAAGCAGAGAAAGCTAACATCATGAACTCATAGGACAACGATTGAAATCTGCACGGCCATGATAGCCGCTTGCTTCCCATGTCTGAAACCGCTGTTCAAGGCCATCTTGTCCGGCTCGTCTGCGGCCAAATACGCGTCCAAATACCCTCACGCAGGATACACCCGCAAGAACGATAGCACCAATGGCACCGTGAGATCGAGAGCCGCCAAGTCTGGAACCTACGAGATGTATGGTCGATCGAGGACGAACACAGCCCATGCCATTGGGGGCCTCCACACCAAGATGGACTCGGAGGAGAGCATTCTCCCGCAGCCATCCAACTCAACAAATGGTATCACGAAGACCATGCAGGTGTCTGTATCTGTCGACGATGATTACCATAAGAGTTCTAGGGATCTGGAATAGATAGGGGGATGGGTCAGGGCTGGTCCTTTGTCACTCGGTCTAGGGAGATGGTTATGTGTGTGTTAAACGAGTGTTGTGCGTATACACGATGGGGAGACTGTGGCGCGTCATGTACGCCAGCTGCAATGATAACGCTTACATAAATCTACTTGACTTATACCGCTACCCCAACCCACTCTCCGCGCGTAACAAAAAAAGTTAACCCATTTAATCGAAATGAACTCCGCAAGCTGAGTCCATCTTCATCTTGTTATATGTCCGTTTGTTCCCTGAATCAAGCAAAACACCCCAAGCAATTACCTTCCTTCGTCACAAAAGAACAAACCGAAGATCTGATACTACTCGTCCTTAAGCAGATTAAAGAAGAGCTGCTGATTGCTCAAATAAACTGCTAAGAATCTAACTGAGAGTATTCGCAAGCCGGGCAAAACTTGCCTAACGCGCTTCCCAAGAAAAGCAATTTCGAGATCACAAGTGTTCCACCTCCTTTATTACCTGACAAAGATCTGTGTCCGGCAGCACGTAGTTTACCTGGGACTTAAACTTCGGTTACCTATAAGTTAGGAGTCAACTCGAGACGATCGAAACTAGCGAGAAGCAGAAAACATGCTGCTAATGTGAAAGTGATGACGTAGTGCTTTACTCTAGGCTTAAGCGCTTAACGATACCATGGTGTTGGAACATTGAAACCAGCTGAGAGACGCCGGAACCGAGGGCAAAAATGAATGGTAAAGGGTGGCATAATTATCCACACACCAACTCTGATGAGATCCGGCCGAGTTGACTCTAAAGCCGTGAGACGCAGTTGCCGCCTCGAGCTAACACGGTACACCTCGGTGGGAGAATGAACCGAGAAACGCCAGACAGAACGTCATGACTTGAACTAAATGAGATGGCTCCTGAACAGCATGATGGGATTGCGCAAACGATTGCCTCGTTCTTTGTGCAGCTGACGAGGAGAGTAGGCAGGTCATCCCGTGTTAGCATCCCCATCACCGGCGCTACCTGCCTACCCCACTCGGCCGTTTGCTGGACCGAAGGGTCGGCCCCGAAAAACGATCTACCAGGTCGGTGCCGATTAGTGGGGAGTTTAACTTTGCACCAACGGACGCGCTGCACTAAAGCTTCCGCGATCTCATTTACGCGGTATCTCGCGAATGAGCCTCAACCCGGCTGATATTGCGAGGTAACGGGATATAATATAGAGAAGTACCGTGTAAAGAATTTGCATTGAGAGAAAACGCGCCGGTGTTGACAAAGCAGGAGGGACTCCCCAAAGTTTTTGACATCTCCGACCCGCCTGCACTTTCCTATCGAGGAGGGGCCGGCACGGGCAGGCAGCGGGCACCTGAGGTTTAAAGATTTGCAGCGACGGAAACTCTATTTATCCTGCCTCCAAACTTGCTGGCATTTCATGACGCGGTGCGAAACCTAAATTTTTGGAAGATCAATCCATTTTTGGGCGACGCACGGCAAGCCGCCCGTGGGCCATAGCGCAACCACAAGCATCCAATCTGCAACCCCGCCGGTTCTCCTTCGCCAGATCCTCTCTCGCCTGTGATCATCTGAAACACCTCGGCGCTGGGCTGACACACTCGGGACGAGCGCAACAAGTACCAGTGGCACACTCCCTTCGTAGCAATGGTACACGCGGGTGCTCTTGAAGGGGGGGTGATGGCCGTCCGCTTGGCCCGCTTCCCCATACGACATTGACACCCTCCCTTATCGTGTCCCGCGCTTCTGGGGTCCCGAGATCAAACAGCAATGACAGAATAATCAGCCCATAACCAAGGCGCGTGCTCGACTTCCGGATCTCGTCGCGGTCTGGACCATCAACTCGATTTTGTGGGCAGCATCTTAAAGATGCCTCTCTGTTGCCGGGTTCGCCAGCAGAGATGCTCGACTGCGCTGGAGCTTTGCCCAGGTCACCTACCCATCGCTACTTGATCGATCCAGCCACATTGCCTTCGCTGGAAGCTGTTATCGAGGCTGCTTTGCATATGCGCACCTAGGTACGACATAGCGACTCTTTGGCGCGTTTGCGCCCGGTTTTTGCGTCCGCAATTGCTTTCTTGGCTTGGTGCTTACTCGCGATGTTGACCCACAGCCCTGCTTTATTGCATTATCCTTGGACATGTCGGCGCAGCGTTTCGCGCCCTGCTTGCAGGATGTTGCTGATCTCGCAGTCGAAGCGGTAGCCTTTCGTGAAGCAGTAGACCAGGAGGCGGAGGAGGAGGAGGAGGGAGTGGCATTCTGTCACATAAATTCCGAAGGCCGTTTCGACATGGGCGAATCCTCCAAGCGAGTCGTCGATGAGCGCAGACGACCGGAGAGACACTCGGAACGCCGTCACAGCGAGAAGCCTCACAAGCGATCAAACTCCGACGACGTTGAGCGGCCGAAGAGCTCGAAGCGGAAGTCGGGGACAGCGGACAAACTCATCCTATCACGTTCGAAAGGGGCGTCTGCTGTTGTGCGCCGCATCTCTGCTGCCCGTGAGCCAGAAGTCGAGGCGGATGACTCTACTGGGGCAGTCGACTCGGGTGTTGACGAGGAAGACTCTCGATCGCCTCGGACTCGGGCGGAATCGGTTACAATATCTCGGCCGGATGCAAGCGCGCAGAAGTCAGGCGACTCCCCAAGCCCGAGAGGAAGTGGTTCAACCATCGCTCAGATCGCGCCTGGCCGGCAAGGGGAAGACGAGAACACGGGCGCGACGGGATCCAAACAACCACAGTTGGAGAAGGCAGACAAGCGCCGTAAACCCGATGTCCTTAGCTTTCTAGACCAGGACTCTCCCGCGGTCACTGAGGACCGCATTAAGCGCACTGTGGTAGCAGCCTGCGGGGAATGGTCACCACAGAGCGCTTCTTCGTCCGCGGGCGACGATAGCAACAGCCAGCCGAGCACCGTGGACACTGATGCAACGACTCCCGACCACAGCATCAACGGCGACTCCGTCTCGACGACGGCCGTCAAGAGCTCGTCCGTTTTAGGAGATGACGACCCTACTGATATCAAACATGCCACGCAGACACGCGTCGCCCACGGACGACAACAGCCTGTTCGCTCTGAGACGAATGCCGAGGCTCAGGCTCATCGATATGGCACCCCTCAAATGGCGCGAGGCTCGGTAAAACATCCCCATATACCACCGAGCGAGCTACAGCCCCGGCTGGCGAACCCCGGTCAAGGCCATCCCAAGCACCTACCGAGGGCAGAAAAACTGCCCATGACAGGCTACGAGCTCCTGGCAGCGAAGCTGTCCAATTCAAGCCACCGTCAACGGCGAGGAGGCAGCTCGGCTGGGTCGTCATGCTCGGATTCGCCGGAAGCCGGCATTAAGCCAATATACAGGCGCTTCGAGGCTCTCAACCACCGAATGCTTCTCCATCTTCAAGACGAGCTGAGCGAGCTCGAAGAACAGCTGCATCGTTTGGACACAGCCGACACGCAAAATCGGCGCCTGCAGAATTGCATTCTTCCGGCGTCGAGAAGAGCCGAGTTCATGGCCGGCGGTGAACTGCAATGGCACAAGACAGACATCCTCGGCAAGATTGGATTCAAGCTGACCCAATACAGTGAGTTGTCGTCCCCCTTAGTTATCCCAAGGCGCGCTGCTGACATAGCACAAGACCATGTTCTGTCCTCCTTTACCGAAACGCAGAACCTTTCGCGGGCGTCTATGTCGGACATTGAAGACTATCGCACCTACCTGGCTACTCACAGCCCGATTGCCGAGATCGAGACGCGCTTTCTCGACCCGGCCGAGGATCTCGTCTGTCTCGCAGCGAATCGCTCACCAGGCTCGTCGTACTCAGACATGCCCTTCTCTCCTTTCCCCCCCTCGGATGACGCTCTGACGCCCATGCCGCGCAAGATGTCACTTGGTATGGCTCCCGCTTCCCTTCCAAGCCCAAGTATATCCTCATCCTCATCAAGGGCAGGCTCCGAGCGCTCCTCAAGCCCCGGCTTGCCCCGAGAAGGCATCGAAAGCGTCGCCGTCGCTCAAGGAGAAGGCATCGAAAGCGTCGCCGTCGCTCAAGGAGAAGGCATCGAAAGCGTCGCCGTCGCTCAACGAGAAGCAAGGGACGGAGGGGCCGTCGACGCCAGCCTCCGCTCCATCGCTTCAAGCGCCGACAGCCACCGCCTCGGACAAGCTGCTGGCCTCGCAGCCATTGCCGTCGTCATCCCCGTCCTCGCCTTCCCAGTCATCACAGACTTCGTGGGCCGGATGGCTGTCGTCCTGGTTGCCGGGCTCGCGGTCGCGGCACTGAGACGCAAGCTTGCTGAGGCCGGCTTCTGGATTGGGTCCAGGCAGGTACTCCGCGCCTCGGACTTGCTAACAGTTGTGGGGGTTTACGGTTCGGTAATGGTGGTTGTTGCGGCGCTGTTGTGAGGAGTTTTGTGTTGCTAATATGTATGCTATGTGTGGGTGGCAGTCTATTGGTATGAATGGGGCGTTTCTGGGGTTGTCAGGGGTTATGATGGTTGTATCATGCTATTTTCTTTTTCGCATTAGTTGAGGGTCTTGGTGGCAGGGATAGGGGTACAGGTGTAAGGTTGAGTGAGGTTCTTATTTCGGTTACAATACCACATTCTCACGTTAAACATCCTTGAGTATCTAGTACTCTTCTTTTGCCTGCTATATCTCCCGTCCTTTCGTGATATCCAACTATCTATCTGATGTACACCGTTATCTTTAGTACATAAGCCAGTTCGGCTCCTTCAACCATAACTCGTTCCTCCTCTTAGCAAACTCCCATTGCATTGTGTGTGTGTTTGCAACCCAGATACCAACTCAGTAGCGAGGAGCTGAATGCCAGTACCCCCCAATCCCATCCTGTTTTATAGATCGTACTCCGGTTCATACGGCGCCCAACCAGGCGGTGGCTATTCAATAACATATCAACATTAACAACCGCAACAACTTTAGACCTGGTGTGTCGTCGTGTGTGGGGGGGGCTCCTACCTCAATATGAAAACCGTAGCCGGTATTTAAATGACTACCACCACCCCTGTTGTTGTTGTTGTAATGTTGTTGTAATGATGGTCCTGGCACCTGGGCCGGAATTTGAGCTTGGAGACCAGCTTCTTTTTTTCGGAGAACATCTCGTCGAGGATTCCTCGCAAACGTCCCTCGGAAGCTTCCAGGGGGGTGTCGATCGGACACCTTAGGCCGTACTAAGCAATGCCTCGTGTAGGTACCTGACTCGTACGGCGAACCACATGGTACTAAGGCGCCTGAATCAAAGCTAGGCTATGTTGCGCGTTGAATAGCACGCGCTTAAAGTTGCAGAGGATGCCTTGTAGGTGGCTTACTGCCGCCTTTGTTTTCATTATAGTCGGGCTGAGGAAATTCTGTGCTATAACCGATTGTGGGAGATTGGCCTCGAGTTCGTCGAATGTACGTTAGATTAAGATCTCCTTATAATAGGCCGTAGTAGAGATAAAACAACGAGCTGGGGTAAAGTCGCGGGAGAAGAGCCCCTTCGTAACAAACGTAGCTATGTCGTCGGCTAGTGCGACGCTCCACTACCCACTACCTATTTCACTCGGTCCGAGTCGTCCACCGTAACCCGCATAGCACCAATTCTGTTACGTACCGCACACACTAGCTCTACTGGGTGCTCGATCTGCTCCTCCCAAACCATCCTGTGATTTTCACCCAGGTCTCCTAGCCGACGCCCGATCCGAGCGCACGAGAATTGCGTTTCCACCTCCGTGCTAACTGTGGGTAGCAATCCCCACTTGTCGTGAGTAATTTGGTCGCGAGTACCAGTAAACTCATCCTCGGGGAACATGTTATAGATAGCGTAGATGCCGTCAGCGCTGCCGAAGGGATTTAACTTAGCGACCAGATAGAATCCCGTGGGTTTCCAGTCATAGTCGTCGCCTTGGAACACGCCGTCGACACACGGCCATCCCTCAGCATCATCCTTTTGGGGGTATGGCGCGGCCTCCAACTCTCCTAGCTGGAAGAATACGAAGCCAGGGGCATCGTCGTCACTCTCCGCCGTACGTACAGATTCCTCCGAGAGATTCGCTTGTCGACGACTCGTAGGCACGGTAGGTTCCTTAGGCTGGACTGTCGAGTTGAGTCCTAGGATACATTCTGGTAGCAATGTAGCATAGTCACAATCCTCCGGGAGCGCAACAGACTGTGGTTGCAAACCATAGGGCTCAGGAACAAGACGATAGAGATGGTGTTTATCGAACCCGATGGGGATCCAAGGGCGAATTTCTAACTCCATAGACTGAGTAAACTCGTGGAGGATGGACTTTTGCAAAAGGTTCTGAGAGTCAACCTTCTCCACAAACTCGTTTCGCGAAAGTGTGGGAGGGCACAGCTCGTCGTATCTTGCTTTGGTGTAATCGCAGAAGGCGTGCAGGTCTTCATGGTTGGGGAAGTAGGTGTTCAATGTACTGGTGCGTTCGCCGGTATCGCGTGCATTCATGAGCGCCTCATACGCCTCCCGGAATCGTTCTTCAGTAGGCATTGTGATGGAGATGTAGTGGAATGATCAGTGAAGAGTTGGCGAAAGATTGGCTGAATCTCGACGCAAGCTTTTAAATATGTAGGAACCGAGTTAAGGTTTGAACGACCTGGGCACGTCTCAGGGTATCAGATCAGCTGTAGGTACTCGTGCCCGCCCCCACTTTTATTGGACTTCGTCTGGACTCACCCACTAACTCACTTCTTAGTGAGTTGGTGCGTGAGTCCACGTTGCAGATATAATCACATGCAAAATAGTGTGATCCTCCCACACACACCACCGCCGAGAGAGAGAGAGAGAATCGACATGTACTGCGAAGATTGCGAGTATAGAATATCCCGTACGATAAAAAATGGAAACGAGGAGATTGGGGGAAAGTACGTACGGGAGAAAAAAAAGGGGGGGGGTTATGCACGAACTAATTAAGGGGACTGGCATGCAAGAGACGGCGTTTTCAGGGGAATATGATGCCATGCTGGAGGAGGAGGAGAGGGGATTGGGTCTTGTCGTCGAGGTGTTATCCTGGAGGTGTGACTTGCGTTGAGGGTGTTGTCGTTGATGGGGTTAGAGGATGTAAACTGGGTTCCAGGGATCAACAGTCGACGCTGGAGGTGGGGGATGGGTTGCTGTCATACGGCCGCTGCCCTAAAAGGGAAGCGACAAGGCTCCACAAGGAGAGGAGAAAAAAAAAGGGGGGGGGGGGGTTGTGAAGTCTGGAAAAACCATGACATGGTGGTGGCCAGGCTTTGGTACATGTACAGGCCAACCACCCGACTACGCGACGGGCTTGGCCTTTTCCTCCAAGGGGAAGAGAGGAGGAGAGGGAAGGAAGGGGAAGGGCGCGGTGTTGGCGACTCTGTATTTTCGAGTGTTGAGCATGCCGCAAAAAATGGCAACCCAAAAAGAGAGGAATGGAAAAAGCCCGATCAGGGACTGTTTGGATAAACTCAAAGTGCAACTGTATGTATGTACAATAATACCCGACACGCCACCGAGGAGGCAACAAAATGTGTCATACACAAGATGATCAAGCTCTGTGCCCCCATTGTGTGATCATGCTAGAGCTTCGACTCCAGGGCGGGTATGTAGACCTCGTCAATTCTCGCCCTCAGAACCCGTTCAGCCGAAGCCGGGTCCATCCTCTGCTCCGGGCCCGAACGCATCATCCTGCCGACCAAGAACATGAGCTTCCCCTGTGGATAGGCCTTGCTCTTTCCCTCCTTGAAGCGCAGGAACTCGGCCAAGACCTTCTCCTCGCCCTGCACAGCAGCATCGGCGAGTTCGGCATATTCTCTGTCCGGCAGTTCCTCGAACCAAAGTCCCTCGGACTCTATGGTCCGCGTCACGCCGTTTGGTCCAAGATCGCCGCGATAACTCCGCCAGAGCAACTCCTTGGCGACCTTGGACGTGATCTGCCGTTGGTGCAAGTGGAAGAGAATGTCTGCGAGCTCAGCCGAGGGGACTCTACATTGGCCCTCTGCCGTCATTTGCAGATCGCTGGACAGGTCGGTGAGCTTGCCCAGCTCGTGCAGACACCAGTTGGCGACGAGCAATGCATGCTGCCGGTCCGAAGTCGAGGTGGTGTTATCATCGCCAAGACGCGCCTCGAGCGCAGCCAACACGTTGTAAAAGTACTGAACCCGGCCCCCGTCGTCCAGCAGCATCAGCGCGAGCGCGTCCTTGGAGCTCAACCCGTATCTTTTCATGAGGTCCTCCACCTCGACGTCGGGGAGAACGCCGGTTATGGAATCGGCCAGATGGCTGACGAGATCATGCCCAATGACAACCGGGCCGAGATCAGGATCCGGCATGTACCGATAATCGACCTCCCCTTCCTTGCCGCGCAGACGCCGGGTCTCGGTGCTACCGAGCGACCAGCCGCGTGTTTCCCCTTCCACCACGCCGCCGCTCTCCAGCACGGCGATCTGCCGATCGCGCTCGGCGATGATGGCGTCCTCTACCGCCTTGAAGCTGCTCAGGTTCTTGATCTCTGTGCGTGTGCCCAGCGTGGCCGTGTCAGAGTCGTCGGTTCTGCGGACGGACACGTTCACGTCCGCCCGCAGACCGCCCGTCTCCATGCCCGACACGCAAGCGTCCACGGAGCTGAGCAGCATCTGCACCTTGCGCACGAATGCCGCCGCCGTCGCTGGGTGGTGGATCACGGGCAATGTTATGATCTCGATCAGAGGCACGCCGACACGGTTGAAGTCTAGCCACTGCACCTCCCCGGGTTGTGCCGTTGTTTTCGCAGTGTCCTGCTCCATCTGCACCTGCTTGATGCCCACGGTAATGCTGTCGCCGTCTTCGGCGGCTATGCCGTCTCTGGAGTGCAACATGACTTTGCCATCGCGCGCGAATGGCTCGTAGTACTGCGTGATCTGGTACCCAGAAGGCTGGTCCCAGTGGAAGTAGTGTTTGCGGTCGAAGCGGCTGACGCGTTGGATGTCGCAGTCGAGGGCCAGCGCGGCGCGGACGGCGGGGATCAGGGTCTCGGGCTGGAAGACGGGCTGCGAGCCGGGCATCGCGACGTCAAAGAGCGCTACATGGCTGTTCGGGGTGTCGTTGAAGGATGTCGCGGCCGAGGAGAAGAGCTTTCGTGCCGTGTTGAGCTGCGCGTGGATCTCGATGCCGACCGTCAGCTCCCATCCTGGCACCGTCTGGTTGTCCGTGTTCTTCTTCTTCTTCTTGCCGGTCGACTTGAGAGCCCGGGCCTGCTCTTTGAGCTGCTTTCGGAGAGGTACGGGTTGGTTATCGAGTGTTGGTGCGGGTGGTGCAGTGGACTTGTTCTCGGTTTGAGTGGTCATGTACCGCGCGGAAGAAGTCGCGATCGGTCGTAGCAAGGTTTGCGCGCGAAGACAGCCATGGCGACAGAGTTGCCCAGATAGCAGATATCTACTGAGCTCGGCCATTGGTATACGAGCCATCTTGGCAGGGTTTTACGGCAGTGCCGTGTTCAATGGCTGTTCCGGACTTGGTTGATGTCGCCAACTGCGATCAAATTGCAGTGACACGAGTGGGAGCAATTTGCGGGTCGAGCTCGGCGCTAGCACGGTGGGGTCCGCTGTGGTTAAGGTAACTGACAGCGGGTCGATTCCCAGAAGAAGCACCCGAAAATCCAAAAGTGGGTACCGATGAATGGCTATCACATGAAATTCCCCTTTGCTCCGAGCTAACAGTGTCCTCCTAATCTCGTCAATCTACTTGATCTTTTACCTGGCAACTCAGCCTTCCATCTCGTAACCACAAAGTTGCCACAGTATCGCCTTGATGTGAGGATTTCTCGGAGGGCTTCAGTGGCCGCTACCCTTTACCCCTCTCTCGCAAAGATACATTCGTCTTTTTTGTTGACAACCGTCTTGAACTCAAGCCTTGCCTGTGGTCTTCGCCCTAATTTAACCTACGTACTTCACCCAACAGACACTAGGAACAGCATCAAATGTCAGGCGTGCTTGCGCTATCACTGTTCGGACTTCATCCGACGGGCTAGTACTACAGCACGACTCCCCATCCCAACTCTGACCTGGGGGTCACTTCGATGCAAAGGGACTTGATGAAATAGCTGTGTCCGCTTGATATGCAACCAAGGTACGGTACCTAACCTTATAGTCCGGAACTAAATACTCGAGAATCGCGCAAGAACCACATCCAAAATTTATATGCAACCCATCCCCAAAGACAAACGAAACAATAAAAGGTGCTAATGAGCATCAATCGTAAACGGTTCAGTAATGATTGTCAAGAAATCCCCTCCAAAAACCCTCAGCAACCCCCATCATACCCGGTTGTAGCAATGCGCGTTGCGCTTAGATACCAGAGTCATCCTGCGGCCAGACCTCAGTAGGAATATACGAGTTCCACGTGTTGCAGGTGTTGGTAAAAACGGTCTGGTCGGCCGAGTCGACCGAGATGCTGGACTCGCTCTCCACAAACTCGAGAGACAGACCCTGGCTGGCGTGCCAGGCAATGTGGCAGTGGACGAGCCACGCGCCGGGGTTGTCCAGCTGGAACGCCAGCGCGAGATAACCGTTGCCCGGGAGGGTAGCGACATCACGGCGGGGCGGGTTGGCGGTGTTGAACGAGCTGGCGGTGCCGTCGAACATGCCCGTCGTCTGGGCGAGAACCCAGAAGTCGTGGCCGTGGAGGTGGATCGGGTGGTTGAGTCTGTGGCATGTTAGCAACTGGGAACTAATTGCACTCGATTGGGCAAGAGGCCAACTTACCCAAGACCAGTGGTGTCCTGAATCACCAAGACTGCCCACTCGGTGGCTGTGCTGGATGATGGCTATTCATGGAAACATGTCAGCAAGAGGGAAGTGGGATGAGAGTGTGGTGCGCTTACCTGAACGGCCACAACGTTGTACTCGGTCGGGAAGATGGAGTCGCCGTTAAAGACCTTCATGAGGGTGGGCTCGGCCCAGTCGAGGAGCAGACTGCTGCTGTTGATGGTCCACTTGAAGTACGAGTCGAAGGTGAAGCTGAGATCCTCGGAAGTGATGGTGGGCATGTTTCCGACGTCCAGCGACAGATGCGGGACCAGGCTGGCATACGGCTCGTCGGAGCAGCTGGTGCTGGCGGTGACGGTGCTCGTCGAGGTCGGGTCGCTGGTGCTGCTGGCGTCGTAGCGCACGATGCCAGTCATGCCATCCGGGTTGCTGTTGGTCGCGCAGGTCGTCACCCATCCGCCGCGCAGCCAGTAGTCGCCCGAAGCCGCGTTCGCCTCGACGATGATGTCGTACCGCTGACCGATGGCGATCTGCACGCTGTCGGTGGTATACGGCACAATGGGGACGAGATCGGTACCAATGACGGTCAGGGTGTGGCCGTCGATGCTGAACTGGAAGACACCCTCAATGGCAATGTTGATGACGCGGAAACGGTACTTCTTGCCGGATTCGAAGACGGTCTCAAACTTCTTTCCACCGCCAACACAGTTGGAGTCAGTCGATCCGCTGCAGTCAAAGGTGTTGGTGCCGTTGATCAAGCCGGTGTCGAGCGTCGGAGGTGCGCCCAGCTTGGCCGTGTTCCACAACGTGAACGCCTCGATGTGCGACCAGTCCTGGAGGAAAAGGGTGCCCAGGTCTTCGTCATAGTCGGCAGTGGCAGGCCCGTTGAGGATCATGCCGCCGAACAGACCCTCGGCATACTGAAGACTGAAGTGGCTGTGGTACCAGGTCGACCCGTACTGCGTGACACGGAACTTGTAGGTCATGGTGTCGCCAGGGGCAATGGGGCACTGAGAGACACCGGGCACGCCGTCGTATTCCGTGGTGCCGAGCTGGCGAAGGCCGTGCCAGTGGATGCTGGTGCCGTTGGTCTGCATGTTGTTGGTGACGTGGATGACGAGGTTGTCGCCCCAGTCAGCAATGAGGGTAGGCCCAGGCACTGTCCCGTTGAAGGTCATGCACGTCCTCGTGTATCCGTCCGGCGCGCAGGAGCCCTCCTCGACAGACAGCCAATACTCGACGGTCTTCCCCGTGTCCGGAGTCTCGTCATAGTAGTTGGTGTCGATGGAGTAGTTGCCCCAGCAGCTACGGGAGGTGGCCGAGTTCTCGCATGACTGTCGAGGCAAGAGGTTTGCCTCGGGGTGCACATGCGGGATGGTGAGCGCAGATGAGCCCGCCACGGCGGCGAGGAGGAAGAAGAGTGACTGCCTCATGCTTGCGACGTCTTCTCAGCTAGGGATGCTTGAAGGTCAGGAGATCTCGGGAAGGAAGATGGCAACGAAAGATGTCAACGAAGGAACGATCTCCTCAGCCGGGGAATGCTGGTGATGGGATGGAGAGTGAAGAGATATGATCGGGGCAGAATCACGGCGTCTTTATACCCTCGAGATCCCCTCGCGAAGCTCATCATCTTTCCCATCAGGAATCCGAATTAGGAAGCTGTCAAGATGCTCTTGTTCGAGCATGCCCAAGGCTATTCCCAGGCGCCCAGGTTCGACGAGTCCCACTCCCACTGCAATAGTGCAACCATACCTCCCACTGATCACGACGCTATTCCTGACCCCAAACGGTCACGGTCATAGCTCTCGTATCCATAGTCGGCGGAGACACGTAACCCTTCGTTCAAGATCCCAGTCTAACCGTCCCCCGCGGCGAGGGCAGCATGCCGCCATGTGGATGCCAAGAGGAGAAGCGCCCAGGCATGGAAAGCTCGGAAGAGGATTTGAGGACTCTCATGACCTTTGCTGACGGTAACGTCGACCCTCCACTAGTCGAATCCAGGTTGCTGACAAGATGTCGAGACTCAATAGTTGATGCAGCCAACATTCCTTCATAGGCAGACGAGTGCTTCTCCCCGGCGAAATCCACTGCCGACCCGACCTCTCTGTGTGCGTCAAGCCTCGGGTTCCACAGCAGGGACCACCGCCGCACACGGCTGCAGGTGAGCCCCTATCCATCTCTTCTAGAGGTAGCATTCGTGTTGGGTCTGTTGGATCTCTTTGCACAGTCGGACGGCACAGGCTCAGGCGAGGAAAATTCAGCGTGTGTTCTAATACTGCGGTATGGGGCTGAAGTTACGATGACTCTGGATGAGATCAGCAAAGTCCATGACCTGAGAAGCCGAACTTGGGATGCTTGGACCAATGACATGGCGTCGATAGCAAAGGCCGCCCTTGCAGGAAGCCCAGCCGCGCGTGCTTAGTTGCCAGGTGCTAAGGCTCGGCAGCAGATCCGGCCTGAGTCCCGCCTGCAAACCGGCGTGCTGTTTGGGAAGTTTAAAATTTGCTAGGCCCAGTGATGACGACGCTGGGGGTTCACAAGAAGCACAGTGCGCAGAAGCCAGGACCGACCCTGCAAAGTCATGGACCATGACCATGTTTGGCTTGTGCAGAAGTCGTAACTCTTTCCTAGGAGGTTCCTTGCTTGGTGGGCGCTTGGCTCGGGTTGCGGGGCAAAAGAAGGGTCCGGAGAAGCTGCATGTCTACCTTTGTCACTTCTCAACCCTCTTTGTTGTTACAGCACGCGCACTCGCTTGTGAACATACAGTTAGCGACCGGACAGAGGAAGGAGTTCAAGCCATCGCAACCAATCGCTATTTCCGGCGCTTCGTTTTCTCGAAGACTTCCAAGCTCTCTCTGATGCAGTCTCGTGGGGGCGGCCTGCATGAATGTCTCCAGTCACAGGGGCCAGGGACCCGGATTCGAGGGATTGGCCATTTATCATCCCTGACCCAGCTCCTGCCAAGACTCCAACGGGAAGGGGACGAATGAAATATTGTCCGGTCTGCGAAGGCGCCGCAGGGCCCGAAGACTTGTATAGCAGAGCGTCTCCGAGCTCATCCGAGGTGTGTGGCACGGCACATTGGCAGCCAACTTCGCAGCCTGATGTGCTTACGGGCGTCTCGCGTGGTCTCTTTCCATTTCTTCGTGGCACGGCCACAGAGGGTTGTAGTGTGTGATGCGACATGATAAACGTCGGCATTTCATTTTTTTTTGTTCGAGAGTCTCCATCAAAGGGGGGCCAGAAGCAGGTTGCTTGTGCAACGGGCCCCCGAAGTGGTTGCGTCTCATTGGCGCGCAATGCAGAATACGTAGTATTGAGGGGGAATGGTAGGATGGGCAATGGGACGAACTCAGGTCAAACGTTGTGACTGACGCGTCGGCAGTTCGCACCGACCCGTCTCCCATACTCGAGGGACCCACTGCCAGCCGCGCTCGGGGGCCGTGAACTCTTGGTCGCAGGGCGCCATTGTGGGCCATCACCGTCTCGTGCAGCCGTGCTTCGTCGGCCCCGTACCGTCCCCGGCAAGTGCTCCCCGGTTTGGGTGGTCAATGTCCGGCCTGCAGCGGATAGCCCACACGCAAGACGTAAGCATATCTAACCGAAGCTTTTAGCAAAGCTTCCCTGAGCGTTTGCCAGCGGGGAGCCGTCTCCACCCAGGTGGACTTTTTTTCGTTGCAGCAGAGCGCTGCCTCTTTCGGAAGCAAATATTGCGGGGCGTGTTGAACTGCCTTCCCAGCGACAAGTCAATCGCCTTTGTCAATTGACCTTTGCGCTGTGGCGGATAGGCCAACTGGCGGCACACACACACCTGCACGAATGAACGGGACGAGGCGGATTCATCAATATCGATCGAGGATAAGTCACTTTTCCTATGTCTGGGGTTTGGTCGCTTAACGCTCCTACGACACACTGTTGTTACCCGCACGCATGCACGCAGCGCATGCACACCCAACACGACTCAGTCGGTGAGTGCCCATTCGGATGCTCTTCGGAAGTAACGGAGAATTATCACACGCTTCAGGACCTACATCAACCACGACCTTAAGATATCCACACTATTATTGCCTTGGCGAAATGCGACTCTCTTGTTGCTTTGATACAGGTCTCACTCACATATGACTAAAGAGCTAAGACAATTCGCATGTCGGCGCTGTCGGCAAAGGACTACACGACCCAAAAAGGCAACACTTTCATCCAAGATGCCAACCTCGAACGTAGCGCCCACAATCTCGATAGTCGCAGCGTAATGGAGCCCACCATACACAGCTCAAGAGGAGGAATTGCTGAAGCGCTGGACCTGGCGCGCTCGCAGCGGCAAGTAGGTTGACAGTCCGACGTTTTAGCTGCGGTCGATGCACGCAGATCTTGACCGAACTTGGAAGGGAAACATTCTTTTTCGTTTCTACTGTGATACACTCGGTTGTGGCGCCCTGCAAACTGCACTGCACACTGCAAGCCTCAGCCGCTTTTTTGAAACGGTGTTTCCTGCCCTTGCATAAACCGTAATGACAGGACTTGCCGACGTGACTAGCTCTTTTTGTGGGAAGCGAGGTTCCCGAGAATTTGAACTCCTCCTACACGTCCAAGTAACCGTATTTGCTTACACATTGGTAGTAAACCTAGTTTATTCTTGATATTAAACCTTGATAAGATACCCCGCCCCCTTTTTAAAGCTTGGCATTCGTTCATCTTTTTTAAAAAAAGTGTCAGCCGGGCTTTATCTTAGCGAGTGCGGCACGGATCGGACGTTTGTTTCGTACTCCGTGTTCTATGTACTTCGTATTGGAGGCAGCAAGCACACTGGCACTAGAACCCATTCGGGAAAAGGTAAGGCTGAAATCTCACCTGACTCACTCACTCACTCACTCACCTTGACCAGACACACTTGATAGGTACAGAGCATGTACCCACTTTCTGCGCCCCCATCATACCTATACATGCAGTACCACAGTTTGAGTTTTAGATGCCTTGTACTTGACCAGGGACCGGCCCGCAGCTGTGTGTGCCTGAACATCAATTCCCCCCGGATCGCCCCCTTGTTAATTCGTCCTTACCAAGCTTGCCCCTCCTTTGCGTCTAGTTGGAACTACCAATAGTCAAACAAACCTGCACTATAACAGGCAGGCGTTCAGCTGCTTTGCCGATCATTTCCGGATTGCGTATGCGTACCTTTGGTAGCTGGGACCTAAAATAGACTTCGCCAAGTTCAACCCTCTGTACGACAGACGTCAAACACTAATTCCATTATAGACCCAAACTATTGACTGCTGCGGGCAAGAGCTTGGATCCATCGGGGGATTCCTACCCACAAATATGTATCTTAGGTAGACACGGCGAAGCTGCGGATGATTTACACTGTACACTGCCCAGCGGAGAGTTTTAAGTGCTTACACCGAGCTATCCGTCCGTTCCACATACGTCCACATACGTCCCTCTCACGTGGGAGTGAGTGTCAGACCGTTCAGCCAAACTTCGGCAAGACGTCCCGAGGAATCCGCGAACCTGTTTTGGTTCACTCTTCACATCTCTGAGAATTAGAGTGGCTTCTTGAACGAAAGGATTGCCCATGTCCATGTCCATCTCACATCTCAGCGTGAAGTAAGGTACGGACGGAGACGGATTAGACTCCTGGAACGGGACTCTCGGTTGCGCCGGGGCTTACGCGGTCAAAATGATAGCGTCTTCACTAGGCGCCTGCGGCCTTGCCCACCCTCAACCTCATTCTATCTTCGGATGTGGGTGGAGCTCCGAAGCGGTGAGTATTCATGATAGACCGAACGGGCAACAAACAGCAGGAGCAGGGTATGAGACCGGTCCACCTTTTTATCCCACCTTACATTAGTCACTAGTGCCGGTAAGGATGAATACCTTACCTATCTTACCTTACACATGCACAAGGTGTGAGGAGTTTCTCAATAGTCTCGGTGGACATTTCTGCTTTGAGATTCAACGGCATACGTTATTGGGCGACGAGATAGATCCCGGGTCGGCAGACCACCAAGACCGGTGCCAGACAGACACGTCGAATGTTCACAACAGACCGTCGACCTCGGTACGGCCTTGAATACGTACACTTTCCACGGGACTATTGCTGTTGAACCGTGATGGGAATGTTGTCCGATACTATTCAAGAGTCGCACGCTTAACTCTTTTCTTTTCTATCCTCTACTTTTGCATCGGTGACAATTGTCTTCCCCCGTGGGTATCTTTTTCCACACGCCGAACCTAGGTCATTTCTTATGCCGGAGCGTACCGATGCTATGTAACTGTGTGGTAGAAGGAGATACATAACTCCTTGAAGCCATGCGAGTGCTTCCCTAAGGTACGTATGCTGGTTTCTACCGCAGGAGACTCTGAAAGTGAATTGAGTCCGGCATGTGGGGATCGAAGATATGCGCCAACCTAATTACTACGTGCATGTGTTGGCAGTGTAATACGGCTATAAAGTAAGGTCTCAACACTACGTACCATGTAGTCAATGGACTTTATGACCACGTGAGAAGTGCCACCTACCTACCCTCTACCCACACAAGTGGCTCACGAGAGCGTCATATGACTCAAGCCATCAATTCATATACATTACAACTACGATAGCTCCCTAGAGAGGGTCGTATCATTGTTTTTTACCATCTGAGAAGAGATCAAAACGGCCGGGGCTAAAATGGGTTCGCATGAAGGATATGCCTAGCCCTCAAAGCGATCTCAGAGCTTTGAAAATTACCCGAGTTCAACTCGAATCCAAGATACCTAAGATGCCTAGATGTCTATGGCGCGTCAAGGAGCGGCGACGGCTCAAAAGCTCACACGTCTACATCGTACATCAGCTACCTGTGCCAATACCTAGGTACCTTGATTATCTGCTAGAGCGATTGATTGAGATGAATATGATTACCACGCAGTGTGCATTTAAGCCGAGCGCTCATTGTTTCTATATTTATAAGAGACGTAATATTGGCACCGTAAAAGACCTACGGTGCCAATAGCAGAATGCAATAAATCATTTTCCAACCCATTCAGTTTTTAATGGCTCGGCCGATTGGTACTGTAGAAAACCTTACAGTATACCTACATAAGGTGCAAGAAATGTGGTGTTTCCTGCCACTCGATGGGATGACAGATGTTGACAGTGGGCAAGAAAGTGATTGAATTATCTATGGGATGAAGTCCTCTGAAGAGGGAAAGAAAAGAAGGTTGGAGGCCTTTGAATATGGCCTCAATATATACAGTCTGTTGACTGTGGCAGCCAAGGTAAACAATGGAAAGCGATGGCCGAAGGCCGAGGTTGAAACCCTTGGCGATGCCCCTGAACTAGCCAAAAGCTAACCTCAATATTGACAAGTCTGACAACACAACACCACCCCGCAATAAGAACACCGCCCCGCGCTAAGAACACCGCCCCGCGACAGGAACACTGCCCCGCGCGGACGGGATATGCCACAGAGCTTGAAGATATATACCTATTCCGCCGTACGGAACGAGTCTCTGTGCTCCTATAACCCTCTTCGGATCGTTCCTCGCAGCGATTGAAGGTTTTCTCATACTACGTACCTCAATCTCTCCATCAGCCAAGTAACAGCAAACCCACTGCAGCACCCGAAGCCGTCGAATCCACCACTTCCACACGCTAACAGCCATGGAGTATATCAAGCCTCTCGCGTCCGTGGGCATGTACGCCTGGGACGTCTACGCCCGTTACAAGGACCTGGGCGAAGGTGCCCGCGAGCTGTCTAGCGACGTCAAGTCCATGGCCCAGCAGCTGGACTCGGCCCGGACGAACGCCGTAAGGCTTAGAGACTTTGACTGCAACGCCTTGGCTTAACCCACCGAGTACACCATTTGCCAACTCAGGTCTGCTGTCGGGGTTTGGGTCACCGCTTGAAGACCCCAGGTTCATCACGGACTATCCGAAAGTAGCCCACGGCTATCGAGAGACGAGGGATATTGGAGAGACTGGCAGGAGAAGAAAGAGCACGTCTATCGCAACAAACGTTGGTTCTGGAAGGGGTGACATCACGAGTTATCAATCGAACGTTCGTACGCTTTGTCGATGCGACCCGTCTTACCACCTTTCTTCTCCTTAATCACCCTTTGACCAGATAATAGACTTGGAAACCGGGGCCCAGCCAACAAGACAACCTTCCACTCTTGATAACCACACGAAACATCTATCCTCTCCCAGTCGCTTCCGACGCGAATCACCGACGTGGAAACAAGGCTCGATACGATGGTATGGAGGACAAGGACGACGAGGTCGATGATGCCGGAGATGACTTTTCATCTACCATCCATACACCATCACCATCCACGGCAGCGGCGCTGGCTTCAGGCCTTCCGTCACCGAACACACCGTGGTCTCCGACCGAAGAGACGCTGGCACTCGACAATCGCGCGCGCAGCCGCCTGGCTGCCACCAAGTGTCGCGCCAAGTCCAAGCTCGCCCTGGACAAGCTGAAGGCCGACGATCGAATCGTTACCGAGACACGGGAAAAGCTGAAGGACGCTCTCTTCCAGCTTCAAGAGGAGGTGTACACGCTCAAGCAAGAACTGCTGAAGCACGCCTCCTGCGATTGCAAGCTGATACAACAGTATCTCACCTATACAACGAAACAGATTATCGGAGACGTCGCCGTCTCAGCTACTCGCAGCCAGCACGGTAGAGACACCAGTATCGACGATGACGACAACGACGATGGCGATGACGACGACGACGACGACGACGACAACGGCGGCGGCGATTACTAGAAGAGCGCAAACACGGACATCACACAAAAAAAGGGATGCTTTCAGAACGCTGTTTCACATAAGCTGATGAAGAAAGAGATACCACTCGCTGCACAACGCCCGCTTTGATAAGCCGGCGGTTCTTTGGATATCTATGATGTAATGTGGTATGGGCGATGCACTCATAGGGACGTCAGCCGCGTAATGCAAGAGAGAACATCGCAAGGGCACCACGAGTCACGACGGCGTTTGCTTTTCAGCTCTTTGTTTCAACCCATGGCAAGGTACATGGGTGGGGTAAATACTTTCCTTGAGTTGGGCCCCAAGCAAGACTCTGCTGGAGTGTTACTAGACATTGCGAGTTTTGGGTTTCAAGGGAAATACTTAAACGGAGGCTAAACTACCTACGTACCTACCTACGTAGTCAGGACCCGGCGGTAATGATTGTTACGACGGCTAAGGAAGCAACGTTCAACCTAGATAATTGGTCTTTCCGTCTTTATCTCGTGATAACAATGGACCTTAGCCATGGATGCCATTATGCAGCTGCGGACTACCTCCTCCTAGCTGAGTATCTCGGTGGGAATTGATGCCTCGGTAACTTGCCCATCATTAAGAGGAGAGAATACCTATCTAGGTACGTAGTGAGCCCCGCTCTCGCAAAGCTTAGGCACAGCTCTTAAGCAAGCTAACAGACACCAACATGGGATTTTGCTACGGGGCTACGGGTGTCCTGTTGCCAGATGGCACTTTAATTGAACCGCATTCCCCCGACTCCCCCGAAGACAAACCAGTATTATGTTACCTCCACAGCATCAGACCACCCTTCAGCCCGGCCGATCATCCGAAGCGTGACAGCGCGCAGTGTGGGGACAGCAAGCAGCACGATGAGAGCCGATTGGCCGTATTCAACTGACAACGAGAATGAGAGGCTTTTTGGGATGAACAGCGTCCCCGCCAAAAGACCGGGGTTATATACAACCTGTACAGTTCCAATCGTGCCTTCGCTTTGACACGACGGGGACGAGAAAAGACCACCTGTAAATCTGACGCCCTTAGCCAGAGAAGACATAATGAAGAGCTTGAACTCTGTCTCGCCCAAATTAGATCTGTTCCGGGGTTTACCCACTAGTGGGCCCAGACCCCTACATCTACACATAGCCAGCACCTTGCGCATCTTCTGTTCTTAGCCTCTTTTAGTCTCAGAAGCTCAGCCTATTGTTTTGGACGCGAGAGCGCAGTTCGCACCGCCTGCGGCGGTGCGCGTGGCTGTGGTGGCTAAGCCGCATGTCACACGGTCTGTGCCCAGGTACCAAAGTGGGTCTGCGTTCTGCGTCCTGACAATCGCAAATGCTATATTTTGATCCCCTGATTGATCCATTGTGATCCCCCCCCCACATGCTTTAACCAATGGCATTTCCCCATTGCGCCAAGTGTACCCACAATTCTTTTCAGCAGCCACAAGCAGCCGCGTCCAATTCCAGCCACAACCAGGTCAATTTTGAAGCTTCAAAGCAGCGCAGTGTAACTTGCAAAAAATAAAGCACTTCGCATTTCAAAAAAGATGCTTCATTAAGTTCATATAAATGGCAGAGCTACAGTGCATATACTGCACTTTTTTGCATTGCGAAAAGAGAGCTGTTTGCTTCACAACTCGTGGTTAAAGAGGGCGTGTTTAGGGATCACAATGGATCAATCAGGGGATCAATATGTAGCGTTTGCGCTGACAATAGTCTGAGACCATACGAAGTACTGAACATTTTGGCCGTGTTTGTCACACTTCCCCATACAATTATCTCAGCGAGCTCAGACTACAATCGTGGCGGGGCTGCCGGGCGCATGGGGCCGTTAGTGGCGGCTGGCGCGCACTGGCCAGGGCTGTCAAACGGCCCGTG
The DNA here is from genome assembly GCA_033297225.1 of Diplogelasinospora grovesii. Classification (NCBI taxonomy): domain Eukaryota; kingdom Fungi; phylum Ascomycota; class Sordariomycetes; order Sordariales; family Diplogelasinosporaceae; genus Diplogelasinospora; species Diplogelasinospora grovesii. Next base: position 82,011 of record MU853819.1, on the reverse strand, counting down.
CGTCTGTATCTGTGGGTCAAAAATGGTTCCAACGGATTGTACCGCCGATTGTTTTTCTCGCCCTGTGATTGGTTGCAAATGCTTGTATGGTCCGAGCTTAAAAAAGGTACATTGGTGTGGCTTAGCCATCGTGTGGGCCGGTGCGCCGGCCCGCATGTGTTCGGAAGAAGCATACTCAATCGGCGGAATCGTGGTCTGAGCTCGCTGAGATAACAAGTAAGGAGATTCCACGTGCGGCTTGCCCATACGACGAAGTTGCACAGCTACAGCAGCAGCACGGCCCGACTATGACAACGAAGTTAGAAGGAACTAAAGGACCGTATTGTGGGCAGTGTGACTTGGCTCCAATCAAGCTTCTACCATGCAGCCATGTATTCAGGTTTCTAGCTGGGTTCTTGCGGCAGTTACTCCAATCAGCACCAAGGCGAATCTTTCCTGCAGAACCTGATCTGTCTGAGTACATCCCTTATCAGATCCAAGCAACTCGATCCTCCTGCCCCTCTTTCCCCTCCTGCCCCTCCATAAAGATTGCTTCCTCAGCTCCATCATCACCGACGGCCACGGTTTCTTTCTCTCTTTCCCAACCTCGCTACAATTACAAGTAGTACCGGCCATAACCTAAACCGTCAATAAACCACCAGAGAGCTGCAGACAAGGGGAGGGACTCCGCGGACGTCCCCTACAAAAACCAAACGGTGTGTCCTTCCAACTAAAAATAAGCTAGAACCCCCCGTGTGACGGGCGGCCGAGATTTCCTCTGGGCGGTACCCTTGCAACTTTCTTTTCATCCTTGTCGAAAGGCTGGTTTCTAATAAACCCTGCTAATAATTGCTAGTAACGATCCTTATCCACTCTCGGATCGGATCACAATGTCCGACGACATCTGCACTCAAGTCCCATGGGGAGAAGAATTCCCCCCTGAGGTTTCGGACGATGAGAGCGACAGCAGCAGCAGCGGCAGCGACTCTGACGACTCTAATAGCTCGCAATCCCAAAGCGAATCGGATAATGAGAGCACCGATTCTGAGGATGCTTCTTCTAGCACCGATAGCGACGAAGACGGTGATGACGACTCAATCATCCTGTCGGACGACGAGGAGGGCGGCGACATGGCGGCAGTTTCCATTAGCGATGCGGATTCGGACGGAGAGCCACTGCACATGGCGGTCAAGAAGAGCAATCGCTGGAAGCCCGGCCAAGAACTTCGAATCCGCTTCATCGGAGGGCATTCGAGCATTCGTGACAAGGTCAAGAAATACGCTCGCGTGTGGGAGCGGTACGCCTACATCAAGTTCAAGTTCTCTCAGAACGAGCCATCCCAGATCCGGATCTCCTTCCGTCGCAATGGCGGATCCTGGTCAAAGGTAGGCAAGGATGCCTTAAATACCGATTCCACAAAGCCCACCATGAACCTGAAAATCAGTGCTGCTACTTCGGAGGCGAGGATCAGACGCACTGTGCTCCACGAGTTTGGCCATGCCCTGGGCTGTGTCCACGAGCACTCCTCGCCCTCAGCCACTGGCAAGATCAAATGGAACCGCCAAGCCGTGTATGACGATCACCAAGGAATCTGGACGCGGGAGCAGGTTGACCACAACATTTTCAAGACATACAAAGGAACAATCACGCAGTTTAGCCGTTTCGACCAGAAGTCTATCATGCTCTACCCCATTCCTAGCTCATGGACGATGGATGGATGGCACTCGAATTTGAACACCACGCTTTCAGACACCGACAAGTCCTTCATCGCGAAGCTCTACCCCAAGCCGAAAAGGCGGAGACACTCGAGACGGGGCTCTCAGGGTCGCAGCAGGCGGCCTCATCCGACTCCCATTACTCCATCCTACCCTAGGCCAGGGCCGTCATACCCTCATCGGCCTATGAATGGCAATGGCTGCGGGAACCTATGCGGCAATCCTTGCTGTGGCGTCACTTTCATATGTAACGCCGATTACAATCGACGTGTTCGTGCTCTCGGATATCCGGGTGTCTGAGAAACAAAGACCATGTAGGTATAACGGGGCAGTGCTTTTAGGTAGGAAACAAGGAGGAATTATCGTCAAAATGAAGGGACAACCCCAGAAATCTGAAAAGCTGGAAAGAGGCGGGGTGGCGGGAACGGCAAATCCGGAAAGACGAACGAAGGAAATGATAGAGATTACTGTCCTTACTATACATGGAGTTAGGTTAGACGAAAGCCACTCGTTTCAAGATAGTGTTGTCCTAAAGTGATAGAATCATGGGGATGATGGCTTAGCTCACTCAAGGTGAGGCACGACGCCCGTGGGTCTATATGTAACACCGCTCGACTGGTCATTTCAAGGCTCGCAAATCCCATGCGTCTCATTGCCAGACCCCTATTCGACTTACCTTCCAGCTTTGTGTGTATACGATAGAAAGCTGCAAGTAGGTGCTGTCGAGGACGTCGCGCACTTTCTGCCAGATGCTCTCGGGTGGGGCTCCATCCGGACTCTGGAGGAGCTGCTGTGCGCCTTCTATGAACACAGCTTCAAATGCTATCATGTGAATTGTCAAGGCACCCCTGATGAGAAAATTACTATGAGAGAGAATGAACTCTGCAGCTGCTCCTAGATCAAAGGGGCGACACTTAATAATATAACTGTTTGCGTAACAGACCTGCACACAATGGCCTGCCGAATTGTCTTGTCTGACGCCGTGGTATATCCTGCACTTAGCCCGTACCTCCTTTGTTCATCAAGCTAGGTACCAAACTTAGCCACTGTTATAGATATGCAACCTAGACTCTTGTTAGCCACACGTCACAATCACCGCCTATCTAACCGAAATCATGTCCAGGTACTCACCAGTCTTCAATGAACCGCGACTCCCTGGCTATTTTGGCAGCTTGCAGGGCTTGCGGGATCTTGGCCTCGCGACCAAGCTCCTCGAGCGTGTCGGCAGCGAACCTGCGCGCAGCGGGGCGCGCAAGCGACGACACGCCGACGACGGAGAGCGGCCAGATCAGAAACCTCGACGACAGCGAGAAGAGCGTCGTGGCGTTGCTGAAGTCCAGAAAATGCGGCACGCTGGCCAGTATATCCTCGGAGATCACGACGACATTGGCTGCTGCCGTCTGCTGAAGCTCGTCGATGTCCAATTCCCCTGCACCATCACCGTCATCACCATTCGCAGCACCATGGGGACTCGCACGAGCGCCGCCGCCGCGCAGACGGGCGGCCTGCTCAAAGACGGTCTCGTTGGCGCAGATCCGGATCATGCGCAGGGCGTTCCAGTGTCGGGCGGCGGCGTGGTGCGGGTACCGATGCGCGATGCCCCGATACGCGCACGGCGGGGTCTCTTCCGCCGGTGAGCGGACCACGTGGTAGTACCAGCCCTCCGGCAAGCTCTCCGACAGGGCCGCCGCCTCGGCGTCTAACTCGAGCGCGTCCCGGAGGAGCTGGGCCGGGTCGACGGTCTCGGGCTGTCTTTGAGAGGCCTTGTTCCGGGCGCGCAGGCCCGAGACCTTATCCGCGATAGGACAGATGCGTACGTTTGGGTGGCTCAGATCTAGGTAGGGGCGCAGCTCTTGGTGGAGTCCGACCAGCTCCTCCGGGACGGCAAGGTGGCGCTGCGTATAGCTGGCGCGGATGTTGCTGCTCGTCTGCAGGTACAGCTGCTGCCCCACCGGCGACCGGAACTGGGATGCGCCGCGCAGCCGGATCAGCTCGATGGCGCCGAGCGCGTGTGCCGTCCAGCTCTCGGGCGACAGGCGGCCGAGGAACACGAGCGCCTCGAAGAGACCCAGGAGGAGGACCGAGACGAGCGTGGTGTCGAGGATGGCGTCTTCTGGAGACGCCAGCGCTGCGTTCGTCTTCCGGAGGGCCTCGGCATAAGCCGTGCGCGCGCGCTTCATCAGACTGGGGCTCTCAAACCGGAGCGCCAGGCTGGCGAATGACGAGGCGAGGACCGCTGATGCAAGCACCTGATTGGCGTTTGACCTCTGATAAAGGCCCGGCAGGTACTCGAACGGCGAGGTCATCACAAAGCAGGTCATAAAGTAGGCCATTGCAACGTCCGTGTCTGGCTGTGCCAGACTGAACTGCGGCTCCGCCTTTGGGAGGGGGGGAGGGGGGGCCTCGTCGTCATCCTCGTGTCCACCCCGTCCGGCTGATTTGCCGGATCTGTCCCCAGGGAGCGGCCGAGGTGGCTTGCTCTTTTCCTTTTGGACTTTTTTGGCGACTATCATCGTCTCGTCGCGAAAGAGCATGGCAGCGAGATCTCGGTACCCGGGACACGTTGGGCCTTTGCGCAGGCACTGCGTGCAAGCCGGTCGGCGACGATCGCACTGGTTAATAAAGCCGCAGATTGTCAGTCACGGCACGTTTGTTTCAATGATAAGCCGTTTCTCTATGTGGACTTGGTTTCGTAAGGGCCAACGTACCCGCAACCTCCCCTTCCGGCAGGCATGACATGCATCTGAAGGCTTCCCCGAGTAGACCATTCTTACGGTAATGCACGGACAGATAGAGTAAGAGGTGTTTGACGTGAGAACCAAATGGCTGCTTTTGGCAGTGGTTGCGTGCAGCGACAGGTGAGCCCGCGAGCCAAGATCATGAGATGCCCACCTTTGTATGTAAACGGCATAAGATTAAGACTTTATCGTGTAATACAACACCGGAACGACGGCGATGTCCTAGCTCAAAGAAGCTGCCTGGGGAGGAGTAGGGTTGCAGCGCCGATCTGGCTAACACAGCCCGCATTAGCGTCGAAGTGCCCACCAAAACGGGTAAGGCGGGTCGTCGCGGTCAATCACCACCCGCATCTGACGGAGAGGTTTCATGCAATGCAACACGAAGGATTTCTTTGCTACCATCTCGCCTCGATCAAACCGAATTACGAAGCAAATCGCCAACGTCCCGGCCAACGTCACCAGGCCGAGCTTGCCCCCAAAGTCTCCCCTGCCTGCCCTATGAGCAAGGTTATCGATGCCCTTGCGGCCTTCTTCGGCATCTTCTTCTCTTGCCAGCTTGAAGCCAGCCCAAAGGTATATCAAAACTATCGCCATCTCCTCAACTGTGACCATAAAAACCTGCAAGATGACGGCGCCCGTGCTCTGGCTGCCTAGGCTCACTATGTCGCTGTCATGCATAAAGCAGCCTAGAAGGGAGTAGATGATGCGGATGAGCAGGAGAGGCAGTGACAGGGAGACTGCACGAAGAAGAATGCTCGAATCCTTGCTCATGACAGCGGCCCTAATGACGAGGAGAGCAAGAAGAACCAAGACGAGGAGGTAGAGTATAACGCCAGCTTGAACTGTCCCTTGGCTTTCGATGTCGGAAGGGGTGTCAGCCGAGGTGCCGCCCACGATGCAGAGGACCAGAGCGACGGCGGCCGGTGTCTGTGCAACCTTCAGAATGAAGAAGGTGAAGATAAAGTTCCACGGTGCTTTGAGGATCGAGTAGTAGCTGTTCGCACGTCAGTACTTCTGAAGCGTCTGTAGGAAAGGAGAACCCTACATCCGAGATACGAGACCCAACGAGGCGAGGAGGAGAGGGGATAGCCCAAGAAACGCTGTGATCTCAGCCGTGGTAACCGCTGCAGCAGAGTCGCTCGTGATTGTGGCGATCGTGGCAGCGCTGTTGACAATGCGGATGGCGCTGAAGATGGCGAGAAAGATCCAACCGGAGTTCTTGGAGAGGCCATGTCGCGCCGACACCCATATGCTGCCCACCAACCCGAAAGAGTAGAAGACCAGCTTCCAGATCGCAATGCCGTCGGTCGCGGTGACCGTCATGTTGGTGAAAGTAGAGCAGTGTGTTTGTACAAGTGGGGACAAGACTGGTTCATCTGGTGATTAATTACTATACTGGGCAGTTCGGAGAAGTACGAAGAAGGTAGTGTGAAATAAGTGAAGATTTATAAGGTATACGGATTACGTACGAAAGTTGAGGGTTTTGTTATGGCATGTGGCACTCAGGTCCTCCCATGTATTACACGCGTACATCGAATGAGAGCCTGGCTTGTAGCCGCTGTGTACAAATATGCGCTTGTGGCGCATCGCCAGTAGTAAGCGACTATATCACAACCCGAAGAGGGTCATTTTATGCAACCATCATGGCATATATCCGCCATAGCTCGTTTACCACTCGTGGCACGGCTACACTGCAGCAGTGTATGTACGTGCGCTGACGGAGACCCTACCTGTGACCAGTTTCAAAACCCACCCTTTCGCCCACTCAGCCACTCCCGTCCACGAATTCAACTTTTGTTGGGTGAGAGAAATAGGCGGAGTGGCCGTTCGTTCTCGCTCTCGCTCTATTCGTTCTCGCACAGTGTCTCGTTATCGCTTCCGACCGCGTCCCCACACCTCTGTGCGATTGAGCCTCCCAGCTTGGCAGCCCTACTGGTGGCCCCGCCGATGCGCCTTGGCAAACTCCTGACAGCTCGGCACACTAGCGTCGAGCTACCCACCAGATGTGGTAATTTGCAGATTTGCACAGCTTTTTCGCCTTTAAGCCGCGCCGTCGGAGTGGAACCAACCACCATGCGCCTGACATTGTAGCGGGAATCATTCCCGTCTGTCAAGACAGGTCCGTATACGTAAGCTACCATGAAACTGGGACGAAGACAAAGAGATATCTAATACCCTACCCTGTCGCATGCCAAGCGGGTCTTGACTTGTGGTATATAACAATAGCCATGGCCGCATTGGATGCACTCCTGAGAATTTCCATTACTTCCTTACATTGGGCGCATCTTACACTCCTTTAGTAGACGTTACCGACATGGGCTTAGACTCGCGCGGCATCGTCTCGGTGGTCGAGCTGATCGTGTACATCCCCGCCATCATCACCGCCTTTGTTCTCTGTTCCCGGCACGGCTTTCATCGGTCCTCGGGATGGATATACACTCTCATCTTGTGTCTGGTGCGGATTGTAGGCTCCATATGCGAGCTCGTGTCCATCAACAACCCGTCCACCGGTCTCCTGCAAGCCACCCTGATCATTGACTCGATCGGGCTCTCGCCCTTGCTCTTCGCGACCCTGGGATTACTGTCACGGTTGTAAGTGTGCCTCCCAAATTTTACCTGCAAATAGACGATGAATGGGGACTAACCGGCGGCAGAACTGACTGGATCAACGCCCGCTCGACTCCAATCTTCAACGTCAGGCACTTTCGTCTCGTGCAGGTTCTCATCACCGTCGGCCTGATTCTCAGCATTGTGGGCGGCACGTCTTCCTCCGGCAGCGACGACGGCGGCAGCATACAGCCCAGCACCATCAGCCAGGTCGCCATCATTCTGTACATCGTCGCTGTCGCAGCCTGCACGGGGATATTGCTCCTGTCTTTCCCGTCATTGTCCGCTGTTCCGGACGAAGAGCGCGCACTCGCTGCGGCCGTGGCGCTCGCACTGCCCTTCATCATGGTACGACTGGCATACTCTGCCCTCGCCGTCTTTCTCCACAACAGCACGTTCTCGATCGTCGATGGAAATGTAGTGGTGTGGGTGTGTATGGCCGTGCTTGAGGAGTTTGTTGTCGTGGCTATCTATCTCCTCCTTGGTTTCAGGTTGAACCGACTGGATGCGCAAGGCGAAATTCTGGGTCGAGAATGGAAGGGCGGCCGTGGTGGTGGCAGGGGCCGTGGTAACATCCCTGACATTCGCGGTGGTGGTGGTTATTCGCTGAATCAATCGGCACCGGCTTATGGTAATGACCATAATCGTGGATCGGTGCCTGCTGCCAATTACGGTGTGCCGGCCGCAGGCTATGCTCCGGTTCATCAGAGCGGTTATCCGAGGGAAGAGGTTTGAGTCAGGGATATGTCAGTTTTGTGTGTGTTTTTCTCGAGAAAAATGGGCTTTGGATGTTCGAACTTAGAATAATTAGGTAGGTAGATGATACACGTCGAAGCAATAGCGAGCACGAATGTTAATAGATCATAAGCTTAGAGGCTTAAAAGCTTACTTCGATGACTTGCGGAACCGGGAGAGATTCTTGGTTGTTAAGATGTATGTCCAAACCCGAACTCGTCTAGCCGTTTTGTGAACAAAGAATGAAGGATATGTAGTCTGTAGATTTGAGTCTCTGATCAGGCGGAAGGCCGGGCCAACGACCCAATTACTACTTAGTGCCATCCAGAACGGACTGGCGTGGGTTACTTGTTTTAGTAAAGCATATGGGAGATCTAAGCCTAAAGACACTTATAAATTGCACCTCTGTGAGCAAAATGGTTACGGAGATGCGAAGGGTCTTTCGGTACGAAAAACGGCCTTTTCATAGGATCTTGGAAAGACTCGAAATTTTGAAGCAAAATTTCTTACCAACCAGCCGCCTCACGCATAAGCCACAGGCACAAGCCATAGGCACAAGCCATACGCAGGCCATCGCCCTAACTCTGTGCGCTAATGATAAGTGTTGTCAATCGGTACCAGTTGCCACAGGGCCTTCCGCGCAATACCGCATATTTTCAGCGAGACGAGATAAAGCTAATTTTCGTACTACTGCAGCCAAGCCAGCCAACCCCAGATTTCAACCTTCTTTTAGCCTAGTAAATCGACTTTTCCCTGTTAACCAACGTGATCGCTAACGTTATGGAAATCCTCTTATTTCAATTGCTTTCTTATTCTATAATAATGGGGATAGCTTTAAGTTTTTTATATGAGAAGTAGGTTAATAACCAATCTAATGATCGCACAGTAAAAATTTTAACTGGTCTATTTAACAGGGCATACATGCACTCGTGCGATCGTGGTTAACGCGACGTGAACGCGGTCACGTTCGAAGCTATCATTATAAGAATTTAACGATAAAAGTAAGGTTTTCTTTACCTTCATTCCCTTTTACAGTAAACATATAATGGTACTGATCGAGATGTTACTTACAGCTCTTTTCTTTATAGCTACGCCGTTAACGTATTAGCCTTTTATAAAGATCGATCTTAATTTATTTTATTCTTAATTTAAACTTATTTTTTACTCCCTTAACTATTAGCCCCCTTCTTTTAGTCGACTGGTTATATAATTAGAAAATAAATATAAAAAGTAATTATATAACCTCTTACCGCTTATTAAAGAGGTTTACCAGTTATATTTTCAGCGTAAGAAAATTGACGTTCTTAATTATTTAATTTACTATTAAATATCCCTCCGATTAAGTGGATAACGTCGCCATACTTATGCAGATTAACCTTTAATCACCGAGTGTAATAGTAAGACCTTCGTTATCGAAAAAGGTTACTAGTAACTAACTTACACCGAAACTGTTAATTAGTTTAAAATCCTCTGGTTAATAATTAAGCGTTAATAAAACTAAAAAGCATCCATTCTTATTAATATTTAATATATTAATAACTTTAAATAGCTAAAGTTAAAGTAAGTATTAGATTGACCGGAGTAAGCAGTGAGGCGCCCAGGAAAGGAAGATCCCTTGACTGCGTGGAAGCAGTGGATCTGGCCAACAGGAAGCCATGGAAGCCATGGAAGCCATGGAAGCCACTGAAGTCATGGAATGGGCGCTCAGCGCAGGAGATAGGGAGCGCCCGGGAGCTAGAGAAGTCTAATTGGCCGGTTGGCCCGAAGGCCCACAAATGTGGATGAATGATGATCCGTTGATAGAACGGCTGTTCCAAAGCTCCCTCCCATATAGACTGCGCAGGCCAGCAATTAGCCAGCCAGAAGACAGAACACAAGAAAGACACTACTTTTGACCTCAATTGAACGTGTGCAAGTAAGCCGTGACTTCCAACAGTTATGAGCCCGGCTCGCAGACGACTTCCCCTGCGTCAACACCACAGTCTACCGCTTACAAGCACTCAATAACAACACCAGAACAACCATGTCAACAAATGACAAGAAGATCTTCCTCGCCAGCTCCAAAGACTGGGAGGACTGGAACGACGAGTTCAAAACCAGGGCAGACGCAGCCCAACTGTGGGATAAGATCAATCCCGAAACCTACGACTAAGAGGAATTCCTCACCAAGCCTGAGAGACCACAGGTGGGAGCATATAAAAAGAGGAAGGAACTCAGCCCACCAAACGAACCACAGAGCATTGCAGAGCTCTCATCTGAAGGACGAGCAAACTACTAAGTGGCGCTCTCACTCTACAAACAAGATTAAGCTGACTACGATAAAGAGACCGACAGGATTAAAGCCCTTAAGAACTGGGTTACGTTAATAATTAGCTCACATCTCGTTAGAACCTTATATCCTACCGGAACCAGTATTAAAGAATGATATAACAGCCTGAAGCTTTAAGTGGGAAGGACGGAAGCAGAAGAAAGGAAGTCTGCTCGAAGCAACTATTAATAAGCGGTTAAACCGCTTATAAAGCTGCCTCGCGATATAAGCAAGTGGATTCTAGAATGGGAGCAAGCGTTCTGTAAAGCAAGGTTAAATGTTATGCCTGAAGTCCAAAGCATGGAAGACTGGTTTAACGACTTTAAAAAGGCGATTAAAGGATCAGACCTAGAGTGGAAGTATTGGATCCAGGCTTTTAACATGACACACCGCGTGAAGATCGAAAGAGGTACTCTCGACTACCGCGAACTTACCAATGCAGTCAACAGGCAACTGCTCACCATGAACAACAAGACTAAACCTAAGGTGGGAAAAGGCTCCTCCCACAATAGTTAACGATAAGACAATGAGAGCGAGGGAGAAGACCACCGAAAGAAGAGAAACAATAAGAGGAAGTAGTTAACAGGCGAGAAGTTTAGGGATAAGCTTAGGTGCAATGCGTGCAAGCTACCTTACCACACGCTAGAAAGGTGCTACTACGTGTTCCTTAAGCTAGCCCCAGACTAGTTTAAACCCTTCGAAAGGATATAAGAATAGGCAGATAAGGCCCTTAAAGAGGATGAAAAGCTGAAAAAGGAGATTAAGGAGCTAAGGAAGCAGAAAAAGACAAAGAAAGAGGATCTTATAAGCTCGATCGACGATTCGAGGCAGAAGGAGCACTCTCCAGAGTACTCTTAACTGCTTAAGAGGATGGCAGAGATTAAGGCAAGCTTTATGACTATAAAAGGAGCAGCGTTCATAACCTAATCTTACCCTCTTATACACTTAGCAATACTTAACTCTGGATTTACTCTCTATATCTTTAACTAAATAAGCCGCTTCTTAAAGTTTAGAAGAGTGGCGCTAAGTGACTACATTTAAGCAGGCAACCACTAAATACTGATTTAAGGATATAGTGAAGTGGATATTAAGATTTAAACGCTAGCCGGAAGAAAAAAACTTCTACGCTTATATAATGTAGTGTATTGCGAAGAAATTACTTATAACCTGGTTTCCTTATGAAAGCTACGTAAAAGAGGGTTCTATTAAGATAACAGATTAAACCTCACGCTCTTAAAATAATTAAATGGATTAGTCTTATGCGCCTTAACCGAATAACACGGCTAATTCATAATAAAGTATATCTTAAAAGACGTTAATAGAGCAACCTTTTATACACGTAAGAACCAATTTAACACATGGACTAAGAGAAGGCCTGTAGGAGCAGATGCGCTTAGATGGCACCTCCGTCTCAGTCACTTAGGTTTAAGAGCTCTCGAGCACCTTGTTAATAGTTCTTAAGGGGTGCGAATTAAGGGCATTATAATAGCAGAATGTGACGCTTACGCATAAGGAAAAATAAAGCATTAGATAAGGCATTACCTTAGGGAGCTACGCGAGGGAGCAGTAGAAAGATTAGCGATTAATTTCCATGATTACGAAGAAGATTAGAAAGGCTATTTTAGTTAAATGCTAATAATATATTATATAACTAGCTATATATAAGACTTTTACTTAAAAGACCGAATCGCGGCATTAATCATCACCGCGTTAAAAATCCTATTAAGCTTATTAGAACGTTAATACGGGATTAAAGTTAAAGTTATCGAATGCGATAATGAAATGATCACTATTAAAGCTAAAGTGAAACACTTTATTAAGCTTTAAAGCATTAGAATCGAGCCTTTACCTCCTTATATATAAGCGTTAAATAACTGCGTTAAACGCTTAAAGGGTATAGTAATAAATAAGATATGCTTAATAAGAGTAAGAGTAAAGCTCTTAAGATAACTTTAAAGAGAGATATTAAGAACTGCGGTATATTTATTAAACTATACGTTAAGATATAAGAATGGATGAAAAACTCCATTTAAAAGCTTTTACTTAAAGGATAAGGAGTAAAGGAAGCTATCTTAAGCCTACTTATAAACATTTAGCTATAAAGCTTATATCTTTACTATAGAAGCTATGAAGCGGGAAAACTATAAATAACGTATGAATTTTAAGGCTTAAATCGATTATTTAATCGGCTACAATTCGACGAACGTTTATTGTATTTAGAACTTAACGCTTAATAAGGTCGTGGTTATAAGAGAGGTGATCATTAATAGGAAAAGCTTCTTTAACGAGAACCTTTAAAAAATACGAGACGATATTCGGCAAGTTAATTTAAAAGCCTTAGCCGAATAACTTTAACAGAATAGAGAGTAAGAAAACTAAGATAAGTAAGTTTAACTATTAAAGGAAGATTTTTAAGAAGTAAGAGACTTAAAGAACTTTATAAAAAGCGAATTTAAAGCGTAAGAAGCGATTAAGAATACTGATGCTAAACTGTAAGAAGCAGTTAATTAAGGCTTTAAGAATTAGCTAAGGTTAAAAGAGTATATAAAGGTTAAATTTAAACTTCTTCTTACTTTATTACCTTTACCACCGGTAGTAATGCTAGTAGCTATAATAACCTCGTTAAAGAAGCCGCCTTTTTTAAACCTTAAAGGACGCTTTATAAAAAAGGAAGAAGCAGTAAATTAATTAAGGTGGGAAGAAGGGAAATAAACCTTAATGCTTTAACTAAGCGTAAGCTAATTAAGGTTATAAGAAAAGATGATATTCTAATTAGGCCGTAACATAAGCTAATTAAGGTTAAAGGTTCTTAACAGTAATGTTAAGAGAATACAGTTAAGCGTAAGCTAATTAAGGTTAAAAATAAGCATTAAGAGCTAACTAAGCGCAAGCTAATTAAGGTTAAAGTATATCTTAACTGCTTTAAAGATACATTACATAAAATGTTAATAAGGCGCCTTCTTCATAAGGACCCGGGCAGGAAAGGTAGTTAATTTAAAACAGAAGGTCCTTATAAAAGTTATCGTAAAAAGGTTGTTAAGAAAGCCTTAGTCACTGTACTATAAAAACCTCTTACCACCTTTAAAGAGCTATAAAGAGCTTAAGAACTACCTTTTAAGAAGACTATTTAAAGAAGCAAAGAAAGTACATTTATAAAGCTATAAGGATATAAAGTCTTAAGTAAAAATCAGCTTAAAAGACTTAAAAGCTAAAGGATAAAAGATTTTAAACTATAAGTAAGTATATATATATAAATTTAATAAGCATAATAAGTTCGATAAGGCTAAGGCGAGGCTCGTTATAAGAGACTATTAATAGCTTCTCGACTCTTATATAAGTAGCTACGTAGCAACCTTAGTAAGAAGATCTTTTTAAACGTTAATCATTATCGCGGCTCGGTACGATCTCGAGCTACTATAATACGACGTAGTTAATGCTTTCGTGAACGTAGAACTCGATGAAAAGGTGTTTATAAAGATGCCTCCCGGCTATTAAAAGGCTGAAATAATACTTAAACTTAAGAAGGCGCTATATAGTTTATAGTGCTCACCATTACTTTAATTATAATCACTCACTTAGACCTTATGCAAACTCGGTTTCTAACTAATACTATATAAACCTTATTACTTTATTAAGGATGGAGTACTCCTTTTCTTTTACGTTAATAATATAACCTTAGCATTCCACGAGAAAGATCGAGCTAAAGCTCTCTCCTTAATTAAATAACTAAAGTAAAGATATAAGCTCACTAGAGAAAAGAACTATAATGGTTCTTAAGCATTAACATGCTTAAAGACAGAGAAAAGAAGCTTATTTAGCTATCTTAATTATTTTACATCGAGAAGATCGCTAATTTAGCGTAAATAAAGTAGGCAGTGAGCACCTTAATAGCTAAAGAAGAGCTCCTCCCTTTCGAAGGCTTAGCTAATAAGACCGACATCATTACATACCTACGGAAAGTAGGTTCCTTACTGTATATAGCGGTAATCATATAGCTTAACGTTGCCTTCGCTGTTTTAAGGTTAGCCTGCTACGTAACTAATCCTGGACCCGAACACTAAGCCACCGCAGATAAGGTGCTCTTATACTTATAGGAAACGCGGTATTTAGCGCTATAATACGGCGGAGAAAACGATTTCTAAGTCGCTAGTAATGCTTCCTTTACTGATAATATAGTCGATCGAAAGAGCTCTTAAGCCTATGCGATAAAGCTATTTAAAGGGATAATTAAGTAGAGAGCTAATAAATAAGACACGATTATAATGTTAATAATAAAGGCTAAACTACTAGCCTTATTACAAGCCGCAAAGGAAGCTCTCTTTATAAGCAGATTGCTTAAGGAACTAAGAGTTGAAATCGATGCGTGCATATAAATAAAGTGTGATAATTTATAAACTATTAAGCTAATGCACGTAAAGATTGCTACCCTTAAGACTAACTTACGACACGTGGATATTTATAACTACTGGTTACGTTAAGAAGTTTAAAGAGGGAACATTATAGTCTGTTACATTAAAAGCGCCGAGATAATGGTAGATAAAATGATTAAAGCACTGTTAAAGGGAGCATAGGAAAGCTTCTTAAAGTAGATAAACTTAAGGAATATTGAAGAAAGGATTACCGAGCAATGGAAAGAAGTCCTTAATAAAGTAGAAGATATCGTGGTTAATGAAGACTACGAAGACTGAGAATAACGTTACATATCTGGTTTAAGCGCGCCTTACAGGCTTACTTAAGGAGGTGTGTTAGATTAATTAGAGTAAGTAGTGAGGCGCTTAGGAAAGAAAGACCCCTTAACTGCGTGGAAGCAGTGGATTTAGCTAATAGGAAGTTATAGAAGCTATAAAAGCTATAAAAGCTATTAAAGTTATAAAATAGGTGCTTAACATAAGAGATAAAGAGCGCTTAAGAGCTAAAGAAGTTTAATTAGCTAGTTAGCCCGAAGGCTTATAAACGTAAATAAATAATGATCCTTTAATAAAATAGCTGTTCTAAAGCTCCCTCTTATATAAACTGTGTAAGCTAGCAATTAGCTAGTTAGAAGACAGAACATAAGTAAAACACTACTTTTAACCTTAATTAAATATGTATAAGTAAGCCGTGACTTTTAATAGTAAGAGCTTTTAGCCTATTTCTTAAAGCGATGAAAAGTAAGGTAATCGGTGTGGATCAGTTAGTTTAAATAAACTTTAAAGGTTATATTTAATTAATTATATAATAATTAACTTAATAATAAGTTTATATTTATTATAAGTTAATTTAAAGCTTTTATACGCCGTTATAACGTAATAATATATAAGATTATAAAATAGTTAAGTAAAGTCCTTATAAAGTACTCTCAGCTTATTAATAACTTCGTTAAATAAGTTACCTCCTTTTACTTATAAGCTTATATTTAACTTATTTATTAAATAAGTTTATACGATGCATTTATTATAACTTTATATTAATATTAGCTTTTATTAATAATATTTTAATTAAGTTCTTAAAAAGTTATATTATTAATTTTAATAAGATACTTATATTATTTAAGTTCCTTAATAATATAACTTATAATATCCGCGGTAATATTATAATTATAGTTAAAATAAATTATAATGGATAAAGTAAGTAATAAGTTATATTAATCTTATATTTATTTATAAATAATAAATTTCGTTTAAAGCTAAGATTAATTTTTAAAGCTATAAAAAACAATGTTAAACGTTATATTATAAAAGGTAATTTAATACCTTATAACTAAACCTTAACTAACTTACCTTATATATAAAAGAAAAAGTAGCTTATTATTTTAACGTTAAAGTTAATTATAATGATATAGTTTATAATAATAAAAAGCTAATATGTAAATAAGTTAACGAAGAGCTTAATTAAGTATTTCTTAAGTAAAAAAAGCTTATTATAATAAATTTAGCTAGCTTTTATAAGACTCGACTTATTATAAATTATTTATAAGAATATAATGTTACCTTAAGAATTATTCTTAATAGCCTTACTCTTTTTATTTAACCTTATAATATATATATTAATAGACTATTAAAAAATATATTATTTAAAAAGTATGAGAAGTACGTTAAAAAATATAAAGTATTTAATAAGGATTAAGAAGTATAAACTTTATTTATTATAATGATTTTAATATAATAAGCATAAGTACTGATTAATATAATAAATTAACGTTTTATAAAGAGGAAGAGAGAAAGTAAAATATATAAGTTTAAGGATCTCGTTTTTATATATATAGCTTCCATACATTAATAAATAGTATGCTTATAGCTTACGCTTATAAGAGTGATATATATTATCTATATGTTAATTAACGTGCACTTCCTAAGGCCTTTTATATTTTAAAGAGCTAAGCTATATCATTATATTCTTAAGAGCTAATTTATATTAAGAGCTCGAACTGGATTCTTAACTTAAATATTAACCTTATAATATTAGCCCCCTTTTCTTTATTAGCTTTATTATTATAGTAATGATTACGCTATTTTTTACGTTATTTATTAGCTTATGCTATAATATTTATAAGATTTCTTACTTCTTTAATTATAATAATTATAATGTATTTATAAAACGCTCCCTTTTCTCGCTTTATTATGAGTGTTAAGTTAATAATTACATAATATAATTATAACGATAAAATGCCTTTTATTAAAACTTTAACTCTTTATAAGTTAATACTATTATTGCCACTTCCTTTTAAGTGGGCGCGTAAAAGTGGCTCGTCCTTTATATATTTACTCTTTTTTTAATTATATAGTAAATATTAACATATAAAAAATAAATAAGAAAGTAATTATATATAGCTCTTATCATTAATATTTATACTTTCATTATATAAACTATAATGAGATTTATATAAGCTATAATAACGTTATTAATAATAAGTGCGGTGCTTATTATATTTATTTTATTTTAAGCTATGTTTATAAACCTGCTCTTTTTATCATTTTATCTGTTCGGCATATATAAAATACCATTTATTAAATAAAAAGGGAAAAGGAGGTAAAGTAAGCATTTAAAGTCCTCTGCTTTACTTATAAAGCATATTATAGCTTTTAAGCTTTAATTAAGAGACGTAATATTAGCACCGTAAGTCTTTAATGGTGCGTTATATATATCCTTAACCTTAAGAAAATTCCTCCTCACCGCTTAATGCACTAATTCATAGAAAAAGTAATTTTTTATAATGACTTAAATAGTTATTACATGCACCTTGCATTTTCCTTACTAGGGTTTAATTATCCGCTTTAGCTAGCCTTTTCTTCCTGCTCCACTTAAGTCTTTTTTTTCCTAGTTAAAGTTATCACCACTACTATAACCACCATTATAACTACCACGCATTCGACCCATTATAACGCAGGTGACTTAATTAATTAGTGCTTAGTAAGTTATCCCTTCTTCGCTTACCCTCGAAGCTTTAAGAATAAAGGCAGGAAGACTATAGCTATGAAGATAATAACTAAGAAAACGATGGCGGCGAGGTTTAAGGAGCGCCTTATAGGCATTTTAAAGCCCACGCGTGTTAAGCGGCTCCTTAAATCATCGCATCACTTAATGAGCTCTTTAAAGTAATGTTAGTTACTATCTATATATATACTATATATAGATTTACTGCACGTGATTTTTACGTGACTATAAAACTGCTTTTATTATAGAAATCGACGAATTAGCCCGCAGGCGCCTTTTACTACTATTGCTTATATATTACGTTATGAATTACTTTAGGTTATAGTCGTTTTTATATATATAAGGCGTTAGCGATGTTAGCTACATTAGAATGTGGGTCTTTCGGCTATAAAAAATAAGTTAGAAAATAATTTATACATTCTGCTATTAGCACTATAAAAGACTTATGGTGCTAATATTACGTCTCTTAATTAAGGTTAAAAGTAGTGTCTTACTTATATTCTATCTTTTAGCTAGCTAATTACTAGCTTACGTAGTTTATATAAGAGGGAGCTTCAGAATAGCCGTTTTATTAATGGATCATTATTTATCTACATTTATAAGCCTTCGGGCTAACCAGCTAATTAAATTTCTTTAGCTCCCGGGCGCTCTTTATCTCTTATACTAAGCGCTCATTCTATAACTTTAATGGCTTTTATAGCTTCCATAGCTTTTACAGTTTCCTGTTAGCTAAATCTACTGCTTTCACGCAGTTAAGGGGTCTTCCTTTCTTAAGCGCCTCACTACTTACTCTGGTTAATCTAATACACCTCCTTAAGTGAGCCTGTAAGGCGCGCCTGGACTAGATATGTAAGGCTATTCCTAATCTTTATAGTTTTCATTAACCACGATATCTTCTACTTTACTAAGAACTTCTTTTCATTACTTAATAATCCTTTCTTCGATATTGCTTAAGTTTATCTGCTTTAAGAAGCTTTCCTATGCTCCCTTTAGCAGCGCTTTAGTCATTTTATTTACTATTATCTCAGCGCTTTTAGTGTAATAAACTATGATGTTCCCTCTTTAAACTTCTTAGCGTAACTAGTGGTTATAAATATCCACGTGCCGTAAGGTAGTCTTAAGGATAGCGATCTCTGCGTACACCAGCCTAATAGTTTATAAGTTATCACACTCTATTCATATACACGCGTTAATTTTAACTCTTAGTTCCTTAAGCAATCTACTTATAAAGAGAGCTTCCTTCGCAGCTTGTAATAGGGCTAGTAGTTTAGCCTCTGTTATTAACATTATAACCGTATCTTATTTATTAGCTCTCCACTTAATCATCCCTTTAAATAGCTTCATCGTATAAGCTTAAGAGCTCTTTCGATCAACTATGTTATCAGTAAAGGAAGCATTATTAGCAACTTGGAAATCATTTTCTCCGCCGTATTACAGCGCTAAATACCGCGTTTCTTATAAGTATAAGAGCACCTTATTTACGGCGGCCTAGTATTTAGGTCCAAGATTAGTTACGTAGCAGGCTAACCTTAAAATAACAAAGGTAACGTCAGGCTATATAATTACCGCTGCATACAGTAAGGAACCTACTTTCCGCAGGTACGTAATGATGTTAGTCTTATTAACTAAGCCTTCGAAAGGGAGGAGGTCTTCTTTAGCTATTAGGGTGCTCGCTGCCTGCTTTATTTACGCTAAATTAGCAATCTTCTCGATGTAAGATAATTAAGATAGCTAAATAAGCTTCTTTTCTCTGTCTTTAAGCATGTTAATGCTTAGGAACCACTATAGTTCTTTTCTCTAATGAGCTTATATCTTTACTTTAATTATTTAATTAAGGAGAGAGCTTTAACTCGATCTTTCTTATAGAATGCTAAGGTCATATTATTAACGTAAAAGAAAAGGAGTACCCCATCCTTAATGAAGTAATAAGGTTTATATAGTATTAGTTAAAAATCGAGTTTGCGTAAGGTCTAAGTGAGTAATCATTATTAAAGTAGTGGTGAGCATTATAAACTATATAACGCCTTCTTAAGTTTAAGTATTGTTTTAGCCTTTCGATAGCCGAAAGGCATCTTTATAAACACCTCTTTATTAAGTTCTACGTTCACGAAAGCGTTAACTACATTATATTATAGTAGCTTAAGATTATACTGAGCCGCGATAATGATTAGCATTTAAAAGGATCTTCTTACTAAGGTTGCCGCATAGCTGCTTACATAAGGGTCGAGAAGCTATTAATGGCCTCTTATAATAAGCCTCGCCTTAACCTTATCGAACCCGCTATGCTTATTAAATTTATATATATATACTTACTTATAGTTTAAGATCTTCTATCCTTTAGCTTTTAAGTCTTTTAAGCTGATTTTTACTTAAGACTTTATATCCTTATAGCCTTATAAATGTACTTTCTCTACTTCTTTAAATAGTCTTCTTAAAAGGTAATTATTAAGCTCTCTATAGCTCTTTAAAGGTAGTAAGAGGTCTTTATAGTATAGTGACTAAGGCTTTCTTAACAACCTTTCCATGATAACTTTTATAAGGACCTTCTATTTTAAATTAACTACCTTTCCTGCCCGGGTCCTTACGAAGAAGGCGCCTTACTAACATTCTATGTAATGCATCTTTAAAGCAGTTAAGGTATGCTTTAACCTTAATTAGCTTATGCTTAGTTAGCTCTCAATGCTCATTTCTAGCTTTAATTAGCTTATGCTTAACTGTATTCTCTTAACATTACTATTAAGAACCTTTAACCTTAATTAGCTTACATTACGGCTTAATTAAAATATCGTTTTTTCTTATAATCTTAATTAGCTTGCGCTTAGTTAAGGCATTAAGGTTTATTTCCCTTCTTCCCGCTTTAATTAATTTATTACTTCTTCCTTTTTTATAAAGCGTCCTTTAAGGTTTAGAAAGGGTGGCTTCTTTAATGAGGTTATTATAGCTACTAGCATTACTGCTGGTAGTAAGGGTAATAAAGTAAGAAGAAGCTTAAATCTAACTTTTATATACTCTTTCGACCTTAGCTAATCCTTAAAGCCTTAATTAACTGCTTCTTACAGTTTAGCATTAGTATTCTTAATCACTTCTTACGCTTTAAATTCACTTTTTATAAAGTTCTTTAAGTCTCTTACTTCTTAAAAATCTTCCTTTAATGGTTAAACTTACTTATCTTAATTTTCTTACTCTCCATTTTATTAAAGCTATTTAGCTAAAGCTTTTAAATTAACTTACCGAATATCATCTCGTACTTTTTAAAGGTTCTCATTAAAGAAGCTTTTCTTATCGATGATTACGTCTCTTATAACCACGACCTTATTAAGCGCTAGGTTCTAGATACGGTAAACATTCATCGAATTGTAACTAATTAGATAATTAATTTAGGCTTTAAGATTCATGCGTTATTTATAATTTTCCCGCTTCATAGCTTCCGTAGTGAGAGCGTAAGCTTTACAGTTAAATGTTTATAGGTAAGCTTAAGATAGCTTCCTTTACTCCCTATCCTTTAAGTAAAAGCTTTCAAATAGAGTTTTCTATCCATTCTTATATCTTAACGTACAGTTTAATAAATATACCGCAGTTCTTAATATCTCTCTTTAAAGTTAGCTTAAGAGCTTTGCTCTTACTCTCATTAAGCGCATCTTATCTGTTACTATACCCCTTAAGCGTTTACCGCTACTATTTAACGCTTACGTATAAGGAGGTGAAGGCTCGATTCTGATGCTTTAAAGCTTAATAAAGTATTTTACTTTAAGTTTAACAGTGACTATTTCGTTATTGCATTCGATAACTTTAACTTTAATCCCATATTAACGTTCCAGTAAGCTTAATAAGATTTTTAGCACGGTGATAATTAATGCCGCGGTTTGATCTTTTAAGTAAAAGTCCTACATGTAGCCAGTTATACGACATGTTATCAGCATTTAACTAGAATAGCCTTCCTAATCTTCATAATCGTGGAAATCGATCGCCAGTCTTTCTCCTGCTCCCTCGCGTAGCTCCCTAAGGTAACGCCTTATCTGACGCTTTATTTTTCCTTATGCGCAGGCGTCACATTCTGCCATTATAATGCCCTTAATTCGCACCCCCTAAGAACTATTGACAAGGTGCTCGAGAGCTCCTGGACCTAAGTGACCGAGATGGAGGTGCCATCTAAGCGCATCTACTCCTATAGGCCTTCTCTTAGTCCATGTGTTGAATTGGTTCCTGCGTGCGTAAAAGGTCGCTCTATTAACGTCTTCTAGGATGTACTCTATTACGAATTAGCCGTGTTGTTCGGTCAAGGCGCATAGGATTAATCCGTCTGATCGTTTCAAGAGCGTAGGGTTCAATCTATTATCGATCAGAAAAGCAGCAGCTAAGTCCCGCAACGCTCCAAAGCCTCCGTCTCAATTTACTGGATCGTCCCTGTAAAACTCTTTCGGGTCCCCGTTGCACCGGGATTCGCGAAACTTGACACATCGAATCAGAGGATTTCTAGTGTGTAGGATCTATTCCACCGTTTATAATGCATTCCGAGGTGTGTAGTGGTCTGACCTCCCGGGGCTGCGCCCCCTATGTACTGCGCATAGGAGCTATATTTAGGATGGCAGGTGAGCAAGAGTACCTCGTTAACCGCACAGCAGCTTAGTCTTATATACTCTATCAGATCCCAAACGGATCATAGTTACACACTATGATCTTGCTATAGGGATCATGAACCTCTGCTATGATCCTTTCCTTACTGGTTCCTATGTTCCTGGATCATGGTTGCACACCATAATCTTACTACGCGGGATCATAAACCTCTGCTATAATCCTTTCCTTACTGGTCCCTATGTTCCTAGATCATAGTTGCATACCATGATCTCACTACGGGGGATCATAGGCTCCTATCATGATCCTTTCTTATTAGTCTATCCTAACAGGGCCGCGGCTTCGCTAAGCATCCCACGTTCTGTGCCCTCTCCCTAGCGTCTAACTAGCTCTTAGTCTTCCTAAGCCTGCTTCTCTGCTTTTAGCTAACTACCACCTGTTAGTCTCTTCTCTAGTTCGTGACACCCACGAATTCTCAGCTTTAAGATAACTAATCCAGTGTACCTAATATTCCGCCTTACTACTTTTCGTATAGCGAGTGCGAAGGACTTCTACTTTATAGTAAAGCCCCGTAACTTCTAAGAAGTAGATTGATTATAATACTATGATTAAACTACCTAATTATTACTTAATTTAATGTGACGTGCCTTTTTGCCATCTTAAGTGCCAACATGCAATTAAGTTAAGAATTAAGAGCTGTTTACCTTAAGGCGCGAATAGCCCAGACTAACTAAGATTTATATAATCTTACATAAGATACTATTATAGGAGCAAACTAAGTGTGAGATTATAGCGTGGACTGAGTAAAATGCTATTATTATTCGTCATAATAACGTAAGGATTTATAGACCCTATGCAAAGTGCCTTCACTTTTTTAATAAGCTACTAGCAAGGATATCCCACACAAAAGGGAGGTACTGAAAATAACTACCACAATAAGCAGATCTATTTTAAGATAGCCTTCATAGTAAACTTATATATAAAGAGCTTTAGCTGGTAGAAATATAGAACTAGGTATAAACGAACATTTCATAGTTCTGCTCTCATGCTAAACGTAAATAAACTGATGTTTAATGCGGCTGGTCGCTAAGTAACTATAGCTATCTTAAGTGAAAGGATCCTAAGACGTCATTTCCATTCTATAATACTAAAAGCATAGGGATTTCTACATATAAATTAGCTGTGTAAAGAAGGGATGCACTAATCTGTGGAAGCTTTAAAGACGCGGAGGGTATTCCCTCATGCCTTTATCGAGCCGCTAAGCATTCTCCGCTGTGCCCAGGTCTCACAGGAGGCCATAGCTCACAGGAGATGGTTCACAAGAGGCCATAGCTCATAGGAGATAGTTCACAAGAGACCAGGGCTCACAAGAGACTAGGGCTCACAAGAGACCAGGGCTCACAAGAGACCAGGGCTCATAGGAGATAGTTCACAGGAGGCCATAGCTCACAGGAGATGGTTCATAAGAGGCCATAGCTCATAGGAGATGATTTACAGAAGGCTATGGCTCACAGGAGACTAAGGCTTACAGGAGACCAGGGCTTATAGGAGACCAGGGCTCACAAGAGACTAAGGCTTATAAGAGGCCATAGCTCACAGGAGACTATGGCTCATAGGAGGCCATAGCTCACAGGAGACTAGGGCTTATAAGAGGCTATAGCTCATAGAAAACTAGGGCTTATAGGAGGCCATGGCTCACAGGAGACCAAAGCTCACAAGAGATAGTTCACAGGAGGCCATAGCTCATAGGAGATGATTCACAGGAGACCAAGGCTCACAGGAGACTAGGGCTCATAAGAGATAGTTTATAGGAGGCCATAGCTCATAGGAGATAGCTCACAAGAGGCTATAGCTCACAAGAGACTAAGACTCATAAGAAATGGTTCATAGGAGATTAGGGTAAAGTTATATTAACCTTAAGAAGTCTATACTCATTAGATAATATCTATTTAATAATTGTTTCTCATTTATATTCTTCCTTTCTTCACTCATTCTCGCCAACCTTGCCCTTATTTTCATCTACGCCGCTCTAACAATCCCGAAAAACACACAGCAGCTAACTTAGATCTGGTTTAGACCGGGAACGCTGTAGGCGGACGTAAAGGATTTAAAAGACCATAAGTATAGCGAATACAGTAGCTGCCTAGGTCAGTTAATCGCTAGTGATGTCGTCCTACATTTTGACAAATGAGTGATAGTGCAGGGAGTTTAGGCAGGCTACATAAAGCAACTATCATAGCTTGCAGGAAAAGTTTCTGGGCACGTGGGTGATAAAAAAAGTGATTCTTATAAACTAAGGGTGGGAAAAGTTTATAAGGATCACTTTTTTTGTCACCCGCATCCTAGGATACACACACACACATAATTTATTAATGCTTAGCGGCAGAGCCAAAAGAGCAGTATTGTTAATATATAAGTACATTTCTTACACTGTGCCCTAATCTTCTTAACCCATATAAAGTTAATTTCTTACTTATATACTCCTATTTACTATATCTCTACAGATTCTCGTAGTTAGTAATATTGTTAGTAGACTAGCTTAAAAGCTATTCTCTAAGTATTTAATCTTTAGCAGCTAAAGCGGCGTTTAGTATTAACAGCACGAGGTGACTATAGGTTAGGTCGAGTATTGTAGGTTAAAGGTGTTTAGATTTATCTCTATGGTTAGTTTGCGTTAAGTCGGCCTGTACCCATTACGAACTATATCGTTACCTAAATAGCGTTTATATTTAGTATCCACTTGTTATTATCAGATAGCGACTTTCCTCTTAAGTAGAAGGAGATATTGCCTCTATAGGTGTTTATGCATTATAATATCTCTATTTAATACATTATCTACTATTTACATCGGAACAGGAAATGCTTTACTATCTCTCTCACTTATCTATATATATACTGATCTATTGTCACTACTTTAATTCAGTAAAGGTAAGCATTTAGTCTTACTATACCTATCCTAAGTTAAGCAAGTATGCTAGTTTCCTTCCATGATAAGCGGTTATAAAGCTGGCGTATGTGTTTGCCTGGTAGTGCCGCGTCGACTCTTTTAAAGTATTTTCCGACTTTCTCTAGCAAGCACCTATTAATTTTTTATTTAGACCACGCATTATTAAGGGTTATATTATGGAGCATAACCTTAGTAGTAAGGTAATAACTCTATTGTGCTGTAAAGAGGGAAAGACTATAGAAGGTATATGGCACGGAACTAAATATAGGTGTGGAGACAACCTAACCTTAGACCCGACAAGTGACTAGATAGGTTAGTGCCGTGATAGTACCCTCCTCTAAACTGCTATTCGTCCTAAATAGCGCTAAATCAGAGCGAAAATCTTACTTTCTTAACCTAACGAGGTGGTTCAGGCTTGTCTGGGTAGCGTGCGTGGAACTCTAAGAGCAGCTTATTATTCTCCTTTAGGTCTTTAGCTAGTTGCTAAGACAGCTTGTAATATTTTCATTTTACCTGGTACTAAAGACCCTCACGAGGATGCTCCTAACAGTTAAGGATCTTCTCGAATTCCCATTTCTTTACTATCTCGTCAGTGCTATCTTCTCTTTCTAATACTCACCCTCGGGTATTCCTTCTCTTAGCCTCGTTTATAGCCTTCTAGCTGGGCAATCCATCCCCTCCATTCCAAGCTCGTAATAGCGATGTATAGAAGACCGGAAAGACTTTCTACGTATCTGGGACCTTTATTAAGCACGACCGTGGGTATGCCTTAAGCACCGGGAACGATCCTTCCTACTTATCATTACCCTTCTTTATCGGCTTATTTATCTTTAGGTTACGTGTATCTAGTATGACTTGCTGGCCCTCGGTGTACTATGGTAAGTCACTCCTCGAGGCATTAACGTTCTCCTCGTAGTAAGCTTATGACTGCTTAGCTAATGCTTTAAGC
Organism: Diplogelasinospora grovesii; assembly: GCA_033297225.1. Taxonomy (NCBI): domain Eukaryota; kingdom Fungi; phylum Ascomycota; class Sordariomycetes; order Sordariales; family Diplogelasinosporaceae; genus Diplogelasinospora; species Diplogelasinospora grovesii. The sequence continues at coordinate 56,048 of MU853819.1, read as the reverse complement.
TGGTCTAATATGCGCTCGAAGCGGTCCGTGATCTCGTTTATATAGAAGAACTCTTTTTTCCATGTGATGGATGCCTCCGGTGGCTGTGATTATAATGGTTCCACTCCGAGGCGCGGGTTAAATCCGTAGTTAGCGAAGAAAAAGCTAACTCCTGTTATCTCTAACGGGGTATTATTAGACGCGAACTCTGCTAGTGGCAGCCAGTCGACCCAGTCATCCTGGTAGAAGTTTATAAAGGCGCGGAGGTACTGCTTAACTCCGACATTTATACGCTCGGTCTGCTTATCCATCTCAGGATGGAATGCGGATAATGGCTTTAATGTTACACCTAATCTCGACGATAACTACCTTTAGAATTCAGATACGAACTAGATTCCCCGGTCGGAGATAATGTTATCTGGTATATTATATAATGAATAGACTCTCCCGATAAATGCGTCTTTCAGCTCTTCAGCAGATAACCCTACTGTCAGTATAAAGTGGCGCATCTTCGTGAGTCGGCAGACGATTACGAGGATGTATTTGTATGTGCGGCTGCTCCGCTTATAGTCAGGGAGGAGCGTAATATAATCTATAGAAATATCTAACTAAGCATAGAACGGGACTGGTAGCGGTTATAAGAAACTAGGTAGCGTTAAATGGGAGGCTTTTACGTAGACGTACAGCTCGTAGGCCTTAACGTACGTAATAATATCCCTCGTTATGTTCGGCCACTAGTAAGTCCTACTAATTAGGTTAACTATCTTAACGCAGCCAGGGTGGCCCGCTAGCCTTATAAAGTGAGTCCTGTAAATGATCTAAGTTCGCAGTTTATTACTCGGCGGTACGAAGAGCCATTTGCGGAAGTAAATTTATTCTCTAATAAGCTTACAGTCAGATATACTGAGCTAAAGCCTTTTCCTCTACTTTTTAGGCTAACGCTATACAGCGGGGTCCTAAAGCGCGGCGATTATATTTGCAGCTATAATAGACTCGTTATAAGCAGTGTTAATAATCTCGTTAATTAGTTTCACTATGTTTAGGAGGACTAAGTTAATAAGGGCGGCGTTTATATCACCTTTACTGTTTACTTTAGCAGTTAACTCAGTAAGGGCAGCGGGGTTAAACATAATGTTAAGGAGGACTATTATCTGCCTGTTCTTAATATAGTCATTATTTAGGTCTGCTCGGGCCAGGTGGTCCTCGGTCTTGTAGCTAAGAGCGTCGGGTCATACTGCTTTAGAGCTAAGGTGGTAGATAATTCGAAAGTTAAACTGTAAGAGGAACTCGGACTAACGGACTTATCTTTAGTTAAGTGACTTAATCGTAATAAAGTATTTTAGGTTCTTATAGTTAATAACGACTTCGAAAGGTTCTTATATCCCTTATAGCTCGGGGCGCTATTCCTTTATATACTTAATAATCGCGAGCAACTCCTTATTATAAATCTCGTAATTATATTCCTATATAGAGTGGCAGCTAGAGAAGTATATTATAGGTCATAAGCGTCCCTCATTATCATACTGGCTAAGGATGCTACTAGATGCTTAATTAGAGGCGTCCATTTTTAGAACTATTTTCTTATCGTAATTAAATATAGTTAGGATGGGTGTGGTAAAAAACACGTATTTAAGTTCCGTAAACGCTATCGCGTAAGGTTCAGACTATTACTACTAGGTGCCCTTATGTAAGAGGTTATTTAGCAGTGCGTAAATCTTAAAGAAGCCTTAAATAAAGCGACAGTAAAAGTTTACGAAGCTAAGGAAGCGCTAAAGGTCGTGGATTAACTCCAGTAGTTTTTAAGACGTAATCGCGGCAACCTTTTCTAGGTCTATCTCGATTCCTCCGGGGCAGATAATTAAGCCGAGATACTTAATTTTAATTATTTTGAACTCGCACTTTATAATGTTAATCTAAAGGCCGGCGTCACGGAGGCGTTTAACTACCTCTCGCATATACTCGCAGTGTTCCTTCTTTATTATAAAGTAAATAATAACGTTATCGAGGTAAGCTATATAGGTTTTATTTAGGAGATTAAATAAGGTATAGTTAATAAAGTTTTAAAATAATGTTAAGGCGGTGTAAAGGCTAAAAGGCATTATTAATACCTTATAAAGGTTAAACTATATTATAAATACTGTTTTTTATTTATATCCCTTAGTAATATAAAACTTGTTAAACGCGGCGATAATGTCTAGCTTAGTAAATATCTTAGCTTTATAAACTGCGTTTAATGTTTCTTAAATTAGCGGTAATAGGTATTAGTTTTTAATTATAACGTTATTAAGTCTATAGTAATCTTAATAAACACGGATGCCGCTATTAAGTTTAGCGGTCAGTAAGAGTAATGTAATATAGCTAGCTTTAAACTGCTAAATAAAGCCCTTCTCGAGGTTATCATTTAGTTATTTCTATATGACTTAAAGTTCTAATAGCGAGAATGGTCTGTTTTTCTAATACGAGAGTTCTTTATTAAGCATCAGTTCTATCTTATAGTCTTAAGCTTAGCATAAGGGTAACTTATTTATAAGACTAAGGAGGAAAGCATCGTAAAGGTCGATAAGCTATAGTAATAGCTTAGCCTTAATGTTATCTGTAGAGAACTTAAGTTTCCCTTTTAAGAACTTCTCGATATCCTGGTTTATGATTTTAAAGAGCTGTAAGGGTGAGAAACACTTGTTAATAAAGTCTTTTAGGTTATTAGGAAAAAGGTTTTAAGCTTATTCTTAATTTCCCTCGCCGAGTAATATTTAATGGAACTACTCCTCATATAGCTTAAGCAAGCATATTCTTTAGTCCCTCTTAAGCTCGGCAGTAGCTTTATCGAGTTCATCCTAAGTAACATATATCACCTGTATGCTTAGCGCTTAGCAGAAATGTAAGAATCCTGTAGCTGCGGCTATCTAGATATCATTTATATCTGGCTTATCTGTAAAGTAGTGGCGGTGAATAAGGGTTGAGTGGAAGTGAAATGCTTAATGGGGGTAGCATTAGCTTTATTAGTATCTTGCCTTTCGTCTGCTAGCCGCCTCGAACAGGGGTAGGGCATAATCGAACCCGTAGTAGTATAGGTATCATCTTAACGTAGGTTTCCTCTTTAGCGCTATAACGCGCTATGCGGTAGTGGTTGGTACTAGCTGTAAGTTCTCCCTCGATCCTTAGTTCGGCTCCGGAATTATCATTGTTAAAGTAGTCTTCGTCCTTAGCTTCCTTAATATAAGGCTTTTAGTAAGTCTAAGTTAATAAGGCTAAGGCGTGCAGGGCGTTAGCAGTAAACTAAATGATAATCAGCTCGTTATTATCCTTAACATCCTCGACATATAAGGTGACGTAGTTTCGCAACTTAAGCGATGGCTCTCCTAGTACCGGGAGGTCGTGGAAGTAGCGCGGGATATTTAAGATTATTAAGGCGCGGACCTTAGCATGGCCCCCTAGGTGGCAATAAGATATATAGTAGTCCGAGTTAAAAGTGAGGCTTATCTCGCATTAGTTAACTAAGGGGTTGTGCTGATGGAGCTATAGTAGGCTTAAGATAATCGGGGTATCTCTTACTAGCTTCATTATAAAAAAAAGCATTTCTTCCTAATAGTCGCTAACGGCTATTAATATAAAGATATATTCGCTAATTATATTAGAGCCCTTACCATCCGCGAGCTTTAGCTCGCGTAAGTACGGCGTTAGATATTTAGCTAGGTTGTTCGTTCTAATAAAGATTCGATTAATGAAGCTACGAGTAGTGTAGCTTAAATTAATAACTGTATGAGAAGTGATGCGGTTTTACGTGGGAAAGAAAGACACTTAAATAAGTAAAGATTTACTATTTATTAACTTAAGATGTAAAGGGTCTTAATATATAAGATAATAACGGATTTATTTAAGTAAGCTCTTCTCCTTTCGCCTCTGTCCGCGGCTATAAGCAGAGGTTAAGCTTTTCCTTAAGTACTCTTAATATCTAAGATATCCTAGTAGTTAAACACAGATAAGGCATTAGAGTTAATATCTCCCTTAACGTAGCCGTACTCGAGCGCGCGTAAGCGGGGTAAGAACTAGTTATAACCTCGGTACTAGTGTTAAGCTAGGGTCTAGGGACGTAGTTGCAGCTAGTATATATAGGGCTAAGGCTGCGAAGCATTTTAAGGAAACTGCTAAGGTTGCCGCTACTGGAATTACTACTGCGGCAGAGGCTGCTAAGCCTATAGCTATAAGGTAAATTATAGTATTCTTTAACGTTCATAGTTTCTCTGCTTTTTCGCGCAGTTAATGTGGTTATAACTAAGCTTCTTACAGTAAAAGTATAGGTTTTTCTGTAGGCACTCTTAGCATAAGGGGCGTGATCGCGCCGCTACGTCGAGTATTATAAGGTCTCCTTATAAGACAGCTTCGGCATGTGGAGCCTATTATTAGGTTAGTTATTATTAAGCACGTAGTTAGTAAGCTACGCCCTTAAAGGTGTGTAGCTTTATAAAGTGCTCCTCGTCTTATAAGTCATTATAAATCTCTTAATAGAACTTCGACTAACTATTAAAGTTATATTTATTAAGCTTTTTAGTTCGGTGGGTAAGGGACTTAACTAGCTCGTTAGATACTTTAAGACGTAAGGACTTAACTTTTTGCTCGGAAGTTTTATTGCACTTTGTAAATAATAGGTTGAATTCGGCAATGAAGTTTTAAAACAGTTTACCTCTTATCTTAAGGTTGTCGAACTTAAGGCTAGCTTCGCGTGCGAGGTTTATAGTCTCGTATTAGTTGTTTAGGATGTGAAGAACTCCCTTTACTATCTTTTAAGGCTAGGCCTCGGGATCTAATAGGTGGTTAATAACTTCGTTAAAGCCATCGTAGAGAAGCTTGTAGGCGTTATCCTTTAGCAGGCCGGAGATATGCTAGATCTGGCGAAACTCGGTGTTGAAAACGTTAGAGTTGATAGTGAAAACGCTAGTAATTTACAAGCGCTAATTAACGTACTCACGCTAGCGCTTAGCTGTATCCTTTTTTATACTACTAAACTTAGCTGGGTCCTTTGTTAGGCGGTGGTTAAAGCTGCTTATGCCATTTAGGGTGCCGTTATAAATTAGGGACTTAGTTAACGTGTGAATCGTATCTTTAGCTTCAGCTAATTAAACACGGAGATTATTAGTCTCAGTCCGAACTTCCTTTAGTTTGTCAGTAAGCTCGCCGTTAACGGCGGTAGCTTCGTTACTCGAATTTAATAGGTGAGCTAAGGCTGACTTTAAGGTAGCTATTAGCGTAGCCTACTAGTCGGGCAAGGCTACTTAGGAGCTGACAGCAGTAGAGAGTATGCTCACTAGCATGGAGAGGTCGGTGTTAATACCTTATGTGAGAGCCTAAATAAGGTAAGGATGTTCGTCGTTTAGTAATAGGGTCTTCGCTAGGGTGGCGCCCTAATTCGTGGTCGCGGTCACGGTAGCTATCATAAAAACTTTTTTTTTTTTTTTTTTTTTTTTTTTAATTACGGCAGTTCGTGTGTCGTGGATCGTGGGTCGTGGATTATGGATCGCGGATCGTAGATCATAGGTTGTGGATCATAAGTCGTGGATCGTGAATCGTGGTAAAAATTGAGCTAGACTATTATAAACTAGAGTAACAGGGCTCAGAAATAAGGTAGTAAGGTCAGAAAAATAGTCCTATAGCGGTGCAGCTAAAGAGGACAGTACAAACTATTATAAAGTATAACCTTAGTAGTGAGGTAATAACTCTATTATGCTGTGAAGAGGAAAAGACTATAGAAAGTATATAGCATAAAACTAAATATAAGTGTGGAGATGACCTAACCCTAAACCCGATAGGTGACTAAATGGGTTAGTGCCATGATAGGTTATCGATTATACTTTAAGGACCTACACTTATAGGGTGGCGCCCTATTAGGTTACCTCCTTTACCCTTTTCTTAGTAAGTTTTAAGAGTTTATTCTTCTCGCTTAAGGGGGACTATAGGATTCTTATTACGTTTCCATCTCTCTATAATACTTTAATAGACTTATAGATCTGGTATAGGTATTCTTATCTAGACTGTTATCGAGGTCTCTTAAGTGTAAGTATAACTGCTTTATTTCTCGTTAGTAGTATAATATTATAGAATCGGAGCTTTAATAGTAAGCTTAAGGTATATACTATTGCTACTAGCTCCCCGGAATATAAATTCTATTCTAATCTTATACTAAGTGTAAAGGAGAAGGTCTCAGTCTTTAGATTACCTTACGCTGATATCTATGTGTGAATGGTTCTACTAATTCCTATTACGTCGTTCCGCGCCGAGCTGCTTATGGTAATACGTACTATCTAGCCCTTACTTACCTATCTCGTAACTATTTTATCGGTAATAATCTTTAGTCATTTCTCTTACGGTGCTAATATAAAGGGATTAATAGTTTCTAGCTCCTTTATTATTATGTTCTTAAGTGTATTTACTACCTAATAAAGTAGTGAGTGGTATTATCTTTTAAATTTTTATATTCGAGTCATACTTTTACGAAGTGAGTTAGTTTTAAGCAGGGTGTAGATATCTGTTTACAGTTTAACTGCCCGTTTCTAAAACCAGTCTTATATGCTAGCGATATAAGCCTCTGCTTTTACTATACTTATTACTAGTATAAGAAACGTCCTTATAATTACTTATGATCCTATCCTTTAGACCTTATTAATAGGCCCTATAAGTTTGTCCTTATAGGCGTGTATCCAGATATTAGAGGCGTAATCCACCACTAAAGTAATTATAAGCGTAAATAACTACTATGCCGTTAATCAGGACAGACTCTTAAGTCACCTTAGCTTTATTACGGCCTTTAAACCTTTAAATACAGCCTTTATAATATGTTCCTTATATTTTAACTTAGTATTTATAACTACTTTAAGGATCTTAACGTAGTTTTTAAGCTAGACAGTTTGTCCCTTAATGTCGAATGGTTCCAAATTAGTCTTATATAGTTTATAGGTAAAGTATATAATTACTATCTTTTCCACCTTAAATATTGCTTCACTTCTTCTCTTTCAGTTTAAAGCCCTATTAATAATAGTCTTAATACTATCTTAGTTACTTTACGCTATAAGTTTTATAACCTATATTATAAAGTTATTAATAAATACTATCACTTCCTTATAACTATTGATTCATCGTTATATAAGGTTGGTATTAAAGAAGAGAAATAATATCGGAGATAAGGGAGAGCCTTAAGGTAAGCTAGCCTGCGGCAGGCTTCGGACCTTTAATAAGTACTTATTAATTTGGATCATCGCCATGCGTTCTAAGCAGAATGCCTTTATCTATCAGAGTAGCTTCTTTAATATGCCTCGCGCCCTTATCTATTAGAGTAGTCTTTCTTTATAGACTTTATTATAAGCCCCCTTAATATCGAAGCTAACTAAGCTTATAATCTTTCAACCCCGCTAAGCAGTGTAGATCTGCTCTTACAGGAGTAGAAGTGCTTACTTTACTGATCATTATTTACGAGCTTTAAAGTAATTAGTCAGGAGGAGGCCGTACGTCTTTACCATATATAAGATCCTCTTTATAACTACCGATTCTAGCACCTTACCGAGTGTTAGCAGTAATAAGATCGGTCTTTAGGCCTTTATAACTGTGTAGTTCTCTTTACCGAGCTTCTTAAGTAGTATAATCTTTATATATCTCTACTAACTAAGCAGCGTTCCCTCTTTTAAGGAGGCTCGAAATAGTGTGAGGACCTAATACTTAACTACTAGCTAGGTCTATTTCCAGATTATTATAAGTAAGCCATCTTCTTCCGGAGCCTTTTATGATTTTGCCGCTAAGAGTTATCATTCTACTTCTTTTATAATAATAGTAGGTATTATTATAAGAGCTTTTTACGGCCGAGCTATTGTATCTTTAATGTCGTTTAGTAGAGGGGGAAAGAAGGTATTAGATAGAGCGCATGAAAAGTAGAACCTAAGTACGTGTTAGATCATGTGACTTATAGTTAAGGAGCACTCCATTAAACTAAAGCTAATTAGGCTTAGCTTATGGAGTACTTATAAGTAGTGGGGAAGTCCGTCGGAGTTCCTTAACAGTATTTCAGTACTACTAGCCTCCTAATCACAGTTGTAATAGATTGATTAATAAGAAGACTAAGATTGCAGGACTTAAGAAGATTATTCCATTAATGCGCTGTGAGCTATACTTCCAATAAAAGGTAGTTAATAGTTCTTCGGCTTGCTCTGTGTGATCTACTGTAACTATACTATCCCTTTTAATGAGCTATGGTACTTTATTAAATGCTATATTATCACCTAATTTTAGGTACTTAGCAGCCTTTTAAATGTTGTTATTATCTACTAAAAACTTATTTTAGTGCCTCTTCTTTTACTGTTAAATAGTATTGTGGTACTACTTTATAGCTCCTTTCGCTGTTTATTTTAAGTTTGCTATAGTCTACTTTACTCATTATTTAGTCCGTGCTTTATTTCTCTAGTATATATATATGCGATGCAACTGTGTAAGGTCGGATATTTACTACCATTTTATATATAGTAATAGCTTAGCCCTTAGTGTTAGTGCGCGGACCGCCTTTAGTACTGCCGATATTAGCTTATCTGTCCTTTACTATACCGTGCCCTTTAATAGGGTGGCATTTAATGTGTTTACGATTCTGTTATTTATCTCCTTCTAAGGCGCATTCTTAAGTAATAACCGCTCTTACTGCTTCGGTACTGGAACCGAGATATTAAAGATTATATTAATCATGCGATGGTCAGATCTATATTCCATCTCGTGTATCGTATATTTAACCATTACATCCCCTAGTTCCTTAAAGGTAAGGACCAGGTCGATGGTTATATTATGCTCTCCGCTATGCCATGTCTTCGTGCCTCGCCGAAGCAGACTGTTAAGGGCGAACTCGCTTATTAGGTTAATGATCTGGTCTGCTTCACCCTATCTCTCTAGTGATACGTTATCTCCTCCCTATAATTAATCATGCCGGTTAAAGTCTCCAGTAATTACTACCTTTACTACCATGTTCGCATCTCTCTATGTATCTATAATAAGTTTGTGTAGGTTCTTACACGTGATCCGTAGAGCCCGAGAATCGCCTCCTGATACGTAAACTAATACTACTAGAACTAGCTAGCTAGGGAGCTGGATAGCTGCTGCTATTATATCTAGAGACTCTATTAGTATTTATTCGGCTTCTATATCCTTATTTACCTAAAGCATGCTTTAAATTGCCTATCTCCCTTCTCTTTAAGTTAAGGAGACTATCTTAGTCTATTTATAATATCCTATAAGGGTCGTTAAGAGTCGATTATAGATTCTCTATGCCTAAGGCTCTTATATAACTAATACTATTATATCTTAAATTTCCTTATCGTTTATTAAGCTATCGTATATAGTACCCTACTTCCTTACATTAAGCTGAATCAGATGGAGCGTCTTACTTATACTGAGATGGATATAGCTTCCGGCAGTTTCTGCTAAATGATTTATAAGGGCCGCCGTATAGAACGTATTTTAAAACCACCTTATAGCAGCTACTATGGTAGTGTCCTTCCTTAGCGCACCTTGCGCACACTTAGGGATTCTTATACTGGAAGGACTTATGTTCAATCTACTAGCAAACGTAGCATTATTTCAACCGCATCCGACGCTTAAACACCCTTATGTGTCCTGATTCTCCTCTGGCGTGGAAAAAGCCTTTATTTAGGAGCTGCTTAGTATCGCTTCCTTTAGTGATATACACTACTATAGAACTATATGCCTTTACGCTGTCTTTCTAACTTAACTAAACTAACTTAGTAATCTAGATCTCGTTTTCCCGGCTTAAGGCTTCTATTGCCCCTTCCAGGACCTTGCCTTCGCGATCGAGGACAACCATATAATTAACATTATCTATTTTAATGGGGTATAACTGATCGTGGAGGACTCTCGTTCTAAGCGCCTTTTTAGCCTCGATAGCATCCTTAATCTTCTTCAGCTCTTCCCTATTCTTACTTATAACTCTTAGGTAGCTGGTATTTCTTCTATCCTTAGTGACCGTAACACAGCGCTACTTAGGCTGGTCTACGGATACTCGCATTTCCTGCTTAATGGTCTTACGAAGTGCAACTAGCGTAGCTTCTGCAATGTGTTCCTCTTGTTGCAGTATAGCGTAGTCAACCAATTGGGACATTCAAGGGTGGCATAGGTGCTTGATTCATCCATCATCTGCTTGTGGGAGCTCTCATCGCGCAGAGCATGGTTTTCTCGAGTGCAGGGACCCTGCGCGGCCCACAGTTGATGCGGCCCGTGCCCAAGTGCTCACGTGCGCCCAGATGCGTGGGATTCAACACCTCTAGCACCCTAGATATATCTACCGTGCAAAATGCAGACTCCGGGATCGGCGACCGAACTGTGGAGGAGCTTAAGGCGATAGTGCTACCGGGAGGCGCGGTTCTAGCAACATCGGCATAAGATAGGCTAGCCGATGGTGCTCCTTAAGCCACCGTTACGGCATCCAGCTGTAGTTTAGCATGCTCTAATTCGCCGCGTACTTGAGTTAGCTACTCGTGTACTTGTGATAGTTCTTAGGTCATCTGGGCAGCCATCTTAGCAACTTCCTCGGCCATTCGGTCCCTAAGCATTATGAACTGTAGCTGAAACTCTGCCTTTATGATTTCTATTTTCTTGTGAAAGTCCTAGTCTAGGAGTTGTTTTAAGCCTTGGATCGCATCAGTCATTTGGTCGGTCGCCGCAGCGCTCTTCTTGGTTCTATTGTTCCTTGACGCTCCCTCACTACTTCCCTCTTCCCAGTCCATACCGCGTTCTTGTCGCACCGATTCCATCGCCCTCACCGTCCTCATCCTCTTGCGCTGGGGGCGGCGATGTCCCCCTCTTGGGATGTCCGAGGGTGTGCAAACTATGACGTCTGAAGCGGGGCTCACCGCACTAGACAAAGAGAGAAAAGAAGAAGTTAAGTTTAAAGTAATTATAACTTTATTTATTTATTATTAAGTAATTTTACTCGATTTTTTATAAGGTTAAGAATACGTTACTTATAGTCTGGTTATGAGGATTTAAATCGTTAAGAAGTATTAGTTAAAGAATATCTTAACCGTCGGCTAACCGATTTAATTACCCCTTACCGGCGTAATTAGCTTAACTGATTATTAATTAGTTAAGACTGACCCGGGCTGAATACAGGTGCTGATAGCTGAAAATATGACTCTTTAACGATATTACTACTACTATAATATAGAAAGATGAAAAGGTAAGTAGTTAAAGAAGTACAGCTTTAAATGTGGGAATAGTTATATGGAAGGAAGCTAACTAATTACACTTTACGTGGAAGAAAAGTGGGTGGAAGGCTAACTCTGCCCCCGGGTACCTGGTCACTAAGCGGGAGCGAGGAGGATGTGAATATCATCCGACGCCATCTATACTAGACCTTCTGCAATGGCAATGACAGCCACAACCCATCACAACGCGCGTTCTCGATGCCATTTTCATCCTCGACTCTAACATCTAGAAAGATCTTGCGTCCCTCTGTCTTGACAAAAGTAGCTGTGACCAATACAATGCGAGGTGTTGGTACCGGCTTCTGAAACCGAACATTCATACTCGCCGTGAAAACCCGCAAGTTGTTCAAGTCAAGGGTACCTGGCGGCAGGCTCCGCCCTTCCTTCTCGTGTTGTCCCTGAACGATGTGATTGATAAGGATCAGACTTCCCATCGCCTCGTCTATGAGGGACGCAATGAGTCCGCCATGAGCTGTTCCATTGAAGCCGTTGACTCCAGGTCGGAGGTCGAAGAGAAGCGATGCCGAATTGACGTAAAGTGTCGGTGTACCAAGCGGCGAGGCGAGGGTTGTCGATTGTGTACTCATGGTCGCGCTCGCCGGATCGCGGTAGAAGCCGATGCAATGAGGCACAGATTCAGCGTTATTAAGTGACCTTCTGAACAACAGGTCCTGTGTCCTCGCCCTTACGGCGTCCTCCCCTTCCAGCCGACAAGTGGGAATGAATGGAACCACGTCGGGTCGGGAAAGGAGATCGGCGCACCATGGGATGGATTTGAAGAATTGAGCAGCGGTAGGAACGGAGGAACCTCGAGACATGATTGAGATTGTTGGGTGTAAGAGGCTATCGATAATGAGAGAGCAGAACATGAAGTCAACCTGAAAGCATTGGCGTCAAGATGCACTCGCGACAGTTTGTTGAGTCTCATCCTAAATCTGGCTGGCATTTATCCGGGGTTCTGATTGTGCCTCGGCACTCCACCTATCACCCTCGGCAAAGGCCCATCACCCAATCGGATCCCAGCTGTCAGATCATCGCCTCCTATAATCTCACATTCTAACTCAAATCTGTCTCTCATATTCGTTGTCTTCGGAGTTCTCGCCATAATTTTCTGCGCTCATACGTAACGTGTTGGATGGACCTGTGGAAGCGCTTAGGAAGGGAGGCTACGTGACTACCGGAAGCGGAGGAATGGCATGGAGCGCTTTATAGCGATAAAGAACGACAAGGGAGCTAAGGAAGCTTAATTAGGCCAGCTGAACAGAGTGCTCCTGTAAGGAACCGGACAGTGTACAAGCTGCGAGGGCAGTTACCCCACACTGTGGAGGGAAGGAGCAGCCCAATTTGACATTTAAGGGCAGGAGTTATCATTCTGGAAAGAGGTACTCTTTCCTCCTGCAAGGATTAGCTAATGCACACATTGGAATCACTCGCGAATCGCTATCCTTTCGTCGTGACAGTGTTTATTTCTCTTAGTTGCAAGCAGTACTGAGTGGTCCTTTACAGCTCCACTGCGGGTAAAGGTTAATTTAAGCTACTTAAAGTCTTTAAAGGTTCCCTTTATATAGTGATTTTTATATATAGTTTATAACAGTTAATAAGATAGTTAATTAAGTAATATAGTAATTAACCTACCTTTTGATTACTTTAATTAATAAGTAAATAAAGCTATAACTTTTAATAGTTATAAGCCCAGCTCGTAAATAACTTTTAATTACGTTAATATACTTATTTACTACTTATAAGCATATATAATTAAGAACACTATAATAAATAATGCTAATGAAAAGAAAGTCTTCCTTAATAGCGTAAGTAATTAAGAAGATTAAAATGCTTAATTTAAAGTTGAGGCAAATATTATACTCTTATAAAATAAGATTAATTTTAACGCTAAAAAAAGAAAGGAGTTTATCGTTATACTTATTAAGCTAAAAGTAAGTGACTTTAAAAAGAAGAAGATGGTTATAAAAAGTAGAGAGCTATTATAAGGCTTAAGCTGTCTTATGAAAGAATTATTAATAATTATTAATTAAAGCTTTATAATAACTATTAAAAAGTTAGACTTAAGTAGTACCTTTATGATTAATATTATAGAGCTTATATTAAATACCTATTTAGCTTATTAACTAATAAAAATTATTAATAAGTAAGAGGAGCATGATTATAATAAAGAGCTTAAGTATATTAAGCCTTTTAAGAATTAAATTACTTTAATAATTAACTTATACTTTTTAAGTACTTTATATATAATTAAAGATAATATTAATAATATAATATAAGTAATTAAAAAAGTAAGTAAGATTATTAAACTTAAAAGAAAGAAAGATTAGATATAATAAGTATTAATAAGTAATTAAGTTACTTATTAAATTATTACGCAATAAAAGTAAATAGTTTTTAACGTAAGAGTAAGTAATTTACTTTATGTAAAAGAAAGAAGTTCTTAATATTTAAATTATAAAGAATTAATTTAATGACTTTAAGAGTATAATTAAAAGAGTTAGCCCTTATTAATAATATTAATATTAATCATTTTACATATTATATTATTATAAGATTAAAAATAATCGACTTTATTATTATAACTTAAGTAATGAAGTTAATTAAGAAATTATATTTTTATTATTTAATATTAATGTATATAATATAATTAGTACGGGATCTTTTTAAATACGTTATAAAAATACGATTAATAATAAAGAATATAAAGAAAGAAAGAGAAGAAAGAATAAAAGGAAGTACTTAAATAATGATAAGATTAAAGAAAAGGCTAAATATAATACATATAAATAAAAATACTATATCCTAATTAAATACTATTATATATTCTTAAAGCTAGCTTTAACTTAATTTAAGCTTAATAAACATAAGTAAGAAAGGGTTAATAAAGCTCTTAAAGATGATAAGAACTTAAAGAAAGAAGTCAAAAAGTTAAAAAGTAAGAAAAAGATAAAGATAAAAGATTTAAACGTATTAAATGCTTTAAAGTGAAGGGAACGCTCTTTAAACTGCTCTTAATTATTAAAAAGGATAATAAAGATTAAAGCAAGCTTTATAATTATAAAGAGAGTAACGTTTATAATTTAATTTTACCCTTTTATATACTTTATAATACTTAACTTTAACTTTATCCTTTATATCTTTAATTAAATTAACTGCTTCTTTAACTTAGACTAAGTGGCGTTAAGTGATTACGTTTAAGTAAACGATTATAAAGTACTAATTTTAAGTTATAATAAAGTAAATATTAAGGTTTAAATACCTGCTAGAAAGAAAAGGTTATTATGCTTATATAATGTAATGTATTATAAAGAAATCATTTAAAATTTAATTTTATTATAAAAATTACATTAAAAGGTTTTTATTAAAATACTAAGCTAAACTTAACGCTTTTAAAGCTATTAAATGGAATAATTTTATATGTTTTAATCAAAAGATATGATTAATTCATAATAAAGTATATTCGTAAAGATGTTAATAAAGCGGCGTTTTATACTTATAAGAATTAATTTAACATTTAAATTAAAAGAAGGTTAAAATAAATAAAGGCGCTTACTTAATATCTTTGCTTTAATTACTTAAGCTTAAAAGCTTTTAAGCACTTAATTAATCATTCTTAAGGAATACGTATTAAGGACATTATTATAACGTAATATAAAACTTATGTATAAAAAAAGCTTAAGCATTAAATAAAGCGTGCTTTAAGAGAGCTATATAAAAAAGTAAGAGAAAGATTAATAATCGACTTTTATAACTTTAAGAAAGATTAATAAAGGTACTTAAGCTTAATATTAATTACTTACTAGAAAATTAATTATTATTAAGACTTTAACTTAAAAGACTAGACTATAACATCGATTATTATTACGTTAAGGATCTTACTTAAAATACTTAAACGTTAATATAATATTAAGGTAAAAGTAATTAAATATAATAATGAGATAATTATAATTAAGCTTAAAGTAAGGCGCTTTATTAAGCTTTAAAGTATTAAAATTGAACCTTTCCCTCTTTATACGTGAGTATTAAATAAAGGCGTAAATGCTTAAAGGGTATAATATAAGATAAGATATACTTAATAAAGGTAAAAGTAAAGCTTTTAAATGAACTTTAAAAAGAGATTATAAAGACTATAGTATATTTATTAAACCATAGGTTAAGATATAAGAACGAATAAAAAACACTATTTAAAAGATTTTATTTAAAGAATAAAAAGTAAAGGAAATTAAATTAAACCTACTTATAAGCATTTAATTATAAGGCTTACGCTCTTATTATAGAAGTAATAAAGAGGGAATAGCATTTAAAGTACTTAAACCTTAAGGCGTAAATCGGCTACTTAATAAGGTATAATCTTATAAACATTTACTAGGTTTAAAACTTAATACTTAATAAAGTCATAATTACGAAAGATATAACCTTCAATAAAGTAAAGACTTTTAATAAGTTCATAAAATTAACCTTAAAAAGTTAATTAAGTAACTTTAAAAGAACATAATATTAAAAGATTAAAAAAAGTAAGTTTAATTAATAAAGGAAGATCTTTTAAAAGTATGAGACTTAAAGAACTTTATAAAAGATAAATTTAAAGTTAAGCTATAATAAGCGATTAATAATAACAGTATTAAACTATAAAAAGTAATTAATTAAAGCGTTAATAAGTAAAGTAAGAAGGTATTTATAAAGATTAAGTTTAAGCTCCTTCTTACTTTATTACCTTTATTATTAATAGTAATATTACTAATTATAACTAAATTATTAAGAAAGCTACTTTCTTTTAACCTTAAAGGATGCTTTATAAGAAAGGAGAGAGTAATAAATTAAATAAGGTAAGAAAAAGAGACTTAAAAGTAATATATTACTAGGTTCTTAAACGTTAGTATAAAAGACTAAGGGCGACATACTATAAGGCTCTTAATAATTAAGGAAGAAGAGGCTTAAGGGCAATATACTATTAGGTTTTTAAACTTTAATATAAAAGACTATGACTGCTTAAAGGTAAAGGAAAAGACTATTATATACGCCTTTAAATGATAAAAGAGGCTTTAATGAGAGATAGAAGATAGCCGGCGGAGCTTAAAAAGGCATTACGTATGCTATTTATAGAATGCTAGGTAGTGGCAAGACGGATCTACTTTAGAGACAGACTTATTATCAACCCTAATAATGAGGAACTCTAACTCCAGATTATATACTAAACCCACGCATCAGGCCTTAGCGGCCACCCCGGCCGAGTTAAGACCCTCAACTTAATGAATAGGAAGTATTAGTGGCCGAAAATGACCTAAGCCGTACGGTTATTCGTGAATAGCTGTCTCTTATGTGACAAGACAAAGACATCGAGATCGAAACTAGCGGGCTTCTTAAAGCCGTTACCCCTCCCATTCCAAGCTTAAGAGGATATATCTATCGACTATATTACACTACTCCCTATAAGCGAGCGATTTAATTGTAAATATAAACACATCTTAGTTATAATCGACCGCCTCACGAAGATGCGCTATTTCCTCGCGATAGAGACGCTAGACGCGGAAGAACTAGCAGACCGCTTCATCGAATGAGTTTACTCGCTCCACGGCACCCTAGAAATAATCACATTTGACTGAGGTTCATTATTTATCTCAGCATTCTAAAGAGCCTTATCTGCTCGACTAGAGATAATACTCTGACCTTTCTCAGCATATCACCCCCCGACTAATGGCCAGACAGAATGAATTAACGTAGAGGTTGAGAAGTACTTATGACTCTTTATTAATTAGGCTTAAACTAATTAGGCGCTCTGGCTCCCGCTAGCTGAGTTCGTAGGAAATAACATGATCTTAGAGATAATGGGAGTATCCCCCTTTTTCATAAACTATGGCTTCCACCCGAAGATAGGCGTAGAGTCGGCTCAGCCTCCCCCCCCCGACATATTAAATCAATAAAAAATAGAATTTTTTAAGGCTTAGGAAATCGCTACCCAATTCACCGCAACCCTTAATAAATTAAAGGCTCTATCTCAGCAAGCCTAAGACTGCTATGAAACTAATGTTAATACTAAGAGGGAAGATGCCCCCTAATACCGCGTGGGAGACTAGGTCTTACTGAATATTACTAACTTGGACTTAGGATGACTGATGGAAAAGTTAACACTATGGTGGGAAGGCCCTTTTAAGGTGCTTAAAGCCAGCTATTATGGCACTAACCCATCTAGTCACCTGTCGGGTCCAGGGTTAGGTCGTCCCCACACCTGTATTTAGTTCCATGCCATGCACCTTCCATAGTCTTTCCCTCTTCACAGCACAACAGAGTTGTTACCTCACTACTAAGGTTGTGCTCTATGATACCAGCAGTCATGCAGTTACGCTCAACCTGCCCAGTAATATGCAAGTTTTTAACACGTTTCATGTTAGCCTCGTCCGCTTGAGATGAGAGCAGGGCGTCCTAGGGCAGTCTCAAACCAAGCAGGATATACCAGCGAACCAAGAACGAGTTATGGCCCGTACCGATGGCTATAACGACAAACCAACAATAGAATGAGAGTTCGAGAAGATCTTAGACTACGGTAAAGCAGACAACGGCCGTTGGCACTACTTAGTAAAATGGAAAGCCCCTTACGAACCAAGCTGGCAGAAGGTGAGCGACCTTAAGGGATGCGATGATGCTATTTGGGAGTTTTACGATAGCCACCTAAACTACCTCGGACCACCTTTATGGGTTAAGTGAAGGCGGTGATTCTCGTTAGATTTCTTTTCTTTTAGGAGGATGGGACCCCCTTTTTGATATGAGGGGAGAAAGTATCATAAGCTCGCCTGCACATTATTATTATACTTGGTCAGCTCGCTTATGCCTTTGTTCAGGCACGAGTAGTGGCCCATCCCCTCACCATATATATAGCTTCAGAGAGAGAGCTTCTCTCTCTCTTGCACTCTTCGTGCAACTACATAGATCCTACCTCGACCCCTACCTCGTGCATCTCTCGATCTAGCCCGTGATAGTGCCTTTCCATTCAATAAAAGTCATAGTGGATATACTTAGGGTTATTCTTATCATACTATTTGTTACTTTCCCAACTACTTAGTCAGAGAAGCAGTAATGCACGTTTACCACTTAGCTGATTAGCGTGTTCAGCTGCCGGGCTGGCCTCATATATTAAAAAGATATAGCAGGGCTGCCGCAAAAGCGCTGCTAACGTATATGCTACTTAAAGTAGTCATTAAGTTGTTTCCTCGCTTTGCAGCTTTAATACTAACTAATAAATAGCACTAATCATTCAGTTAGTTTCACGATGCATTAATTATTTAATTTATTTTATGTTAGCAGATAACACAAACTCCGTGATGCTCTAAGCTCAGCTGCTCCTTTCACATTTCGAAGGTGGCTAAGAGCTAGATGGTTTTTATCGGCGCTACCGCGGTGAGATTTAGCCGATGGCATTACCCTTATCCTTATTAGGTACCCTGAAGAATTTTAAGTTTTTATAGCATAGACTGTGCCTGCCGTAGATTCTTTACTGCATGCGACTTATATATATGAAGCACCGAGGCTCGGTGAACTTAAGAACTTACTGTCACCACTTATGATCGCTTATTCTACTATGTATCTTGGACCGATTTTAATAGAGTGCTAAAGTACTTTATTCCCACCTTATTCATCTCCGTAAAGCTAAAGTAAAACGCTAAAAGTAGTTTTCTTCACTCCTTTTTTTCGTATACATCGAAACTCTTAGGTTAGAATAAGGCTGAGCGCCCTTATATAGGGTTATATGATCTAGACTCTAAGAGTCTACAGGATCTTGTGTGCTACCTTAGGTTACGAGTTGAATTTACACTGTAACTCTTTTAAGTAGTGATAGATTAAGCTTTTAGTTAAGTAACTCTTTTAAGGCCATAAATTATTAACCTTAGGCGGGCTTCTCGATGGACCCCCCTTTAGCTAATTGCTTAATAGGCCGGCCTCTCATGCGTCGCTAACGGCACTTATTCGCTCATACCCTACTTCCCTTTAATAAGTTCATGAGATACCGGGCATTTTTATAAAAATACCTAACTAGCTCTATTAATACCTCTCCCGTCTAGATGCTTCTACTATTCAGCCTTAGTGAGGCCACCTTGCGTTAGTTGGGGAAATTAAGCCGCATTCACTTAGCATTATTATTGGGAGAGTTAGGCCTTCCTAGGTAGTTATAAAGACGTTATTTAATTAGACTATTCACTCCCCGAGTTCCTTTTCGTTACCCTACTTCACTATTAATTCTTTATAAACCTTTATAAAGAGGGGCTTGATCCCTTCTTCCTTAGCTTCTAATTTAATATTACTTTAAACCTCTCAGGCTCTCGCTATATAATCCTATCTTCTAATCTTTCCTTCACTCTCTCCCTTAAGAGAATAATAATAAGGTATATATAAGGCTTTATTTATTATACTTAATATATCAGGCATTAAGAAGATCCTACTCATAAAGTTACTTGTGAAGCCGCTAAGTGAAGCTAGCTTATTATAGCCTACTATCCTTATTAGCGCCTTTATAACTTTTAAAGGTATCCTTTTTAAATACGATATCAGTATGATTAGTGGTATTTTAACTATAGATTATTAGAGAAGCCTCTTTTCGATAGGATATATTAACTTTAATAGCCACCTTAATATCTCGCTTTCTCAGTCTTTTATTATTATCTTCATTCTCTTAACTAGTACCTTTTTTAAAGCTCTTACTTCTTTATTACTTAGCGATTATATCGGTTATTATTAAGATCTAATTACCTTATCTTAAGTCTTTATCCTTAATGTTATCTTTTAAATGGTAATTATATCTCTCCTATTATTCCTTACTAGTTACTTCTTTACTGGTTTTAATATTAGTCTAATCTTAGCTATTAATAAGTACCTTTTTATAATAAGATAACTATCAGATGTATTATATTTACTTCTACATATTACTTATTAATTACTTATAGGTGCTAATAAATCTTAATTCCACTTTACTAGTTTAAAACCACACTTAAATAAATCTGTAAAGCTATTATTAGCGCCTATTAATTAGCTATTACTATCGGCCTCCTTCTCACTGCCATTATAAATAATATTACTTATAACTATAATAACACTAGCTCTTAACGTATTCTTATTACCGTGTAATTCTCTTAAGCTATTATTCTTATTATCAGTATGCTCATTCTCCTTAAGATGCCTCACTATTTAATTAAGCGTAATTATATAGATAGAGCTGTATAGTCTCTCGGCAAGCTTCGCAGACTACTTAAGGACCACTCTGGGATGCTTAAGGAGCTCGCCGAGATTAAGGCTAACTATGATTATGAAATAAGTATTAGTAAGGCTAATTACCTTAATTACTTCCGTAACAGCATACGTAAGTGATAGCTTGCTAATATAAGTTTATAAGCTTTATAATAGTTAACTAGCATTAACTTTATCTTTTATTATAGTACCTAGTACTTCCTAAACTCAGGCGTTAATAACGCGTTATTATTAGTATAATTACTTCTTTAATTAACGTCGTGTTAATGCTTTTTAATTTATATATTATCGATAAATAAGGCCGTCGGCTACTACTCCTTTAAGGTGCCATCGGTATATGCATTAGCCAGTTTTTAGTTACTATCCTCAGTACTATTACCACGAGTCAGGATGCCGGCAGAAATATTATTATCTTAAACGTCGCTGCTTAAAAGGCTTCGATCGCTTTCGTTTATATCTATATCTTCTTCTTCGCCTTTACTTAAGGACCTCTCACTTAAGTCATTACCAGAGAGATCTTCCCTCTTAAGCACCGCGCTAAGGGACTATCTATAATCATTATGACTAATGTAAGTTCTTTTTTTCTTAATTACCCCTCTCCCCAGGCTATAAGGGATAGTGTAGCTAATTTATTATATATAATAGCTCTTTAACTAGGCTATTACTTACGCAACTCCCTACCTCGTTAATTATGAGCCGGGATATGCTAACTTATAAAGTAAGATCTTTTTTATCTAGTTCGCATACTACTTCCTTTATATTGCTTTTATTTACTTCTTTATTTATAAGATTAAGAGCCTTTCCTTAAAAGAGATTAATGAGCTTTATAGCGAGGTTAGCTTCGCTTATAAGAGTACTAAATAGTAATTAACTACGACATTCACCTAGCGTGAGAGCGTCACTTATTAAAGTAGCATCCTTACAGAGGCTACTAAAGATAGTACTAAGAATAGTATGGGTCACTATAATGAGATCGCTAAGAAGTAGGATAGTGCTATTAGTTAGTATGTTTAAGGGATATCCTATAGTTATAAAGGGTTATAGTGATGTTATTTCAATTAGCGCTACCTCTGCTATGAGAATCCTAAGCTAAAGAAGAAAGAAGAAGAGAGAAGAAATCTACCACGCAGTGCAAGATTTGACATCACGTTGCATGATCCATGCGAGTTGTCGGGCTGAGAGCTCAGCTAAGGCCAACTATGAGCCTAGCCCGTTATAATAGTAAGGATTATATAATCTAGGAAAGTTAGTCTTATATGAGATGGACTGATTACCTAATATAAGTACTCACTATAGGGCTATAAAATAAGGATTTAAGCCAGATTTAAGCGTTTACATAGATATATAAGCGATAAATTTTTTTTTTCCCGCGGGCGTTATTTCTGCCACATTTCAGCTTCTTAAGCTTAATATTACATATACAAATAGTTTAACTATGAGTTTTAGTCTATGATAGCCAGTGAAAATTTAACAAATTACAAGCTTATATAAAGTAAGTATATCTTAGCGTCGCTTTAGCTAACTGATGTAATTAATGGTTTACGTAAGGAAAGAGAGTGATGATGGAAGTGTTAAAAGTCACGGCTTTTGTTGAAAAGTACGGAGTTATGGAACAAAGTGATTTATTGTCCTGTCCTCCTCTTCTGCTTCTTTGTGAGCAGAAGGCCGGTTTAAATGCTACTTTTAGCCTTCACATTCCTATGTGAAAACAGCTACTTCATTCTATACAACCTGATTGTTCCTACACACATCCTTTGCTCTATGGTGGGAATAAACACTATTGTTCCCACACAGATCCTTTACTCTATAGTGTACATAAACACTATTGTTCCTGCACAGCTTCTTTGCTTCATGGTGGATCCTTCGGTGGGTCTTGCGTACCCGGAACCTCCGTGCTCATGTTGGAAACTCCGGTCTTGCCCCGTACTTTCTGACAGCTTTACTTGCATATGTAGTAATTGAGGTCAACTTGTGTCATTCTTAATCAACTATCTGGCAGGCCATTTCTGGCTATTTGATGAGTTATATGGACAGGTCTGGAACAAAGGAGCAAATGGCGGATCATCCTTTTCCGGCGTTGTGGAGCACTCTTTCTGGTTGCGCTAATTAGCTTCCTTAGCGCTCTTTGTCTTCCGGAAGCACTCCATTCCATGCATTGTAGGCCCATTCTTCAAGCGCCCATTCCTCTGCTTCTGGCCGTCACGTGACATTCTTTCCTGGGGCACTTCCACTTGTGCATCTAACAAGAAGCTTAAAATGTATTAGTCATGTCTTTATTCATTAGGCAATGAAGTAGAGTTGGGAGAAGAATTATAATCATCGCCTAGTTGTGTAGCTGAAGCTTAATGTTGTTAACATCTCTTAGCAATGCTGGGCAACTCTAGGCATCTTAACGTTAATGAGCATGGAGAAGAATAATTACGCATTGATTAATAGAGCGCGTGTAGTGAAACCTCAGTAAACACCACATCTGTGTGCACTAGGCATTGCATAGAGACTGATCTTCTATAAGGGTTCAGGAGAGGAAGACGATCTTTTATGGAGATCTCGAACGCACTGATAGTAGGAATCCAAGTTAGGGCATAGAGCGCGGCCGAGACAACGCTAGGTATTCCACGGTGTTCGGTTGCATAGAGCGTACTAATTGAGGAACGGCTATTCCTCGCTTGCCGCTCGAGAGGGAATGATGATAGTATAATACCACTTAACTTAGAGATGAAACTTAAGCACAGTAAAATCTATTTCCGTTTTCAGAGCTGCGCGCATGCCGCTCTAAGCTGAGTTAATACTGAGCTTGAGCTGAGGAACCTAGAGTTTAAGCTGAGGTAAGCTGAGCGTGGGCTGAGCTTAAGCTGAGGTGCCTAGCAGGGCTTACTTGTGGGATTGCATGCCCCTATAAGGCCCTAAATCTAGGGCGACGTCTTTATTTTAAGCTACAGCTAGACTTTCCTATATTAAATAATCTGTCTTATTGTTTATACCTTCTCATTTTAAGAGACCTTATATTTAACGCTATTTTAGTTTAAAGATCTTTATTTATCTAACCTTATAAAATGCTTAGAACTAAGCTTTAATTCTTTAATCCTATAATTAACGCGGTATAATTATATTAACTTAAGAGAAAGAATTTATGGACTATATAGAATTAAGCTAATAAGTACCTATTTAATAAGTGAAAAGTTATATATTAAAGTTAACGTAAAGATTTTTATAATTTACTATTTTTTATACATCTCCCTCTTATATATAAATATAAAATAGAATAATACTTTATCTTATAGTCCTTTAGTTAAGTATAATATAGGACTTAATATTAGTTTTATTAAGAGAGTAAAGAGATGCTTACTTAATGGATTAAGAAAGTTATAAAATAAGTTAATATAATAATATATTAAATAAGATCCTTTAGGATGACGTAAAAGATAAAGAGCTATTACTATCTTAATCACTATCTTAACTTAAGTCACTAATAATTATAGGGATAAGAAAGATCACCTTTATAGCGAAATAGGTAGATGTAAGTATGTAAGGGCTTAAAGTCTCGGTAAAATCTATAATATAGATCTCTTAATTTATATAAATAGTATTTATTAGGTGGTTTAAATCTAATAAGGCTTAAAATAATTTAGTAACGCATAAACCTTTTATATACGACTGTTAAGACTAATTTTTTAGGCTTACTTAACTCATTTTAAGTATTAAATTTAACTGTTAAGATAAGAAATCTAGCTCGTAACGCGTAACTAAAGTTATATATGAAAAGTATTCTTATAAGTAATATACCCTTTAGCGTAGCTACTACACCTTTCTACATATAGTAAATAATGGGACTATTTACGCGTTATTAATACCTTATAATGGCTAAATGATAATGCTAAAATTTTAATGTTTTCAGTAACTTTTATACGTTATGGTTATAGAACCTTAACCTTATACCTTAAAATTACTGATGTAAGCTAGCGTAAGGCTTATATAGTACATTACTTAATGTCTTTAAGCTTATAAAGAGGTTAAGTTACTTTTTTACTCGTTATTATAACGCGCGTTATTAAATTACTTTAGGCTTAAGTTAAGTAAATACTTATATACTTTAATAATGGTAATTATAAGAGGAAGGATCATCTTCTTAATAGTAAAAAGAAGAATTAAAAGAAGTAAGATAAATTATAGTTATATCATGCTTATTAATCTTTATTAAGGAGAGTCTTATCACTTATGGTTTAATTTAATATCTTTTAAATTTAATAATCCTTTAAATACTTACGTATAAGTTAAGGCCTATAAATCCTAAAGGTAATAAATTCATTACTATCATATGATTAATCCTCGTATAAAGAAATCTTAAAAGATTTAGTCTTAACCTTCTCTCTTAATCACTTAATATTTTAGCTTATAGTATCTTTATCACTTATTTACAATTACTTACTCTTCCTTTACTTTACCTTATTAGTTAATAAAGATACCGAAAGGAATGGTTTAGTTATAGCGCTTAAGGAGTAAGATTTATATTTAAACCTAACGAGGAGGACTAGCCTCTAATAGTATTATGTGAATAAATATAACATCCTAAGGATTAGCTCCTTAAGGGCCGGAGTCAGTTGAAGAGCTTTATTAGGTCATTAGCTAAGATATAATAGGTATAAGGAGTAAAGTGATAGAATCATAAAGTTTAAAGGATTAGAAAGCAGGATCTCGTTATCCTTATAATAGCGTGGCCCTCTTACGTCACTTCCTTTGGCTACGTTCTGCCCTTTCAATCTGATGCTTAATAAATAATCCACTTTCCTCATCATGCCTCGCAGGAATCTATAGGATCTCTTGCTGGATCTATAAAGGAGTATATAAGGTGGAAATTTCCAGCTTTTCTGTTAGTAATACAACTTCGAGTGTTAATATATGTAGCCAGTCTTACCTTACTCACCTTGGGAGCAACGAGAGGGCATCTCAGGAGCTAGGGGAAAAACCAGAATGAGGGCTTTCATGGCAATAGGGGCACTTCTGGGCGAGCAGCATTCTTTTATACACGACCTCGAGTCGTTCTTCTAGGTGCTCTTCTGGATATGCATCCACTACGACACGCAGGGCAGAGACGTTGGGCCGACCGTGTTTAACAATTGGAATTACGAGGGTGATAATGAACTGGCCGTGAAAAAGAAGGGCGTAATTGCTAATGAGGAAGATTTTCTCAGAAAAGCAGAGAAAAACTTCACGTCACACTACCGGCCATTAATCCCGTGGGTCAATAGGCTGCGAAGGAAGGTATTCCCTAACGGTGGGAGGTGGAAGAGGCTGGAGCCGGAGCTCTATTCCTCCATGAAGGCCGTTCTTCGTGAGGCGCGGGAGGACCAGGAAGTGGTAGCAGACGGATAGCGTTGCATCACATGATGGAGCTATTCACAATTGACCAAGTCCGAGAGTGTCTCGCTTACAAGTATGATATCTGGTCTGTGTCCTGCGATGCAAAACTGCCACGCTCGCCTAAGATAAGATGTGTGGGGACCTGCAGGGTCGCCCTCCGGAGGCGGCCGCTAGGGGATTTCAGGGGCAGCCGCTGATGTCTGCCGCCCTCTCTCCGCCTCGTCTCCGTCGGCTTGGCTGGACCAAGCAAGGCATCTCGTCGTGTGGCAGGCGGGCGGCAGAACGTTCGGGGCAGGCGTGTTGATGCGGGTGGATATTGTACAATATTGCGGCATCGCGCGTTAACTGCGTAGTTGGACATCGACAGCCTTTGTGGTCATCAGCGGAGCAACTCAACACCTTATATGCATCTCATCGCGCAGCGCCTTATTAGCAGCCTGACGCGCACGTCCTCTCGCCATCCTATTAGTCTCGCAGCAAACGCCGAGCTTCCAAATTCTTTCAGCTGTTTCTCCTCACGAGCCGAAGATATTATATTCCCAGTATTAGACGTAGGCCTCCCGCGATCATAAGGTCCCGCTAGCAGAGGATCAAGGCCAAGTTCAGCAGCCCACAACCAAAGTCCCCTCGTACCTCGCCCCCCTCCAACAATCCCTCCTCGGCCCTCTTCTGCGGCCAGCCTTCAAGAGCGGCTCAGGAACTAGGCATACGGCGGGCTTAAAGAGAACGAAGCCGAAAAAGTCGCAGCATACGAGAAGTTCTTGTCGGGCTACCTCTTGAGCAATTGGATACTGCTAGGTCGGATTTTACATTGCCCAGATATCTGCATATATACTCACCGCTGATAGTTGCACAGTTCGAGTGTGACGCACCAGTGCCAATAATATCCGGAACTTTCTGGTATGGTATATGGTCGCCAGTAACGTTTAGTGGTTTGGGAGATATACCCATAAAGTACCCCCGGCGCTAGAAAGAGGTTCACCCTCGTCGAGTGCTCTGACTTGATGACATTATAAGCCGACCCCGAATTGGAAAAGACTCTTGGTGCTCGTATCGTGGACGTGGACTATTCCAATGTTGACTCCTTGGTCGCACAACTTCAGGACAACAACGTCCACACTCTCGTTTCGACATTGGGTGGAAGATCCCCTCCTGAGCAAGAACATGCCCTCATTCAGGCTGCCGACAGGTCCAGCGTCACTCAGCATTACATCCCTAGCGTCTGGGGTGTTAAATCCCGCCCCGAGGTCTCCTGGTCTCCAGTCGCTGCGCCGAAGTTGGCTATCTTTGAGGCCCTCGAGAAGACTCAGCTGGAATGGACGCTTGTTGCCAACGGTTTCTTCCTAGACTACTGGGGCATGCCCAAGAGTAAGTCCTATTTGAGTCAAGCAATCCTTGCTCTCGATGTTGCGGCCAACAAGGCCGCCATTCCGGGCACTGGCGACACACCCATCACCTTCACGTACAGTGGCGACGTTACCAAGTTCACCGCCAAGCTTCTAACCCTCGATAAGTGGGAGCCAGAATCATACATCATCAGTGACAGACTCACTTGGAACGAGATTGTGAAGCTTGTAGAGGAGATCTGAGGTACATATAGACTCGGGATACCCCCTTGTCCCCTGGGTTGTCTCCCCCATCGATTACCTCCCAAAGCTGATGTCATGCTCGGCGAGAAGTTTGACGTCACCTATGACCCGACCGATCTGCTCAGGTCTGGCAAGATCACCAAACTCCCAAGCCACGTATACGTCTATAAGTTCCTTCCGAAAGAGGCGCTCCAGGGCATGCCGACCCAGTTCGGCCTTCTTCTTGCCGAAGGTGTATTGGACTTTCATCCCGAGCAGTCACTCAACGATTTGTTTCAGCTCGCCTTCATGCAAGACGAAACAGTTGTTCCATTCGATCTCGAGAACTTGTTTGGCAGACTTGGGCTTGATCTCGGCGACAGGTCAGGTGAGCGCGCTGAGTGGCTCTAGATTGAATATCAGTATCATATTGCAACGAAGCGAGAAATCTCAGACGCCGAAGACATGCGTTGGACCCGAGCCGATAAGTCTATCTCCGCTCAAGACATCAAGCTCCTCGGGCAGGCATTCTCGAAGCCAAGAGCGCTCGTTCAGTCTAGTACATCCGTCATTTTAAGCAGCCTCCGCCGGCTGGTGCAGCTTCTACCTTTTGTGGGCTGGGCGGAGAATCACTGGCATCCTAACCCTGGACAATTGAGCTGGGTGTGTCGTACCCCGTGTGGCTTAAGCACATTCACATACTATCTATGACACAATAACACCGGACTTTAGTGATTGATGTTATGAAATCCAGAAAGGTCGGGTTGGTTCCTATTCTATTGGCCCGTTTCGTGTGTGTTTTGTTTCTATGCATATCTAGGCGGTCATTCTCGGTCTAGGATGAGTCAACTTATAGGAAGCCTTTGAGAAGCTTACCTCATCATTCTGTAAAGAGGAAGATGTGGCAGTTGCCGACCAATGGGAGGTACTATCCGGTATATGGCTGGCCCATGATCAAGCAGCCACTCGTCAGCAGTGGCTCTGGTCTAAATCACCGCAGATCTAACCCTCGACACCATTCTAAACCAGCGGCGTGCCATCAAAGCCCGCCGACAGACCCGTTGGACTGTGAGAAGGGACATGTGGCCACACTCCTAGCCCTGATTACTTCCATGTCAGACTTCATCTCCTCTATCCCTTTACCCCTCTGAGTTTCCGGCCCAATGGTCATTAAGTCATACCCTTGAGGATGAAACCGGTCTCCACATGAGCCAGGAGGCTTCCCGCCAAATACCTTCACAAGTACCGCGCCGGGACTCCATTTTGACCAAAAAGTGGGCTTCATGTACCATGGTTGAAGACCTTTGCGGTCGAAGTTGTAAAGATGCGTGTCCGGGTTGGGGAATTCGTGAACTGGCTTAATGGCTTGAGAGGCTAATCGCGGAAATGCCAAGTATCGGAGAAAGAGAATCCGGATTTCGCGGATGAGGGCCAAGAAGAGTACGAGAATGAGACCAGGAGTCTCCAGACTACAGCGTTCAAAGTGATTGTTAGTCCGCTTAAGTCTTTTGCCTCCGCAAACTCCCTCTGCGTGCAATGCCGGAAGGTCGGGGCTCGAACTTACCAAAGACTTTCCCTCATAACATCATCCAGATCCGCACCTAGGGTTTTTCGCAACGTCGTCCGTAGGAAGCCAGGAAGAGAGGATACCGCCGAGTCCACATAGACTCTAACGTACTGGTCATTCGTCGCGGTTGGTTTAGCAACGTCCTCCTCGTACCGGACGGTCCAAGCTCTCAACTCCTGTGCGAAGTGCAAGCCGTCATTCCAGCCCTCGTGACACGAGGGCAAGGGGTCATATGGGATCTCCATGTCTTCTCCCAGGTTCTTATGGAAGACACCCAGAGCACACTTCTCGACATCGGTCAGCTTTCGCCATTCTTCTCTCCCAATGACGTTGAGGATCTCAGCAAGGCCGTCGCCCAGGGTGTGAAGGAGATCAGGGTCGGTGATCTTGCCGGCGCGGCGGTAACGAGCGTGGCTAAATCAGTCAGCAACACAGGAGGTGTAGCATTTGTAACGGACAACTTGCAGATAGTTCATCCTCGCTAAAGCTCGAGCGTAGCGCTCGGAGTCTCTCGGCTGAGACTGCGTCTCACGAAGGATGATCTCGGTGTCAACTGAGCGCTTTCCGGCATTGCGTCTAGTGTTCTGACCCGTGACAGCGAAGAGCTTAGACATTGTCGGTATACCTCCGGCCTAATCATAGATGCATATCAGCTTAGTCCGTTTCAACTTGAAGGCGCAGACTCACCTTAAGGAGCGCGAGTTGGCGTGCTTTAGCGAACGCGTACGGGAACTCCAGCTCTTGAAGCTGTGTCGTAATCCTAAATGCTTCTTCGGTTGTCATGCTTGACAATGGTCGCTTTCCATCCTTAAATGGAGCCTCGATGCTAGCCTTGCGTCGGTATCGAAGAAATCTGACCAAGATCATGTAGCCCGTGATAGCCAGGACGATGCCCATGTTAGCCGATGATGCACAGGGTAACACCGGGAGGTCGACAACTCTCGAGACAGACATTGTGAGCTCTCTGTTGGTTGATCAATCTAGGTTAAAGCGTCATATTCGGACCATCTCTTACCGTTCGTTGCATGGTCGTCAGAAACTTTATACTCACAACGTCATCCCAAACTGTTGGCGGGGTTACTTTCTCCGTATTCAATATTCACATGCGACCCCACAATCAGATCTCTAACCGGCCGAGGTTCCCAGGCTCGGGTCGGCCCATGTTGCTTGCCGAGGCTATGGCGTTTATGTATGGGGAACCCAAAATTGCCAATCAGCGTCCCAGGGTCCACGGTGCGTTCGGCTGAGAATGTTTTCACAACATGTGGGTGAGTCGCGACATCTCCACATTTTTCATTCGTGTTTCTTGTTGAATATGGCAAAATAGGCTTTCGGCCGTCACATGGCAGCCAGCTAATGTAACGTGCCGTTGGTTGTGTCTCGATTCGTCCCGAACCATTCGCTAGCCGCCCCCCCGGGCAGGGTTAGCCTTCCACCTACTTCCACCTATATGTCCCTAATAGGTAAATAGTTGAAGTTAGTTAATTAAAATCAAAGGTGGAAATAGCTAATGGCTCGTAGAATTGGGAGTAGTGGTAGTTAAGTAGTAAAAGTAGTGATACTTACTAAGCTAATAAAATCACAGTTCTTAATATTATAAATCATGGTTAAGAGCGGGGAGTCTCGATAACTCTCGTCTATTAGGTCGTTTAAATATCTCGAAGTATCTAGGTTAAAAAGCATAACCGGGCCGTCCTAAGCGGATAGTGTTAAAAGTATAACGGGATCGAACTTATCTGGGCTAATTAACGCCCTCTTTCTTACTCGGAGGCGGTCGTCCTCCATAAAGGACAGCATGTCTTATAGCTTCTAGCTAAGCGCGTCTGGTCGGGTATTTAGATTGCCTTAACGGTATGTAATCTTAAAGTTAAACCTAGAGAGGAATTCTAACCACCGTATATGACGAGGTGATAGTTACTTCATAATAGCGAAAGTCTGTAGGTTCTTATAATCTGTAATAATGTCGAATGTCTTGGATATTCCTTCAAGCTCCGGGCGCCATTCCTTTAACGCTTTAATAATCGCAAGCAGTTCCTTATCGTAAATATCATAATTACACTTTTAGGCTGAGTGTTTAGCGCTAAAGTAAGCTACTGGGTAAAGCTTATCGTCGTCGCTAAATTGGGAAAGGCATCCTCAGTTTAAGGCGTTGACTTCAACGACTATCTTTTTAGTCCAGTTAAAGGTTCATAAGGTAGGAGCTGAAATAAAAGCGTCCTTTAAGGCCTTAAATAAGGTTTAGCAAGCATCGGTGAACTTAAACGGGGCATCTTTCCTCGTAAGGGATATTAAGGGTATCACTAACGAGGAGTAACCTTTAATAAAGCATCTATAGAAATTAGTGAAGCCGAGGAAGCATTAAAGTTAGCGCTGAGTGTTAGGTGGCTCCCAGTTTATAATTGCTTTCACTTTCTCTAGATCTATTTCCATGCCTCCGGGGGTAATAATAATGCCGAGGTACTTAGTTTTCGTAGTGAAAAATTTGCACTTCTTAATATCGGCGTGAAGGCCTGCTTTAATTAAGCGCCGAAGGACTTCGCGGACGTGTTCTTCGTGTTTCTTCCTAGTCTTAAAGTATATAAGGATGTCATTAAGGTACGCGGTAGCATAAACGTCGAGGATGTTAAATAATTGGTCGTTAAGGAAGTATTGCCATGTCGCCGGGGCGCCGCATAGCCCGAAGGGTGTTACTAATGTTTTATACAATCCGAATCTAGTAATGAATGCTGTAAGGTACTCATGCCCTTCGGTAATCCTAATCCTATTAAACGCGGCGATGACGTCGAGTTTAGTGAAAATCTGAGCCTAAGAGATTAAATCTAAAGTCTCGCGTATTAAGGAGATAAGGTATTTATTTTTAAGCGTAATATTGTTAAGCTCGCGGTAGTCGACGCAGATACGTATACCTCTACCTGGTTTCTTTGCTAAAAGCACCAGTGCCGCTGTGCTAAATTTCGATGGTCGGATCCATCCTTTTACTAAACTATCATTTAACTACCTCTTAATCACTTTAAGTTCTAACTTAAACATCAGTCTAGTCTTATTATAACGTAGTTTATATCTTAAGGCTAGCTCGATCTTATAGTTATATAACTGGTATAAGGGAAGGGTGTCCGCGCCCGTAAGAAGGAAGGCTTAAAGTAGGTCGTGGTAGCATTTAGGTACTATAAACTTAATTTCGTTCGTCAGGTAAGGTTTATCTACTTTAAAGAAAAACATTACTACGTCCTCCTTACTAATTCAGTAGAGATGGTGCCGTTAAGATAGTGTTAGGTTAAGGCAGGCTATTAAGAAGTTATAAAATTCCTCTAGTAATAAGAACTTATATCGTTCTAAGTCCCCGGTACTACTAATTATATTCCGAAATTTACACTCGGGTAGGTCGGGCAGCTTATAGTTCTGCCATTCTTTAACTACCTCTTCCAGTTTAGCTATCGTTATTCGCATAACGTAAACTCCATCCTGCTAGGTTAAGGTTACGAAGCTTACTGCATTAAGGAGGTTAATGTTACTCTCATTTAGTGGGTCTAGGAGGGAGTCGTGTTTCGTAAGCTCGGTAAGGGGTCGGGGTAATGCGTGAGGGTGCTAGGAGCTAGCAATATGTCTTACTAGCTCGGAGTGGCTAGGAGCTAAGGCGGAGCCGGTCCCTATGCGTCGGGGAAAAGTAGGATATGGTTGGTAAGCAGGGCACATAATCGCTTATCCTTTATATATCTTCTTAAAGGTCACTAAGTCCATTTAGATCTGAAGGTATAAGGTATCCCCGGAGTCTGACGCGGAGGCGTAGCCTTCGTCCTCGGCGTCTTCCATGCTTAAGGGATAATATATTATATAGCTAAGGGGTAAGGGGTCTTAGGTCTCGGCTAAAGATGAAGCGGGTTAGTCGAGGGTGGTTTCGGGGGCGTCTGTGACATTAGGTAGCTTATAGTTCCCTCTTACTTATAGTGGCGGTGGTATCTATATGCTTAAGACGTAGCAGCCGTGAGTTAGAATGCCGGCTGGTAAGTATTGTTGCTAGCACCGCCGGGAGAGGAAGCCTACTATATGTCACAGGCTCGCCTGCACATTGTCATTATACTTGGTCAGCTCGCCTGTGCCTTTATTCAGGCACGAGTGGTGGCCCATCCCCTCACCATATATATAGCTTCGGAGAGAGAGCTTCTCTCTCTCTTACACTCTTCGTGCAACCACATAGATCTTACCTCGACCCCTACCTCGTGCATCCCTCGATCTAGCCCGTGATACTATGCGTCTCTCCCAGTCGATGACGGGGTTATAGTGCTGTAGCTAAGGGAAACCTAAGATGATAGGGTTCTGGGAGCCTAGGTCGGTTTTTAAAAGTGCGATCGTCTCCTTATGGGGGCCGATCTGTATTAGGATGGTAACGAAATAGGTGAGGAATCCTGTGAACTTGCCGTCTGCGAGGTGTAAAGCTTTTGGTTTTATTAACTGCTGGCGGTGGATGCTGTGTGCCTGAGAGAATCTCTTATAGATACAACCGATTGTGGTGTATCTGGAGTTAATAAGGGTGGTGACCGGGATACTGCGCGAGGAAACAGTGATGTGCGAGATAACAGTGATGGAATTGTTAACCCTTATAGATCTAATTCTAATTGGGGTGTCTTCTTCTAAAAGCTGACGAATTAATGCTTCCTGAAGGCCCTTCAGGCGACTGTCTAAAGAGCTTAAGCTTTTCCCTGGTCGTGATAGTTTTTAAAGCTTTGTTGCTAGGATTGCGGCAGCTCTTCCAGAGGTCCGTAAACGAAGCTGCTCTAGGGTGGGGCATGGTGCTGTTGGTTAAGGCTCTAGGGCGTCGCCACGCGGGAGAATTCCGAGGCGCTAGGGGGAGCGAAATGCTGTGGAGCGAAATGTTGCGGCTCTTGTTTATATGGATCGACGTGCCGGAGTTGCTGCGATCCGTGGTAAGCGCCACGGCTCTGGTAAGCACCGCGGCTCTGGTAAGCACTACGGCTTTGGTATTGCGTCTGCGGATTCTGGTGCTGGGAAGGCGCGTAGTAGTAGTGCTGCTGGGGTGGTGTGTAGTGGTAGTACCCCCCCGACCGCGGTTACCTCCTCGGGAGCCCCCGCGGCCTCGGCCGCTATCTGGGAGGCGATTAGGTATGATATTACCTTTACCGTCGCAGTTCCGAGCGTAGTGGCTAGGGGCGCCGCACCGCTTGCAAAGGTTGTTATCGAGGCGACGCTGTAGCTCGGCGGGGTCGAGTTTAGAGACGTCGACGCGGTCTAGGTCTATAGCGTCTTCTGAAGTGTGTTACGTCTGCTGTGCTAGGGGAGTGACGGGCGTAAACGACTTATTATACTTTTTCTAGGCGTCTCGTTCTTGAACCTTTATGGCGTAAGTACGTAAGCATTTGACCCATCCATCCTAATTATTAGGGGCTGGGTCGTCGTAAGAGTGTTGGTTCATGTCTTGCATCTTCGCGTTTATCTTCATCTCAATGTTCTTTACTTTCTGGGCGGCTGTATAGTTACAGCGGTCCGCTAAGGTGGTGAACCTCGTTAAGAAGTCCGCGAATAGTAAACCTTCTTGCTTAAGCCAGCTTTTTCCAGCTTTTCCGATCGGCCACCTACTTTTTCCGGTTCCGGGCACTCGTTCGTGGAGGGCTGGCAATCGATCCCAGTGGTCAGTCAACTGTAGTTAACGCAGGTAATCGCCATTATAACCCTCCCACCCGGACTTTATCCGCCTGCCGCAACCGTTACAATAGGTATTGAATTAGGAGAAGCGTACAACCCCCAAAAAGGTGTGTAACTGGGCACAGGTCGTATGCCCAAAGAAAGTATGTGTAGTGTTCGTGCAAGTCGTACAGTAGTCGCCCTGCTAAGGTAGCTACACTCCACACAGAATGCAGATTCTGG
This sequence comes from Diplogelasinospora grovesii, assembly GCA_033297225.1. NCBI lineage: Eukaryota > Fungi > Ascomycota > Sordariomycetes > Sordariales > Diplogelasinosporaceae > Diplogelasinospora > Diplogelasinospora grovesii. The sequence goes on along the minus strand of MU853819.1, from coordinate 21,216 downwards.
TCCAAAAAGAATCCAGAAAGTGTAAACAAAGGTACTCTTCGTCTGATCAGACGTAGTGCAATAGAATAGGTAGGTAAAACAAAATACAATGGTCACAAATGCCAATATCCAAGGTCTAATAAACGGAAATCAAGACCGCTGTCCCTCTTAATTAAAGATAGGCGTAAGAACCCCTACTTATAGCTAAATAACCAGTAATTACAGTGCGAGACTAAGAACAGAAAGGGGGAAAGGCTCACTCCCCAACTCAGTATTCACGCCGCTAACAACGCGTCTAACGCAGCTCCCGATACCGACGATATCTCCATCATCCCACAAGTCGATCTTCCTACCCGAAACGACGCGTTTACCACCCTCGGCCGCGCCCCCCCCAGAAGAGCATCATGGAGCAGATCCGCGATGCCGAAACCCACACCAGCACCTCCCTCGATGCCTCATCTTACCTAAAGATCGTAGGCCCCGACAAGCGCGAATACCATCTTCGATCCCACTTCCACGACAAAGAACGGCCTTCCTGGGTTAACGCCCACGGCAGTTTGCTCCTCCGGCTTGCTTTAGGCGGCTCAGGCGACACAGATAGCACCGTTTAGGTCTGCCACCGGTGCTAGAAGCTTTTCGATACCGGCGCAAACACCTCCGTAGCGAAACATCTTAAGAACGTTCACCGGGTCTACCCAGAGGGCGAAGCGCCGGCCAACATCACGGGCAAGAGATCAACAGCTTCGATCGCGGATCTCGTACAGTCTCGATCCAACAAAAAAGCTAAGCTCCTACCTCCCGCGAGCACACAAGAGCTATTTAAACAACTATTAGTTAAGTGGATAGCTAATTCGGATATCGCCTTCTCGGCGGTTAAGAACAAGCACTTCCGCGCGTTCCTTTCGCTACTAAATCCAAACTAAGTCGATACCCTCCTCCCGAAAAGCCACCACACCCCCCGGAGCTGGCTCAGAACTATCTACAATCGCCATTTCGATGCCCTGAAAACCGAGATCCTCGCCAAGCCCAACAAGATCCATATCTCTTTCGATAGGTGGTCGTCCCCGGGCACCGCAGCCTTCTTCGCCGTCGTCGCCCACTATTTCGACCAACTTAGGATCTTCCAGACGAAGCTTCTTGCACTTCCGCGCATCAAAGGCACCCATAACGGCGAGAATCTTGCCAAAGGGGTGATAGAGGTGGTTAAGCGCTTTAGCTTCGAATCCAAGTTGGGTTTTTTACAGGCTGACAACGCAGAAAACAACGACACTTATATAACCGAGCTTGTACGGCACTTCAACCCCCGTCTCAACCCCGCCCAACTTACCGAACTCAAGCGGCACAAGAGAATGCGTTACGTCGGCCACGAGTCAAGGAGGGCTTCGAATCCGAACTGTCCGCCCCTGAGAAGCTGGTTGCACCCACTCGAGGGTGGAAGCTGACTTCATCGATCACCGGCGGCTTTCCCACCATCACGCCGCTCCCTGCCTCGAAGCTTGCCGCGGTGCGGTCGGAAGACTGCAAGATGCACGTCTTCTACCAATCCAGCGACGATACTTCCATCCGTGAGCTGGTCCATGATCCCGAAATCGCTGGACCGTCACGCAGGATAAGATTGGCGGCGGCTCATTGGCAGACAAGCCCGCCAAGCCAGGCACGCCGTTGACCGCCGTGTCGGGCGGCTGGTCCGAGGTGAGGCTCTTTTACGTCACGCCTGGCGATATCCTGGCAGGTGGGTACAGTGATGATCATACCAAACGGATGGGGAGTACGTTTGCACATCCTTTCTTTTTGTTCCTTGTCCGCTTTTTTTTCGTCAGGTTACCTAACTCTGTCCGGTCGAGTTTCCAGACACAGGCTTTACCCTCACCCCGAACGCGATGATGTCGGCTGTCGCCTGGAATTATGCGTCCCCTTCCTTCCAGATCCGCATATACACGAACACTGACGAGAGGGAAGACTTGTACGAGCTTTCCTTCTCTCGCAATGCCAATTGGGCTCTGCGCTGTGTCAGCAAGACGGCTGCTGATAGACTAGTCCCACTGGCTATGAGCAAAAACACGCCGCTCTCGGCCGTTGCCGCCATCGTCGTCGATGAAGCTCCCAAGGTGTACTTTCATCCGCGACGGACGATCGCAGAGTGGGACGTGTCGTCTGCAGCGTCCTCTTCTTGTAGCGGCATACCCAAGGTCAGGCTTCAGCCAAGGTGGGGAGGCGAGGCGCCAGATTGAGGAGGCCACGATACCAAGATCAAGGAGGAGAAGCAGCGTCGCCTCAAGGAACGAGAAGAAGAGGAGAGGAAACGGGTTAAGCCGGTTCTCCCTAACACGGTGGTAATTCCCCCTTTTTGCCCCCAGGTTGTCCCGCTCGCCCACACGCATCCTTTTTGCTCACGCTCTCTGACAGTCATGTAATAGACGCTCCGGAATCCAATCGCAATAATGGGCAGCCTGCAGGGCGCCCCAGTCGATATCGACGACGTGTTTCAGAAAGTCGACCTGCCGTTCCCCGTGTACCTATACAACCACGCGAGCACGACGGTCTGGGTTACCGACACCGGGATGCTCTGTCTCGACAAAAGCAGGCACGCGCGCGACAACCGGCACGGCAAGCCCTTGCCATGCAGGGAACCGGAAATTCCGCCGTACACCATGTTTCCGTTCTGGACAGACTTGAAAATCTGCAAGGGCAAGCCTCAAGGGATCTACTACGAAATCTCGGGAGAAACTCCAGACAGAAAATTCACGGTAGAGTGGTACGTCACAAGATACCGGCAGGAGTCGCAGTACTTTCACTTTAACCTGCTCCTCGAGGAGGCGAAGCCGAACGTGGTGACTTTTAAGTACTATGACATAGTGGATATGGGAAAGGAGTGTACGGTTGGTGTGCAGGGGCCTGAATGTAAGTCTCACCCCTCACTGAAACTAAACTATAAGGGGCTGAAAGGGGTGAAAGATTGAGGAACGTAAACTAATGTAGTATGATGGTGGATAGACGAGATGATGTTCTCTCACAACGAGACCATAGTTCATAAAGGCTTAACGATTGTCTTCGATACGGCGAGCAACACGATGGTGAAGGATGTGTTTCCGGTGTAGATCTATGTCCTACGTAGGTAAAGGTACCTAATTAGGGGGTGGAAGTGGGATACTGGGATTAGCAGGTAGGGAGACGTATATGTTTATCGGGGTGCGGATGTAGTAGACTGTAGGAATGCTGTCGGTTAGTTACGTATGTAGGTACCTCGGCTATCTATGTAGCAAACAGTTGGTCGCCTATTGTATCTTATGGCATGAAACAGTGGGTTTATTTACCTAGGTGAAGTGGATACGTCCCGGGGTTGCTAACTGATGTAGTTTACCAGTGGTTGACGACTGACGGTGCCAGTCTTTAGCTTTTCTCTTCCCTCTCGTCCGCCCAGCCTCCGAAATGCGAGATCAGTTGTCTCGCTAATTAATCATCTGCACGCTTATATTCTCCTCCTTTATCTGGCATATTCGTGATAGATTTACGCCAAGTCACAGAGCGTTGTAATTTAAACTCAGATCCTCTTACCTAGCTAAGTACTCTTATTCACACTTTCTAATGCACAGGTAAGGGGTATAATAATGATCAGTCTTGAGCAGTAATTGGTAGTAATAAATTATTGCATTAAAGATCAGAGCTGAGCTTGATCATAATAAACCGCTAAGCAATGCTACCTTATCCAGTCAATTCTCCGTAACGGAGCTAGATGATGTCTATCTGTAAATACTGGCCGTCATTCAGAAAAAGAAAAGGAATCCACTCCCTCATTATCCCCACCCCCTCTCCCCCCCGGCCCGCCCCCTCAGTAATATCCCTCAGTAGTACTCTGACAGGCCAGACTCCCTAATCATGCGCTCGTCGCTGGGCGTCGAGTTGCGTATTCTCACCGTGGAGACCTCCAGGAAGATGTCTTGCTGCTGCCACGGGAAAAAGGATTCTCTGATGATCATTGTCCCCGGCGAGCTCGTGAGCAGCAACTTCACCCGAGGGCCCATCCCGTGACCGAAAAGAGTAGTGAAATAGTCCAGAGCGTCAAAGGCCATCAACGCGTCCGCCACAAACAGCTCCCGCTCATAAAAGCTCACGCCGTCGACCATGCACATGACGGTAATCGTCGGGGGCAGGATTCGCACCAGGACCTCCAGTAAGGTGAGCAACGACCGGACGTCCCACCGCTGCAAAGGGAAGGTCAGGTTGACGTGGTTCTCAAGTCCCTGCAGGTTTAATTCTACAGGGACTCTCCGTAATAGCTGCTCGACGAAGCTGGTGATCATGGCGCGGGGCCCGTTGTCAATGTCCGCCGGGTCCCCGCAGTGCCGTCCACAGAACCACACCAGCACGATGAACCGATGGTCTTGGACTCGCTGTAGGTGCTTCGCCATGATCCCGGTGAGCGTGGACAGGACCGTGTAGTTGCCCCAGCTTCGGGGACGATCTCCTATGTTCCAGTGGACCAGAAGCTTGGTGCCAGAGGCCGGGGCCATCCAGTTTCTCCAAGACTGCTGGCCGACGATGCTCTCGACCCGAGCTTGTTCCGCCACGAGAAAATGCACCCTGTTGTTGTTGAGGAAGTCCAAATCGTGCACATCATAGGGAGGGGTTTCGCGGCTGAAAATATATAGCAGTTCGCCATGACGCATGTTAATAATAGGGTCCATGATGGGAGGTCCGATAGTCGTGGTCCCGGGGTTTGGCGCGGCACTGGCAGGTGGGGCGCTATGGCGCTGCCTCTCGTTCTCGATTAGGGCTTCATCATCGAGCGAGAGCACCTTTTGAGTAGTGGCTTCTTGACCTGTTGTGTTTGAAGGGGGCATGGTTAGAAACGTAAGCGACAATAGGTACAGAGGGGGTTGTATCGTTGGTGATGAAGAGGAAAAGAAATGCTGGCCGTCGGAGAAGTTGCGCGCTCTCTTTATACCCCGCCGCGAGGGCCCTGTTGGCAGCAAATACTATCATTGTTGGCAACGGCCATTGGCGGACGGTTGGCTTACCTACCTATTGTCCAACTCAATAGCCGGCCATGTTCACCACGGGGCCAAGCGGTCGACAAAAAAAGTCAAGCCCGCCGCTACCGAATTGCCCCCAACATTTGGTGAACTGACGGTAATGGCGGGCTTCACTTTTTGGTCGACCACTTGGGGCCATGAAATCTTCCAATAATACCTAAGTTATGTGGGTACGTACTTAAGGTGGGCAGGTACGACTGAATTTCGCTTGCAACAACTTGGGATAGAATATTATGAGAGTACGGATACAGGCACTTACAGTTCCAATACCACTTATGCTCGCTGACGATGTCGTTGGTCGACTTGGCCAATTTCATTATGTTTTTAAGGTGTTCCTGGAGTTCAGGTATCCTTCTAACATCTTTTTGTATCTCCTGGGTGTCTATAGCGTATGTTAGCGAGCCTAATCTGACATTTGGACTCTGGACACTTCAAGTTCAGTTTGAGGAGACAGCATACGGATGTAGACTTGATACATATGTGACTTCGCAGCCTCGTCCTTAAGAACTGTGCTTTTTGTCTTGATCTTAGTGAGACTTTGCAGAAGCGGACTCTGGTAATCGCTTCCATTTAGGAGGGCCTTCCCGCCTCTCAGGACTTCGGGACGATAGAACTGTGCGTCAGCTTCTCTGGCCGCTAGCAAACTATGGTAGACAGTTGGACGGTCTTACATCCATTGCTTATGAAGAAGCAGATAGCGTGCTCGATTGCATCGAGCGTGGTGGCAGTCAAGTCGATGGACGCGTTTCGGATGTTCTCGTCCCCCGAAAACATTGTCAGGAAGATCTCGACGTCGGAAAAGATGGGGACGAGATCGTCAAAGCTTTCAAAGACCTCCTTGCGTACGTTTGCAGCCGTCTTGAAAGCCTAGGCTCCATCGTCTGTCAGCGATATATAGGCATGCATCATTCTCCCTCTGCTCGCGGCGGGTGCGAATTGCCTTACGTCGAAAAGAATCTCCACGGCACCTAAGACCGGGGTCGAATAGGGGTTGTCTGGGGCCAGCTTCGAGGCTATCTTTGAAGCCGCGGCGATGGGGGTGACATTGTCTGCGAACTTACGGCGGACCTTCCGTAGCAATGAACCGACCCGACCGCCCTCCTTCTGGTACTTATTGCGCGCGCCTTCGAGGACAATATACACGTCATTCCAATCCGTCTTGTCCCGGATTGTGTAGCCCGCTTTAGACAGGCCTTTCGGCTCAATTGTCTCGGACGAGAATTTTTTCATAGCTTCTGGCAAAATTCCGTTCCAGAATTTCATGGCATTGATGTCCGTGAAGGTCGGCCTCGGCATGATACTCTCATGCAGAAGCTGAAAGCACCGTCAGGTTTTTCCGGTTGAGGGGGCTAGTGTTACAGTATACATACATACATACATAATTTATTAACGCCCGGATCTGTTGCCGCTTAGCTGGAATAAGCTAGTATATAATTATTAATAATTATAAGGAGATAGCTAGTTACTATAGTTAGATAAGGACCCAAGTCTCATCGCTTCCGTTTTAGGTGGGTTAGTAGTGGTGGTTTTATGGTTGGGCTGCATCGAGCCGGCCTGTAGCCATCGCGAATCGTATTGTCGCCTGAACGGCGTTCATGTCTGGGGACCAATACTTGTCATCCGATGGCGACTTTCCTCTAAGGTAAAAAGAAATGTTACTTCGTTAGGTGTCCGTGCATTGGAGCATTTCTGCTCGGTGCTCTGTCCATTTTCTGCATCGGAAGAGGAAGTGTTCCACTGTCTCTTTTGCTTGTCCGCACGCGCATAGGTCTGATGGCGCTGCTTCGATATGGTAGAGGTATGCATTTAATCTTGCAATGCCTGTTCTGAGCTGGGCAAGTATGCTAGCCTTCTCCCATGACAGTTCGTCATATAACATTCGCGTGTGCTTGCCTGGTGATGCTGTATCGACCCTTTTAAGGTGTTTTCCGACGTTCTCTGGTAAGCTTTTAGTGTTTCGTTTAGACCGTGCGATATTGAAGGTTGTCGATCTCACCCTAGGGATCTGTGTCTGCGGGGTTCTGTGTTGTTTGGTAGCTGTTTTTGCTTTTTCCTTAGCGAGCTTCAGGAGTTCGTTTTCATCATTTGGCGAGAACCATACGGCGGTTATCGTGTTTCCGTCTCTCTTTAGCGTTTTAACGGATTCGTAGATACGATGGATTTGCCCTTGTCCAGATTGTTGTCGAGGGTGCTTAAGTGAAAGAACGGCTGCTTTAACTCTCGTCAGTATCACAATCTAGCCAGAGTCAAAATGTGGTCAACTTGTGTGTTTTCATTCACTGTTGCTGAGCGCTCTGATCCAGCTTCTCAGTCTGTTGGGGGGGCACGGGCCACATGGTCATGTGAGTCCCTGTAATGCAACAGCTAGAGAGGTCGCTGTTATGCGACCCCACGGCACGCAACACCAACTATCCAATGATAAATAGTGAGCATCTCACCAGACGGCTGACATGAAGCGGCGTGGCCTCGGAAAGCCAATCAGCCATCGATGCAGTTAGGCAAGTCGGCTAGGCACCTAGACATGTAACCCTCATTGATGGACACGTCAATAACTGAGGGGAAATGGTGCGCATGCTGCGGGCTCTCATATCTATGAGCTCCTCTGATTGTGTCGCACATGCCGTCTATTTGTCGTGCAAAGCTCACACTTAACCCTAACCCGGTAAATATTTGCAAGGCAATCATTGATAATGCTATGTTCTCCGCCAGCCCTTAATCTGATAGCGTTTCTCGAATAACTCGGACATAATGCGATGTTTTTTTCGAAATAATTTCTATATGTTCAGGGCGTCTGCAATGTCGATACTTCTATGAGACGGTATTGTTTCCTTTGCTATGGAAGCTACTTCGCTGGTAGGTTCTCTTTATTTACGGACTCAACTTTTTGTGTTTCTGGTATTTACAGACTACTGCACATGTATGTCCATACATACATACGTACCTAGGTACTGTACAGTTAGACAAGCTCCTATCAGGTGGCTAAAGAGTCGCGTAACATGGACAATCCACTTGTCAAGGGAAGGAGACACCGGAACATGCCCCACCTTACTAACCCCTCATACATTTCCATCTCTTCCACAATCGCCCTTCTTGTATTTTCCTTCCTATGCACTTTTCTTCCTCTTATCTCCGATAGTTGCCTACGTAATTACCTACCTGACCTATTGTGGCACAGGTCCGTCAGGACCCCGATTTCCGACGATCAGCGCGCCATGCAGATTTCCTTAGTGACGCTTCTTCGCGCCTCTTACCTCAAGCGGTCAACACACTCGCGATACCGTTGGTTCACAATCTGAGACACTTACCACAAATCTGTCATGTCAGGGAGGCTGCGCAGCTGGGTCTCGACAGGGAAACGCGCTCTCTTTCGACCTCTTATCGTCCTTTATAAGCAGCATCCTCACTATTAATAGTCCGCTGGTCGAAATGGAGAACGGCACGGTTGCCAAGACTGAAATGACCAGCCACGATACATCTGGCACGCGTGGAAGACTTACAGAATTATAGAGGACGGTGTCCGCATGGGGCCCCAAATGATCGAGAGACTGGTGGGTTTGGGCCGTCACCCTGGAGTATGCCACACGACTGCCATTCCGCACATATTCCCCCATATCTTCGCAACTACCCCCCTGCCACATATCCTGCTCCCAGCTCCCACGTATCCTGCTCCCACGTATCCTGCTCCTACGTATCCTGCTCCCACGTATCATGTTCCCACGTATCCTCCTCACTCGTATCCCACGCCCACATATCCTGCTACCACGTATGCCGCGCCCCCGTTTGCCCCTCCCGCGAGGGACGATAACCCGTTTGCCGCTCCCCCGAGGGCTCTTAACCCGTTTGCCGCTCCCCGTTTTCCCCCTCCCGGATATGCCGTAAATCCAAATGTTGAGAACACTCCCAAGCCGGCTGCGAACATTCGGGAGCCAGCTAAATTCACTCTCAATACAGCTTACGTTCGCGAGCGGGAGTATTATAACCAGCCAGGGCGTCGCAAGCAACCTGAGAACCGTCGCAAGCAACCTGAGAACCGTCGCAAGCAATCTAAGAGCTCTAGCTCATCATCTGAGGACAGTGAAACCGATGAGTCCAGGAGCAGGCCTGGCGCGGGCAATCATCGGCCTAGCGCGGCCCGCGCCGATGATAGCGAATGGAATGATGAAGACAATGACCCTAGCCTCTCGGGTGTGGGCGGGAGAGAGACACGCGCACCACAATTTGCCCAGCCAAAGCACAACCGCGTGAACTGGGATCTTTTCCAGAAGCTTGCTGATATCAAAGAGAACGACTCGGAGGCATGTGTCATTGACATTCTCATTGGGGAGCATATTCTCGACTATGGTGACACTCATCGGTTCCACATGCCGAAGGCACTCGCATAGTTGGCGCCAGATCAAGAACAACCGCGAGGGCAAGGGCCGCTGCCAGAGAGAATCCGGATACGTTCTTCTGCACTTGTCTTAATTCTATCCATGATCCTTCGCGAGAAAGGGGAGTTGGTTAGTATGAACAAGGATCTGCCGGTTGTATTTGTCAGACCTTTCAAGGTACTTGTTGATTGCGAGCGGCGGCTGCAGGACTGGCGCGTGGCGCTGGAACATGGAGAGGTTGTGGAAGGGGAAGGAAACAACGGCCTCGACAAGCTAACCAAGTCTCGGACTGCCCTAGAGCACGTGGACTGTCTCCTAAACTTCATCGACACGGACATCAAGGAGAAGCAGGCCTACCTCAACAGCCCCAATTGCCGCCCAGTCTACTACTCTGACCTTTGGCATCTCTTCCGGCCTGGCCAGGATGTGATCCGCCCCGACGGCAAGCAGGCCTACCGAATCATCAAGGTCACCAGCAGCCCCCATTTCGTTCTTTCCGCAAAGGAAACACCTGGATATCAAGTTCGCTACCGTCCGAAGGGTAACACTAACCCAAGGCAAATGTACACATCTCTCACCCCGCCGGGGGACCCGAGGCAGAGTAACAGATGCGACACCTCGCCGGGGGACCAGCGATATAATGCACGCTTTAGTATTACTTGCGTGTACATAGACTTTGACGGAAAGACGCTAGGGCCCGTAGAGACAGTCTTCACCTTTTCCGAGTTCGAGGGCTTGAGAAACGTGGTCTCGTTGACTGTCTATCCAATCCGTTTCCATCCTGCGGAGCAGGCAGACTTCAGCAAGGCTGAGTGGAAGGTTGTTGAGCTCCTTCCAAAGGAGGAGAGATGCCGGCGGATGCTCATGCAGCGGGGCGTGAAGTTTGTTGAGGTCATCGGGTTGAAGCCTATGTACTACTCCGGACCGACGCTGTTGATGGACGAAGAGATCGAGAGTCAAGTGGTTGTTGACGTCGAGACGGCTTTTCCGGTGGAAGACGGGTGGAAGACGGGTGGCCGCAGTGGAAGCCCGTGCTGGAAATGCGTATAGGGAGTCTTGATATCGAGGATGATCGGCAAGACGACTCAAGAACTCGCTGCCGCGCGGCCTGTTGTCGAAAAGACTACGTGGTTGATGACACACAAGTGGATAAAAGACAGGCGGTCAAGTACATTGAGAGCGTTCGGTCCAAGGAATACGCTCGGGCTTCGATTATCCTCAGTCCACGGCCCTTGAAGGAGCTGGAAACCAGCCCCGGCAGCACTCCCGCCGTCACAGAGGACGAGCTGGTCATTATGGCCTATCGGGTCTTTGGCTTCGTTCTGCGAAGTCGCAAATGGAGTAAGTGGCTTTCTCAAGTCTTGCAGTCGTATCCATAACCCGCCTCGCAGTCATTTTCTAACGCTGCTTTTCTCCAGGCGTGCTAGACCTCTCTTACATGAGCGACATCTACTCGCCGGAGATGACAGATGAAATCACGGATTCGGGAGACGAGAAGAAGCGGAAGACGGCCTTTGACCGCCTCGTTCTCGAAGAGTGGCACCGACCTATGATCCAGTCTCTCATTGCTCAGCATTTCCGGGACAAAAAGTCGACGCTAGGCCGCACCGGGCAGTTTGATATTGTCAAGGGCAAAGGTTTGTGGCGTTTTCCTTTGCTCAAAACGCCAAGGAATCATCAAGTTGACATTTGGTGCAGGGAAAGGACTAATCCTACTTCTTCATGGGGCCCCTGGGGTAGGGAAAACATCTACCGCAGGTTCGTACCGTCCACTGTTCGTGGGACACGAGTGCTTAACAGCCCGACCGATTACTGACAATTGATTCCAATCAGAGGGTGCAGCAGAATTCTTCAAGAAGCCGCTTTTCCAGATCACCAGTGGCAAGTCAAGCCTCAGTCTTGCCAATGTGCAAACATATACGTATACCAAGCTAGGAGGAGTCACTAACACCGCTTGGTACCAGGTGACCTCGGTGTAACAGCCACCGAGGTCGAGAAATCCCTCGAGAAAAACTTCACCCTCGCCAGTAGGTGGGACTGCATCCTTCTGCTTGATGAGGCCGACGTCTTTCTCGCGGAGAGGACGAGACAAGATTTCGTACGAAACGGGCTTGTGGCAGGTAATTACCCAAGTCAGCTAAGCTTGGCGTGTAAGTGGATGTCGTGCTAATCGATGACCAGCTTTCCTGCGCGTTCTGGAGTATTACACGGGCGTTCTCTTTCTGACAACCAACCGCATCGGTGACTTCGACGAGGCCTTCACGTCGCGTATCCACATCATCCTGTACTACCCGCCGCTGAACCAGGACAAGACGGTCGAGGTTTTCAACATCAACCTAGACATGATCGAGGAGCGCTTCCGCAGGATGGGCAGGCAGATTGAGATCGATAAACTCGGTATCGGCACGTTCGCAGGGAACCACTTCACCGGGCACCCGCACGCTCACTGGAACGGCCGGCAGATCCGCAACGCCTGCCAGACCGCTCTGGCGTTAGCCGAGGCTAAGGCCCAGGACGATAGTAAAGGGGTCGCCCCAAACCCCGACGCCATCGTCAAACTCGGCGTGAAGCAATTCAAGCAAGTGCAGAAGGCGTACCTCTGGTTCAATACATACATGAAATCTCTGTACGGGACCGACGAGGAGCGGCGCAAGATGGAGGCCAAGGTGCGCATCAACTTGCTCGATGAAAAGGACGGCGCCGGTTCGGATAATATGAACAACGTCCATGTCAACGGGACGCAGAGCCAGCCGCAACCCCATCCGAGTCCACAACCGCTTGCATGGCCGCTTCATCGGCCCTATTATCCGCACATGAATAGCGCTCCGGGCCGACAAGGCTACGTTGACCACAGCCAGATGCAGCAGATGCAGCAGCAGATGCAGATGCGGCAGCAGTACAGCCCCGGAAGTCACGCCCCCGGCCAGCAGTCATGGAGCTCGAACCAACCGACAATGACATTTAATCAGGGCTTCCCGCGAGAGGGGCAAAGCCCGACGTTTTAAGCAGCGAGCAGCACAGCCTACCTCCACCTCCTGCAAACTACTACTCCTGGATCAACCGTCGGCATGTTACTTGCTGAAGCATTTATGATTTAACGATTTATAGTACATGGATTTTTCTAGCGGGAGACGATAAGAGGCAAAGCATTATTAAAGGATGAAGAGAAAAAAAAGGGGGTTTGAACATGTTAAGTAAAGTTACGTACAAGTACATTGGATAGAGAAATGCAATGGATTGCAATACCGCAATACGTACCAACGGAGTACTTCTATTGCTTTTGCCCTGTCCTCTGGTAATTGGTATTTACATTGTATTTTGAGCAACACTACTGTAGTTCCAAGACAGTATAGAACCTATCGGTACTATACGTACCTTAGGTATCAGTCACCAGTGTAGGAAATGGTTGTAATAATCCTCTTAAATGGCATTTAACTTGGCGAAAATAGACTAGAGGGGAAACAGCATCAATGGACAGACAGATAGACAGAGCTAAGCTCACCACTAACGCCCGTGTCTAACGACTCTTAAATAAAACTACCAGGTACCTGCCTAAATGCATAGATAAAGATTTAAAACTGCGAGAGACCGAAAACAGTATATTTTGTGCGGTTAATCTAGACACTGTCGATTTCCTTGTTCAGGGGCAAGCCGGTGCTGCTGCGGCTTTGACCTGTGTAGAGGGTGTGCGTCCTGTGTCGGGGGTGTGCGTGGTGTGCTGACTGTGGCACTTTTTTTAAGAATAAAAGGCACGGAGCTAATATCGCCGAGCTAAAGAAGATCTGCCTTAGATTAAGAGATTTAAGAATGTGGCTTGATGAAGACCGCAAAGGAGAAACCGCAAAATAGCGATAGACTTTCTCTATAAATTCTAGGCTTTGTTTCCTCCTATCCTGCTTAAAGCAAGTCGTGTACCAGTCATGCTTTAGAGAAATAAGGACTTTCGTTCCTGCTAAGCCCTCTACTTCTTATCCCTGCACCGCATGCAGTTCCGTTCGCTGGAGACGAATAGATCGGCATGTTTAAAGTCCTATATGAACTACATTGTTTAGTAAGCCTACCCAGCGCATTCAGAACGCAAGGACCCGAAGCCTAGCATCTTTGATTCAGAATCCTATGCGTCGGTACACCTAGTTCTTGATGGGGAAACACCCCGAGAACCCAACTCCAAGGGCCGGGGGGGGTGGGGGTGGGGGTGTTTACGAGTAAGGGTAAGGGGTAACCGCATGCATGCAGATCACTGCATCGAGACACTTTGAAAAAGCATCATGTGTCAGAATGATGTAATCTCATTATTCCTTGCCCAATGATTTAAGCAAACCATTGGGCATAAAAGCAGACTTCAACGCCTATCTCCGCTGCAGAAACTACACAAAAGTGCGAGATTGGACTAGGTAATGGGTAACAAAGCTGAGCCTCGAAGGCCACGAGAACTCCTATGAGATCCTAGCCAGGAACTAGGGCGCAGATAAGTCGATGTTGATCGGTCCCTGGCCTTCGAGGTTCAAGAAGTTTCACGGGCAACGAGTGCCAGGTAGGTTAATAAAGATCCCATGAGTTCCGGAGCCTAGTCCCGTCTTAGCATGCTTCGCTCAGCGTGCGAGGTCCCTCCTTGTGACCTTCACGAGGAATGGAGATTCAGCCGCCTCCGTTTAAACTTTCGCTGCCAGAACCCTTTCAAACATGTCAGTGATGGTTGCGCTGGTCTTTTGTGTTTCAGGCAATTTGTATCCCTCAAGATACGGGATGCGCTCCTTCTCTGTCCGATAATCAGCATCGTTGCACCGCAGTGATGCCGCAGTAGCGAGCAACAGTTGCAGAACCTACCAAAGAAAGACCTAATCCATGCTTTTGGCACGGCGCCTACCTTGTCATCCCACAAGGTAACCAAGTAGAGAGCCGTTGTCCCGGGACTGCCGGACATTTCGTTGGCGGAGGCGTTGAAGGTTGGGTTGACCCTCATCGCGTCCTGCACGCGGGCAGCGCGGGCCTTCGCCGCCGTCTCCACGGTGACGTATTTGTCCATCTCAGAATCCCCAGCTTCGTAGAGACCGAGCCTCTCGGCCACGGTCGCGAAGATGGCGGGGTCGAAGTGCAGATTGTCCCCGAAGTAGAAGTCGTTCCGCGACAGCGACCCGTCGAACTCGATGTCGTCATGCTTCGCCAGATCAGCCAGGTGAAAGGTCGAGCCGTTCCCCGTGGTCGTGAGGTTGAAGGACACCGCTTGCGCAAACGCGTCGTCGAAGGTGGTGGGAGCGTAGTTGTAGGCGCCGGTGACGCCGAATCGAACCGCGGCCAGATCGATGTTCTTCCCTGAGCGAGGGAGCCAGCCATGATTTGCCATGGCATTGAGACCAGGACAAGGGGATCGACCTGCGATATCTGGTCAGTTGCTTCCTGAGGAAAGATAGGAAAGATGCCCCGAAAGACTGACTATCCTCTGGCAGTGGTGGATGCCACTCATGGCCTTTCGGCTCCCAGTCGCCCGAGCCGGCGGCAAGGCCGAAAAGACCTGTCTTGACGAACAAACTAAGCTTCATGACTCCACGGATTGATGGTCGTGTTGTACGTTTTTGAATGACGAGGTGAAGATTCTGAGCAGTCTACTCGGGTTAGGGACTCATAGACCCTGATATATATATATATATATACGCTGTAGAGGTATAGACCCCGGAGAACCCGCTCGGTGATTAAGAGAGCGTATTCGGCATTGCGGAACTAAGCCACAGAGCGTATTCGGCTCCCAACGAACCAACCCACAGCGCGTATTCGGCTCCCAACGAACCAACCCACAGCGCGTATTCGGCATCATGGGAATAAAACTACACAGCGTATTCTATACGCAAATTATGCACCGCATTCGGTGAGCATTTCAACCCCGGCTTATAAAACGGCTGGCGCGTGCCCCCGGCCAAATTAATGTCCGGGTCCCATGCCACCATTTTCGAAGTCAGGTTTCGTTCGAGCTATCACAGCTTCTCGAGGCTGAGAGTAAGCCTGCAGCTAAGCACTTAAAGTCAACGAGCTTGGTCTATCTAGGTCCCGGAAACAGGAAGTGGAAGCATCGAGTTCCTGTCTTCAGGGATTGACAGGAAGCATTGTTGGTAGGTCGTAACGGAACTAGCTGGCATGCACTATTAGCGCGAAAGCCGTTGCGGCGAGATCAAACTAGCTACCGTTGCTTAAGATGCACTACCAAGAAGCTATGGAATTTATCTTATACCGTATGTTCTATGGCCACTTGATTTCATCCTAAGGGACATAACCCCGAGCATTCCCGGGGCGTCAATCCATTGCCTTATGTACCTGCTTCGCCACGCTGCAAGGCATGTCCTAATCTCCTGCCGAGCCCCGCGGCCGCATGCCCAAGATTAGAGCTCAGGCACTCATTAGAGCGAGTATTTCCAGTTCTCTTCAGGACTAGCCCAACCCTCAAGGAAGTTCGGCTCCACGGCCTGCAGGGTAGCGTCCGTACGGAATCCATTTACCACACTCTTGGCGCACCCAGCCTTCGATACTGGGACTCCAGCCAACCGGTCTTTAACCCACAGCAGCCACTTCATCTGGCTGGCTTGAATGACGGGAAAGTGGTCCATGGCTGAGTAGGTGACCATCTCCAGCGACTCGTTCCACTGCTCCTGTTCTAGCATGCTGCAAGTGTCGTCCACCGCAGGCTCAATCGTGTCAAGGGGGACCACAATGTCGGCCTCCCCAGCAACGACCAGCAGCGGACCCTTGAACTTCTTCCGTCCACTCTCCGCTAGTTTCGCGAATCTCTGGACCTCAGGAGCCTCATACCAGCCAGGACGCGCCAGTTGGTCAACTGTTACATTCATAAATGCGAGGGTGTCGGTCGGGAGGCATCCATCCAAAGGCTTCAGGACGTTGAACCATCGATCGTAGGATACAGGCGTCAGTCCCGCGTAGTTATACGAGGGGAAAACGGCAGTCACTGCGGCTATGAGCTTTGGCTGTCCGGCAATGATGACCTGGGCCCAGGCTTGCGTAGTGTTACCGAAAGCGTCTTTCAGATGGTCGATGGTTCGTGTGGGAGGTGCAATGGCAACGGTGCCCTTGTATCCGGGGATGGGTTCGTCGACCTGCTTTTCCGCGAATGCCCAAGTTGCCCCGCCGCCTTGGGAGTGGCCCATGGCGACGAAGGGGCCGTCGGCGGTCAAAAGACTGGGAAACGCTCTACGGGCAGCGATGATGGCGTTGGCGAGATCATTGGCTTGCGCTGGTCCGCTAAGCCACGGATGGCCAATCTCCTGTCCGCCCGGCAAAGTGCCGATGCCGAGTCCGGCATAGTCCGGCGCGACAACCGCCATACCCTGCAGAGCGAGAAGGAAGGGAGCCATGAAGTGGTACTGCAAGTTGCGATAGTTGCTTGGTGCGCACCCTCTAAGCACGCCAGAAGTCCCGTGAGCCCACGCCACCATCGGATACCCTCGCTCTTGTTGGTCGGAGGTGGCAAGTGGTGCGTACGGCCAGAGAACATACGCAGAAGCCGGAAGGGTAGTACCATTCAGGTCACTGGTGGTGTACACGATGCGGGACATGGAGAGACCGCTGGGAATGCTGTAGTTGAACAGGTCGGTGACCGGCTCAATGGCAAGGAGGCTTCCCGGAGGGAGTTCGAAGGAGAAGTTGGAAGGGGTGGCGTAGAATGAGAAGTCGCGCGAGGCGTGTTGGTCAACCTCCCATGAGGAACCATTGTGCACGAGCTCCTGGCAGAGGCGTCCGCATGTTGAGCTGAAGTTGGTGTAAGCAGCAATGGACGCGCTAGCCCCGACAAGGACTATAGGCAAATAGAAGCGGAGGTGTGAGTACATGTTAAAAAAGGGGGTTACAATTAGTGATGGATGATCATAGGAATTAAGTAGACTGATAGTTTTGCGCCCGTGGGATATCGCTAGGAGAAGCTACGTCTTATATGCCTTTTCACACAACCACTAAGGCTCCTTAGTTTCCAGAGTGGGCTTTGCTTTGGCAAAGGCCACCCCATCGTCAGCAATTGCCCCTACCGAGAGATTATCCACAATGACGAATGGAGGGTCGCATCGACTTGAAGGCAAACAGATCATCTGCCTGCTATGATTTAGAATCGATTTCAAGCATTGCGAAAGGTAGGTTTCTTAACGGCTAAACGGCGACGACGACGAGCCTAGCGTATTCGCCCTGCGTATCCGCTCCTACTGCGCGCCTCAGCCACTTAGACCGCCGTAGTGGGACCAATAGACAAGAGTGGCTCCTGGTTCCTGGCAGCTAGACTACCACCTAGACGGTTCTTATCTTGATTGTTCCGAAGGGTCATCGGGCTTGCAGGATACGCTCATTGCCGGCTCATAAAGGATCCTGGAGGATGATCATGACCAAGTCTTCAGAGCTTGGCAATTCTAAGACTGCATCTTTAACCACAAAAAGGTAAGATATGTCGGGACAAAGGCTAGCTTCTCGTCCGCCATGATTACAAACTTCGATTGCAAAGGGCGGAATCTTCCTGTGCGCCTGCAAGGTAGAACTATGGTGCATAGTGAGGGAAGACCTTCTATGTAATGGCGCGTGTACCGGCAGAAAATACGTCCAAATAAGAATTGTTCGGCAAATGTTCAAGTAGCCGAAAATCATTTCTTTGAATGCTCCGATGGCATAGACTTATATCCGGGATTGCCGGTGTGCCGATCTACTTTCTTTTAGTGCAACTGGTTGATAACGAATAATACTTACAGGATCATTCTTGGGCAGTAATTAGGCCGCGTATTCGTGCATTAGCGAATACGCACTTGCATAAAGCACCGACCGCTAGGTCCCCGTAAGCTCGGTACGCTATACGCTTATCGAAAATTTGTTCCCGTTTCTCTTGGCATTCGGCGGAGGGAATACACAAATCGAAGAACGAGGGCATTTGCAGATACTATTTACGCGCGCCCAGAAAGCATGTTAACATCTCAATCAACCGAGAGGGGTGCCGCTTAAGCTAGGCGGCTGGAGGACTAAAGAAGCCGTCCTACCTATTAAAACCTTTAAGACTGGCATAGCTCCCCGCGATGGAGGACGAAAGATGATTACACAGCCTGCCATAATGGCGGCCTGGTTCTGATGCCAAGCATTTATAGGCGCAGCTCTCATGACGTAAGGCAGAGATGGTTTTTAGAATGGACAAAACTCAATTCCAAATACAGAAGGCTGTACTCCAAAGCCCCATTTCGCCAAGAACTGCGCTAGTCTGCAGCACGAAGCTGACTAAGATCCTCACCGCGAATATAACAATCAAGGCCCCGTTGTTGAGTTCCAAGACACCAGATAGCGCCTTAGGGATAGCAGTGACACAGCAATCCAAGCGCGTTCAGCTTTCCAGGCTCTAGTGAGAAATCCGTTATAATTATTTTTCTTCGCTTGCCTCTCAAACCACCTTACATGGACGAATCATCAGGCCCCGGGAGGAGTGGGACCGACCACAAGACGCGCAGGCCACACAGAAAGTCCAGGTATGGCTGTACAAAATGCAAAGAGCGCAGGGTTAAGGTACGCACGGCGTGCAGATGAGAAGCTATGGGTCGTGCATCTCTAATGGCGGCACACAGTGCGACGAGCTCACCCCGCGGTGCTCAAGATGCAATAAGATGAACCTGATTTGCCAATACCCGAAAAGACAACTCGGCCTCCTAGCCCCAGAGGATTATTGGATAGAACCAATAGACCCCCTGCTTCTGCAGCTCGAAGTCTCCCGAACGGATTGTGGGGCGGGCAGCCCTGAAAGTTCCGGTCATTCGTCCGCGGTTGCCGGAAGCCCATTGTCATCGGCATCAAGCGTCCCTCCCTCCCGATCGCTACTTGCCTTGCCGAGACACGGCGGAAGGCCTGATTCGCCCTTGCGATCACAGGTAGCGCAGACGCTTGCGCCCACAGAATTTGAGCTGCTTAAACACTATCTCGAGCACACTAGCAGGGATCTAACCGTTGACGACGAAGACCAGTACACTCTGCAGATCGGCATTCCGCATTTAGCCTGCCAGAGCAAGCCTCTCATGAGATCTGTGCTAGCAATAGCGGCAGTATGTAAGTGTTGTGATATCATCAACCAGCCGTCAGTAACCCATGAAGACCGCGGGCAAGTCCTAGAGCTTCTATCGCTCGCAGACCGATATCATATGAAGTCGCTGCGGGAGATTCAAGCTACGCTCCCCGACGCCAAGCACTATGACCATGTCCTCGCGAACGCGGCCATGATGGGAATGTACGGGTCGGGCAGCCACCGCACCCGCATCTGGCTAGCGAAAACGGCAACCCTCGGCGACCAACCGCTGGGCGATTTTATGCCTAAACATTCTCAGTGGATTAGCCTCTTTCGCGCCGTTCACCTGGCTTATGTTGGGCTTCTTAACAACACGCTAAGAACGGACGACATGACACAACTCAGCCCGACTGGTTCGCCAGTTGACCCTATGGCAAGTAGCGGTCTCCAGATGCAGTACGAATACAAGGTGTCATCTCGGGTCGAGCAGCCGAGAAAGCCCACAAATCATGTCTTGTGCCCCATCCTGGCTGCTACGGTGGGTTCGGCACTGGCAAAACTCCGCGAAAAGGCCAGTGAGATAGCCATCGTTCAAGAGAGCAACGAGGTAGGTGGTCATCACGACTCGAGGACGCCAACTACCCACAGCAACCCCGAGCTCCAAGCGTGCTTTACTGCGTTGGCCATCTTCAGCAACATTGTCACCGAGACCTTCCCTGCCGACGACTCGATGCCAAGCACACCAGGCCATGGCCATCTAGCTTTCGAGGTCGACATTGACCCGGTGGGACGACTGTCGGATATTTCGCCCTGGCTGCGGAGATACACAGCTAGCATAACGTCCATGATACCCTCGAGGCTCCCTCGGAGAATCATCATGGCCTTCATCCACAAAGTTCCTACCCGGTATCTGAACTTGGTTGAAGAGATGATCAGCCTCATTCAGATGGAGGCACTAGGCGGTGGCGAGATAACTTTAGGATCCTCAGCATCTATGGCGCCGGAGCCTAGTATGGCGCACCAGCTCGCCGTGGAGATATTCGCCCACTGGCTTGTCCTTGTCATTCTGCTAGATAACGTGTGGTGGATTGGTGGCATCGGAGCCTGGGAGCTCAGGCGGATTGTCTCTTTCAGGAAAGATGTGCGATGGCGCATGTGTCTGTGGAATAAGGACGAAGATTGGTGGCCAGAAAGCATGTTTGAAGTCAGTCGACAGTTTGACAAGCATAGAACCGAGGGTTGAATTGTCAGACCATTGTTACAGCTGTTACACCATGGTTACAGCCGTCACACCACTGTCGGACGAGGGGATGAGACCATAGATTGTTTTACCACTGATTCAAGGCATTCGCTACTGTTACCATCAACCTATATATATATAAGGCTTGAAGTGTCACAGGCTCGCCTGTGCATTGTGCTTAGTCAGGTAGTCTCGGCTGTGCCTTAGTGTTCAGGCACGAGTAGTGGCCCGTGCACCTCTCGCCATGTACATAGTGTCAGATTGTGGCTAGACATGATCAGAAGGAAGTGGCGCAGGACTGAGGCTAAGAACCTTCCATCGTGGAATCTTCTCGAGATCTTGACAGACCAAGGCGACCCAAAGAAACGTGTCGTCTGCATTGGAGGACAAGTGGTGTTGGACTGCGTCCCGTGTTTTATCGTTGTACTCCTTAAGCTGCGCTAATTCATTCACCTTGAAACGGATAGTTATACACACAATTTATTAAGAGGGCGTCTCGGGGAACCGTAGGAACCGTCTAATGGGACCGTAGGCTCGCATACAAAACCCTAACCCGTTAAAAATTGTCCTCACCGCCCA
>MU853818.1:0-199435 GCA_033297225.1 Diplogelasinospora grovesii | reverse complement strand
CGCATGGAATGGAGCGCTTCCGGCAGACAAAGAAGCCAATTGGCGCAAACGGAAGGACTCTGATCCATTGCGCTCTTCTTTGTTCCAGACCTGTTGATATAGCCCATAAAACGGCCAGAAACGGCCTGCCAGACAGTTGATGAAGAAGAGGACAATTAATCGACTTTGTTCCATAACTCCGTACTTTTCAACAGTTGTTTTTACGTGCTAGAAAAACTTCGCTGTGGGCATCGGTCGCCGAGTAGGACGCGGCGTGGTTCCTGTGGCTACTGTTTGGTGTGTTCTAAAAACAGACTTTCGAGTTCACCCTTAAGCACTGCTTCTATTATATTATGCCCAAGCCCGGCTCCGGCCCCCATGATTCCGGCGGAGACTATTTACACGGCAGGGACGGTAGTGCCGACTGGAATCCCCGTAACAAGATCGAACCATTATTAAACTTAGCGTGAATTAACCGGAAATGAAACAGACACACAACATGTCAGAAAGTACGGGGCAAGCACGGAGCTTCCGACTGTGCAGGATCCACTGCGGGATCCACTGTGGGAGCAAAGAGTGTGTGGGAACAGAAGTGCTGTATATGGAGGAAGACCATAACAATGGAAGTGAAGGAAAAACTTCCATATTGAATGAGAATGAAGAAGGTGTTTTCACACAGGATAGTATTTAAAACGAGCTTCTGCTGGTAGGTTTGCGGCAGAAGCAGAGGATTAAACACACACAGACACACACACAATTTAGAACATCTTCTTCATACCGTACTTTTTAATAAGACCTTTACTTACCTTATATTAACTCCTTATTATAAGCTCTACTTACTTACGAACGCCCTTACGCACTTTCCGTAAAATAACAGACTCACTCTTATAAAAGAGTTTTATTTAAGGGGGTGTGTTAAAAAGTACGGGTCGAGTACGGAGTTTCTATAAGTGTAAGCTCCACTGGAAGCGAGTATAAGATCCACTGTACGAATAAAGCCTATGCAGGAATAAAGGCATTATGGTACGAATAACTTAGAATAATTAGAGTGAAAGAATCCTTTCACAGTGAATAAGGATAAAGAGGGTGAAAGCTTATGCTTCTTTATTAAATATATAAACGAGCTTCACTTTCGTAGTTATTAGAGATGGAGATAGAACTTAACACACACATAATTCAGAACATTATTTTACTTCTTCTTCTTTAGACCGTACTTTTTAACAGTATGTTACATATTTACGGCTATCTTTCTTTACTCCTTTTTCATGTCTCGTTTATTAAATCATGTGTATTATAATTAGCAACTAAAAAGACGCATTATGAACCTATGAGCTTCGGGAAGAGTTGCTCGTCTCCGTGGCGAAACTGCGCCGCCGTGTAGAGAGTTTTCTCATAAGACATAGACTACTGTTAGAATGAACGAGGTCCATTCAGAATGTACGGTGTAAGCACGTGACTGGAAAGTGGGTCGATGAAACGATAATGTGAAATAAAGTGCATTCTCCGATGTGAAGTGACTGTGAAGTGTATGCTCCAGTATGCTCTCTTATCCTCTCTGCTTCACTCTGCTTCTGTCTGGTTATCTGTATCTAACTACTGTAACTAACGAAGTGAAGCCTCTTCTTATATTTTATTCGCATTCACTGTAAAAGGTTTCTCTCCTTCCATTGTTATGGCTTTTTACAGCGCCTTTATTCCCGTATACTCTTTGCTCCTGCAGTGGATCCTGCACACGTGGAACCGCCGCACTCGCCCCGTACTTTCTAACAGATCTTATCCTCGCTCAGCAACTCGGTCCTCAGAGGCCGAGTTTGCCATACTATATAAGTTCTCAGCCAAGTCCCCGCACCTAAGACACGATAGTTGTATTAAGTATAGGCCATACCCGACACTTCTACCTTAAGTAACTACGCGTTCCGCGTCTACGGTTATCATGGAGTTAACTAACAATAACTACGCCCAAATCGGTTCAATAAGCAGCCTAATGTGCCTGTCGGATGACGTCCTTTACATGATAGTCGATCACTGCGCGACTAGCTTTAACGATACCCACCCTCTTTGGGAGAACAACCTAAGGGGCGGCCTGAAGGTGCTCGCCCAGGTCAATCGCAGACTCCGAGAGATCTGCCTCGACGCGCAGCTATGCTGCATCAGAATGTGGAAGTTGGAGTCGAACCTGGTAGATCACATGTTGGAGATAATGAAGTCTTCTGAACGAGTTAAGAATGCTCGGTAAGTGGACGAACGGCGAGCTAACATCTCGTGAGTCGGCCCGGAGCACTGACATACGTCTGTCTGCCTAGCTCTTTGACTATCCGCATTATCGCGCCAGCCCCTCCGAATCCCCCAATTCCGGGGAGGGATACGTACCGTATTAGCGGTTTTGGATCCCCGATAAGAACGCAGAACGAGTCGAAGCGCAAGCCAGGCGTCATTCCACGCCTACGGTCGACTATGCGAAAGATGCTGCTCTCAATGCCCAATCTCACTGAGCTACGGCTCGGTACAGATGATGGCGCCCAGACCATCGAGCCGTGGATAACGGAGATGTTTACCAGCAGAAGAAAGGGCATTACGCTCCCCCAAGTAAAGTCCCTGTATGTCCGGATGGACCATTCAGCGTGGGACATGCATCGGGCATTTCCTAACCTGGAAGCCGTGAGCATGCCTGTAGTGCGAACTGAGCAAGTATCCTCCTTGGCAGGCCTTCCACGACTTCGTGTGCTTCACGTCCGTTGGATCCGTTGGACTAAGGGAAACTACCTTAGGCCCGCCTTGAGATTGTCTGATATTAGACGTGGGTCCCTCTGAAGCCCCCCTGCTGAGCTTTGACTGACACAAACAAAGTTATCTTTGGACTATTCCCGAATATAGAGCACGTACTCTTGGAGGGTTTTGTACAACGCGAACTGGGACTTTCCGTCAGTGGTACCTAAATCCGTCATCGCTGGTGAAGGTCGGTGACTAACATCGTGTCTCCTACAGCATCTTGCACCGGCTTTCGAGAAGGCCCGGAAGTTGAAGAAGCTCGCCATCCCAGACCAACAACTCGCCGACTTTGAGCCGCCCGATTCGCGAAAGCGATCAGATGCTGCCTCTGTATTCTTCAAAAAATGTCCTACCCTGCAGGAAATCTGCATTGGGAAGCAGGGTCTCTTCGAGGCAGAGGTGATTGCTCGCGATGCGGGAGCACGGCGAGGTGTAAAGACTCTGAAAGTCTACTGGCCTGGGGCTGGCCTACACTTTACGACCTCGATGCGATACCTACGTGAGGGTCGGTGGCGCCGAGGGGTCTATTCCCCCCAAGACTTTGCCAAGCCGGACGACCAGATCGACCCCATGGGTCTGTATCGATACTACGAGATGACCCTCGATAAATGCCGAACGTCGTTCTTTGACGTAGAGTGGCTACTAGCAACAAAGCCGTTACTGGCGAGCAGGCCCGGGGGCCCCTGGTATCGTTGAGATCCGGCACACCCAGCACAACATGCGGAGATTTTTTTTATTTTTTTTATTTTTTTTAGTGGATTTCATGGTTCTCACAGTACCACTCGTTCTATATCACCTACCTGAATATACGATAATCGCAGCATACCTATGATATCTACATGCAGCTTTGCTTGTATCTTGGTTTCCTTTGCTTTATCATCTTCTCTCAGCAAAGGTATCATCTCACTACAGGTACTTTAGGGACGTCAGACAGCTCGCTCATGTTGATATTTGTGATCACTTGATTACCTATCTACCTTTTGGGCTGAAAGGCCAGTTCACGGGAGGTGCAGGTATTACTTTATCGATATTGGGGCTTATATCTGCGTCGGACATTATTACAGCACGATATAGCCCCTGCGTCATGAAGTCCGGACAAAGGCACAAATATACCCGCGAACCGCCTCATTGCAGACGCGAAAACGCGAAAACTCCCAGGGGCAGCTATTCGTGTATAACAACAACATCAGGCTATTTCTGCCGTACCTACTATACCCAGGTGTTGAAGTTCTGGTACCTTATGCTTAGTTCGCTACCATCATATTCTCCTTATTGACGGCGTGAAGAGTGCCCTAGGCACCTTGGCAGCAAATCGGCCAGGCGGTTTAGATATTGCACCCTCATATTGTGCCGCATCTCCGTTGCCAACACAAGCTTTTTCCCCCCCAAGACCGACCCGTCATGTGGACGCAAAACAGTCAGGTACAGTCATGTGTAAATGGAAAGCAAAATAGAATTTCGGTACCGTGTATTTGGTCAGGGGCCTGGAACTGTCCATCATTTCAATGATCCCCATCATAGTGTCCGGACACTCATATAAGCTTTCCCAGTAATTAATTAATTACCCTCCTTTCATACCCGGATTCCGGGCCTGTTGATGTGTGTGACCCGCCTGTCTTTGGTTCTTACCCGTCCACCAACCTGAAATCGATAGGTATACATAAGATACCTTGTCTCCTCCCGGCTAGCCATCTGCGTCTCACTACTCCTCTCTCTGTTGATGCCTCTGTTTTAAGGACTTCTAACACTTCTGTTCATCAAGAGTTATATAATAATACAAACCGGCCATACCTATCCACAGCCGAGCATGATCATGAAGCTTTCCATCTCAGTCACGGTCCTTGTGGCGGCCGTCATCGCCGACGCCCAAAACGACATCCAAACAGAATGGGGCCAATGTCCGCCCCCCCCCCCACTTTCCATTCTAGTATCAAACACCAAGGAAAGCTAAAGCTAACGTGTGATACATGTAGGCGGTGGAGCAGGGTACGCAGGCCCAACAGCATGCCCACAAACTGACTACTGCTCGGCCGGGAAGTAACGTGCCCCACCCCCCCCCCTTCACCATCAGCAAAGTTGTTGATGTAGGAAAACTACGTAGTCAGTGGTACAGCCAATGCGTCCCCATCGGCTCAGGCTCGCCGCCCGACACCACCTTGTCTTGGATACCCGATGACCCCCTCCAGACCACCGGCGACGGCGCACCAGGCACGGTAACCACCATCTTCACGTTCCTCACACCAACTCCGACACCGACAGGGGCGGCGCCAAGTATCATTGTGATTAGTGGGACGACGTATAGTCTCATTCCGGGTCCAACACAGGGAAGCGATGGCGGTGGTGATGGGGATAATCAGGTCACGACTGTGCGGAAGGCGCAGTTGCCGCGACGTACAGCACTCTAACGGGGCGAAGGAGGATTAAAGGATGTGATATCTCTGTTGAACTAGCTGCTCGTGTGTGCAAGGGGTAACGTAATCATCGTGTACGAGGACGTCGTTTTCAGGGAGAAGGACTTTGGAGTTCCAGTACGGTAGAAAAGCAGCAAAAGCAGTTCACATGTCGCTTACGTAACCTAAATATCTACCGTCCCACGCCATCTATATGCTCCCATCACATTACCACCCACCCATATAAGAAATCCCTTCATATACAAGCCGCTAAATCACCTCTTCTGCCGCAGCAGACAGTGCCGTCCCCACTTCCTCCTGTACTGCTCCGGTATCACGTCCCAGTCGGGAACCCAGAGTGCTCTTGCTAGGAACGACGTGGACGCCGCATCTAGGAAGGGGAGACACTTGACCTCCTGCCAGTGCTCCGTGTCTGCGACATAATCCGGCTCATTGGGAGGCGCCTTCCATCCAGGCTGCTTCTGCTGCTCCGGATACTGCGTGTCGACCAAAAACGCACATGTCTTCAG
Source organism: Diplogelasinospora grovesii (assembly GCA_033297225.1). NCBI lineage: Eukaryota > Fungi > Ascomycota > Sordariomycetes > Sordariales > Diplogelasinosporaceae > Diplogelasinospora > Diplogelasinospora grovesii. The sequence continues at coordinate 193,767 of MU853818.1, read as the reverse complement.
ATCGACGTACTTGCCCAGATCCTCCTCGTTACGGTCGTTCATTCCCAAGGGAGGCAACCACGTGCCGCTCCAGAATCCAAAACCTGTACGGGCCTCGGAGAATTCGCCGGGCAACAGACCACGGAACTCAGACCGGATGAACTTGGCATGCATGTCCCGGGGCAAGAAGTACGAGCTCGGGAAGCGGTACCAGTCCTTGCCGAAGCAGACACTGTCGCCCGGTCCACCGACTCCGTCCTCGTTAAGGGGGCTGTAGAGGGACAGTGGAGCCGAGTAGGCCGAGTACAGACCCCAGATGCGCGCCAAACCAATGTCGATAGACAGGAGCATGGTGAGTCCCACGACAAACAGCTTCAGCTTGGCGGGGATCATGCCCACCAAAGTCTTGGGGTCAGAGTGCCCAAAGGCCGAGAGCAAGATGTGCATGGCTAGGGCTGCGTTGAGTGCCAGGAAGGGATACGCCGGGTACATGAACCGCTCTTCCTTGTGCGGCTGCAGCGTGAAGATTGCCAGCCACATGTAAAACGGCGACAGGAACACCACTGGGCGCAGGCCGGATTGGAACGTTTGCGGTGATCGCGAGAACATCTTCTGCACCAGAAACAGCGGCAAGGCCGAAAGCGCAAGGATGAACCAGATATTGAAGTTCAGCGCGAGGTTCTTGAAGTAAAAGGTCCACGGCTCGGTGCCGTAGAGCTCAGGGCCTCCGGTTTCCGAGAAGATGTTGTACTTGACAATGTTCCAAGACACAATCTCGACCTTCTTGTAGAAGAAGGTGTTGATGCACATGTCAAAGAACTAGGGCAATCTTAGCACTCGCTATGGAATGAGCAGAAGAGGGAAATGCAAAACGTACGACCAAGACCAGTGTTGCTACAACACCGCGACTGACCCGAACCAGGGCCTCAATGAAGCGCTCCTTGTCACTTAGAATCGCAAACAAGCCTTCCTCGAGCATGAACGGGGCGCAGAGAGCCGCGGCGAACGGCCACCCGAAGACGCCACCGACGGCGAACCAGAACATGCCTTGAGATGTCTTGAGGCCGCCGCGCCAGTTCATGAAAGCTGCCGCGCCGAGCATGCACATGTACATGGCGAAGCTCGAAGGGAGGTATGCCGTGCTCGAGTGAAAGTTGCCAGGGCTGGTCACGAGCGCCATGATGAAGAAGATGCCGACTCGCGGGTTGAGCGCACTGCAGATGACCCTCCACATCAGCGTCTGGCAGAGCGCGCACGAAAAGGCGAGACCGTAGCGCACGAAGTAGAATTCGGCGACCTTGGTCGAGCGAGGCAGGATCCTCCGCAGATTGCCTACAATGGCATGAAGTCCGATGTAGAGCCAGCTCCGGATGGCGTAGTCGGGGGAGTATTCCCATGTCTGCAAGCCGTAGCCATGGCTCAAGTAGTGTGTCGGTTCCCAGTAATTGAACGTCTCATCGCAGTCTTGAATGGGCGCAAATGCGGCAGCAATGAGGTTTGCGACCAAGAAGATGTAGAATGCTGAGATCGGTTCGATGACATAGGGCTTGACTTTGGGGGGCCTGTTGCGAGATCGTGGTCAGCAATGTCCCCCCCCGCACGAATGATCCATTGATAATGATAACCCCAAAAGTCAATTGAGTACTCACTTCTTCTTCCCATGACTTGCTTCAGGATGGACAAACTCCCGCTTCACTGCAGGTCTCGGTGCAGTTTTGGGCGCCATTGCTGCGCTTGCACTCGTCTTCGTCACAGGGATTTCCTGTGAAGCGTCATCGCTCAACAAAAGTTTAGGGACAGCAAGCTCCAAAAGCTTCCAAGCTCCTGGTCACTCCAATCGAGCTTATCCGAAAATGGGATCGCGTTCCCGCATATGATCCGTGCGCCCTTGCATAATGCCCCACCTCCGTGACTTTTTCTGGGCCAATCTTTTTTTCCTGCCTCTCGGTCCAGTTTACATATGATACCCAAAGATTTTTCTGTATTATAGGAAAACGGTTCGTACATTCATGGACTCTTCTCCTAGAGGGTGCCGACTTATGAAATTTTTGGTGTTCTAAGTTTTTGGATCATAGATTTATCTTCACTTCGTCTTGTTCCCACATTGTGGGCTTACATGACCAGCACTACTTCTAAAAGCCTATCACTGGCCATTGGACGATCCCTCGCAAAAGATCCTCTTGTCCCCCAATCACATCCGATTTTCTGCCCAGTTTCACGAGACTCGTCGCCTTGCGAACCATGTCTGGCTACCCATTCCAGATTCCTGGCCTCGGCCAGGCGCAACCCAACCAGCGCCTTCCAATCCCGAATCTACCGCCTGATCTACTAGCTGCCGCCGCAGCTCTGGGGGCGGTCGATGAGCTTGCGCTAGGTGGTGCAAATGGAACACAATCGCAGGGACAGAATCAGCAGAACCAAGCGAAGGAGTTAAATCCCGTCGAGGTCAAAGAGGAGATCAAGGATGAGAATATGGAGGTTGACAACGACAGAGAGGTGAAACAAGAAAATTCCAACCCACCTCAAAAAGATGATACCGAGATGCTCGATCATGGTGCGGGTCAAGATGCGCCTACGACCCAAGTATCAGCGGAGGGAAAGCCTACAGAAGACGTGAAGATGGAGCAAACCGGCGACGCGGCACCGAGTCCAGGGGTCACGGATGCGTTAGAAGCAGCTCTTGAAAGGATGATAGCAACGACCGCAGGCCAAGCACAATCAACAGAAGCGCAACCAGCGCAGCAGCAGGAAAACGGGAACGGCGGAGAAGCCGAGCATCCAGAATGGGAGGTGGATTCTTCACCATACGAGTCCTCGTCAGAGTCTTCAAGCTCGGACAGCTCAGATGATGATTCTGAGGATGAGGGCGGCTACCCACTGCTTGGCATTGAAGAGACGGCAAGAATGCTCATGGCCGCGGATGCCGACGTCGACGGCATGAACAGGACGGGCAAGGGAGCCGCCGCATCGGTTCGCACAAAAAATGAGATGCCTGAAGAGATCCTACCCAAGCCCGATGTTATTATTACCCCAGAGATGAAGATTGAGCCCCTTGGAGTCGTCGAGTTTATTGTCGAAAACACGGTTGTCATCAAGTCGAAGACACCGGGTGAAACACAGGTACTTAACATGGGATCTGTGCTCTGCCGGGAAGACCGGACAGTCATTGGACAATTGGCCGAGATCATAGGCAATGTCCGGACACCTATGTACACGGTGGGTTTCGCATCCCCAGAAGATATCATAGAGCTCGGACTGTCAGTCGGAACAGAAGTATTCTATTCTGTAGAGCACGCCCAATATGTCTTCACTGAAGCATTGAGGGAAGTCAAGGGCTCCGATGCCAGCAATCTGCATGACGAGGAGGTGGCTCCGGATGAGATGGAGTTCTCGGATGACGAGAAGGAGATCGAGTACCGCAGACAGCTCAAAGCCAAGAGGCGTGCAGGCAAAGGCGGCCGTGGAGGACGAGAGCAAAACTCTCAGCCCCACCCCCTTAGCAAAGCCGAGTCTGCTACTGGGAACCCAAACAACAATCTTAACTATGATGAAGATGACGATGGGCCCTACAAACCTTTGGCTAGGCCTCCTGGGTTCGGCCAGGGCACGCCGTCATCACTTCCTTCACTGCCTCCGAAGCCAGAGACAGGATTTAGTCCACCCCGTGGCGGGCACAATCACGGTCATGGTCATCGCGGCTCCCATCGCGGTGGGCGCGGGGACTTTCGTGGACGGGGCAATCGCGACCGTGGCGGAGGCTATCGAGGCGGTGACCGGCAGCATGGTGGCTACAGGGGCGGAAGAGGTGGCAGCCGTCCACCGTTCGGTGGCTATGATGGTGCATCATCGCCGCCAAAACCCTATTCCCACCCACAACCACCGCTGCCGCAGAATGCCCATTTCCCACCTCCTCCGTACGGAGCAAAGCCTCCAGGACCTCCAGCACCAGTTCCAACACCAGGTCAGTGGCCTGCTGTTCCACCTGCTGGGCTCTATCCACCACCTCCAGTTCCGTATGCTCGCCCGCAGTCTCAGCCTCACGTATCCCCACCGCCCCCTCCTCCACAGTCTCATCTTCCTCCTACGTCAAGCTTCAACTTCAACTATCAAGCCTATCACCAGAACCAAGGCCAACAGTATCAATATCCTCAACCCCCTCACCATCAAGTAGCCCAGCAGCATCAGCCTGCACACACTCATTACCCACAAGCACCGGTCCCTCCGCCGGCCTGGCCAGGTGTTGCGGGACAACCACCTCCGCCTGCCGGTGCCTACGTGAACCCGACCTTCTTTGGTGGCTTACAGCAACATGCTCAACAGGCACACACGCAGCCACCACAGCCGCAGCAACCCGTCCAGCATCAACAACCGCAACAGCAGCAGTACTGGGGACAACAATATGGCGCTTATGGCCAAGGTCCGAAGTAGGGTTAGGCGGACAGTCAAGCAAATAAGAGAGCGGGGAGCAAAAGAACATGGAAAGGAGAAGGGAGTAGTGGAATCAAGAAACGAGGAGAATAAAGAAGAAATGAAAGCAGGAGAACAGGAACGAGCAGGAAGCTCACCTTGCACACATTGTCACAAGTCACTACTGACGCTCTATCCCGAAGTAATTGGGAGGAGCTACAAAAAGGCTGTCTGCCTAATGGCGCAGCGTACCTACAGTGTACAGCTAGTAGTAGGCTTGTTTGTAGATAGGACGGCCTAAAATATTGTATTGAACATGACATCAAAACATGCCTCATGTCCGCCTAAGAAGTGATACATATTAATGTGGCCGCGATACACTGTGGAAGATGGAAGTACCGATGGCCAGAGGGTGAACCTTGGATTGCAAAATGACGGGACCGGGCATGGGCGATCACGGCACAGTGCGGATCCTCATGTTGGCAATTCTCAATGTAACCCCGGATCTAGAATCGCCGCTCAAACTCTGCGTAAACTTCCAAAGTCGCGATGTTTACGAGTATTTGACGCGTCGACCATAAAGTTGACGTACGTATATGGTCTGCGAAGGACAGCAGCTAAGAACTTCTAAAAAGGTTAGCGAGCAAGCTAACAAAAGAGACGGTCTCGATGGTGCAATCAACTCCACCCGATAACCTTGGGCAACGGCGTGGCGCCGAGAGTCACTAGCTAGGTTTGGCTAGGCTGAGTGATTTCCGTCACCGAGTGACCGAGACATTTGATCGCGGGCAGGGAAGCTAAGATATGATTACCTTAGTGCGTTTCATACAAAAGAGGGGTCCCCTCCACCAAACGACCTTAACGGGCCACCCACCAAACATCAGACCGAACGGATGGTAGCGGGAACGGAAGAGGGAGAGGAAAGGAAACCACAACCACGTCTCTATCCATGGTTTGCATGACAAGCGAAAGACCTCAAGTGGAAGACTGGACCCTGGGACACGGAGACGGAATGAAAATGGAAACGCAAATGTTGAAGCCGTCTCTTCCACACCGCTCACACACACACCAACAGACACACGATGGATGGATCTTAGGTAATGTTCCTGCAGTAGTGCGCTCTATGGCAGTTCGGACCGGCGGTCATACCCACCGCACACACAGAAAGTATCAAGCTCTCGCACTCTGACAGCAGGAGACTGCAATTCTGCGCCGCTCTTATGCGCAGACCCCGAGCTCTTGACTGCCTCATCCAACAGCAGGTAAGCAATAAGTCATGTACAATCGGCACCTTTTTGAAGAATCTGGTGGTATCCGATCATCCAACTGCTGTAGCACAACATGCCCGCCCGTATTCATAAGGTCTGCGTGAAGGATTGTGGATGCCGTGCGTGATTTATTAAGTCGTCCTGCGTGCGGCCGGCCTGCATGGCCAGAGGGCCACAGAGATCAGATCTTTCTTCCAGAAGCACATACACCACAGATTTCCCACGCAAGCCACGCACGACACGGCAGCCACGCGGTGGCTGCAGTCTGAAACATCGTGGGCAAAAACGTTGTGCGATGGGGGAGCGAATGAAAAGAGGGGAAACGAAACGGACAAACGAACAAACGAACAAACGCGTGCGTGCCAGATGTCATTCGCTGTCCGTCAATCAATTTTCGGCCTAACGCAAGCCAATCATATCCCTGCCGCCCAATCTCGCTTGATGATTCCCGCTTTTGGTCCGCCAATCGTTGATCGAGCGTTCCTGGATTGGGCATGGGCAGGGGTCCTTGCTAAAGAAACATTTCTGGAGATCGGCGGCAGAGAATTGGCCAGCGCACGCGCGACCACTTTGGCGCTACTGTCTTGACCATCCGTGTGCGACCGTCCACTGCAGTTGAGAGGACAGGAACTGTGATTCACCTTCTCGTGCTCGCTGTTGGTCAGCGCCGAACGTGGACTTTGCCCCCAGTTGGCGCCGGTGATTTACTCACAAGATGTCTTGACAAGTGAAGGATTTGCTGTCTGTGTGGGCTGAAGTGCGCGCAATTTCCTGGTTCGGAAGGAAGAGGAGGGGAAGGGACGAGGGACCACGAGGGTGCAACTCTCCTCCACAGTGCCAACCTGAGACCCTCGTAGGCAAGACACCGCGCACAGCCCACGACTGGGATCCCCATCCCATGCCCAGTCACCTCACGAACGGGCCGTAATCCTGGGAGGTGCCTTACCACCCACTCGCTCCCCATGCCGTCGCCGTTTTCTGCAACCCAAGGCCTCTTCTCCTGCAGCCCGCTGCTCCCTTCTCGTCCTCTCTTTCTACCTTTCCTCACCTCCTTCCTCACATTTATCCGTTCCTTTTCTTGGAACGCCCTTCCGCCTCCCGCTCCTGGTGTTGAGTCGTTCTTTCTGTTGGTGTTGATGGACTCCTAAACGGAGACACAGGCTCACCCTTACATTCACTTACCGTTCAACCAACTACATTCACCTTCCTTTTTCAAGAGATTGATATCTGCCGACGGGGTCGAGTCGCTTATCTGAGAATAAGCAGTTGTTGGACCTCCATTCCTTATACCTTCGGCACATATTGCGGTCTTTTAGACATTCACTCACACTATCATTACTCTTCGCTACCACACTGGTACGAAGCATACACAGACGGACGTTAACACAGGTGGTTGAAATCGGATCTTGCCATTTTTTCAACAGCCAGGAGTAGCGCTAGCTCGCGACAGTATATCGAGGAATCACAATGTCGTTGCACGACCTTCATCGCGCGCGCGCGCACACGCATGCGCATGCGCATCAGCGCAGGAACTGGTGGGATCAAGTTCAGAGTGCGATCGACCAGACGTTCAACCATGGTGGCAGCGGGAACGCTGTTTCGACCTCTACCACGCAAATCGTTCAAGTTGTCACTGTTACCCAAGATCCCAGCACCCAGACCGTCACCGCAAGCGACAGTCTGATAACAGCCGACGCTCCTGCTACGACCTCTTCGAGTAAGATCCCCACGACGATCCAGCAGATATCGGCAACGGCGATCCCAACCTCGCTACCAGACTCATACGTACCACAGTCGCAGAGTCTGGACGGCACCCTCGCGGTCGCTTCATCGTCGCCGACGACCACGGCGCAAGTCACTGGCATCGCGGGCGCGGCACAGCAATCAGGTTCATCTACCGCAACGACTTCAGTATCTACGGTTAGCCCGAGCGCGAGCGCAGACAGCGGAGATGGAGGGAGTGCTGCGAGGGCCGGAATCGCGATTGGTGTGCTAGCGGGTATCTTTGTGGTGGGTCTGCTCGTGTGGCTCCTCTTCAACCGGCGGAGAAAGCAGATGGAGAAGCAGCGGTTGGAGGACGATGAGAAGGTCAACGGCCCATTCGCCGACAGCGCCGACTCGATTCACACCACCTGCACTTCCGACCGGGCTCCCCGACTCAGCTTGCGGCCAGTGACCCAGTTCATGCCCGAGTCACTCGCGGCCACTTCCTCCTACCCAGACAGGAGAGCCAGCCGTGGAGCCGCGCTCGGAGCGACCCTCAGTCCTCAATCTGCGCAGCTGACCCGACCGGCAGGAGCTAGTGCCTGGGAACGCACGACTGCAACCGACGCGGCTGCTTGGGACCGCCCAGGAACGAGCGCAAGCACCCACCCGGCAAACCCGTTCAACGACTCCCACAACATCCCCGAGGAACCTGCCCAGCAAAGGCCCGTCAGCCCGGTCGAGAGCGAGGTCGGCATCGCTACCACGACCGACTCGCCTCCTCGCGCGGTATCCCCTCTTGCTGACGCTCACGATGCTGAGACCACTGCCGCTGTAGCTGGTGCCGCTGCCACTGCTGCTGCTGCTGCTGGAGTCGCAGCAGGCGCGGTTGCAGCCGGTGGTGGTCTCACCCGCAAGACGTCGATCCGCGATAACAACGGTCCCAAGGCTCTCGATCTGACAACCCCCTCTGCTACTACTGCTCCTGCTGCTCCACTTGCCCCTGTTCCGCCAAGCCCAGCTGGGACTGAATTCAGCATGCACTCCGTCGCCCCCGGCCAGGCTCCGGGCCCCTCCGCAAGCGCTGCCGCTATCGCTGCGGCAGGTGGTCCCGCTCATTCTACCGTCCACCGTGTGCAGCTCGACTTTAGGCCCACTTTGGAGGACGAGATGGAGTTGCGTGCTGGTCAACTGGTCCGCCTGCTGCACGAGTACGACGACGGTTGGGCCTTGTGCATTCGTCTGGACAGGTCTCGGCAGGGTGTCGTGCCCCGTACGTGTCTGTCGACGCGTCCCGTGAAGCCGAGACCCGCGGGTGCCGGTGGTCCTGGTCGTATGGGACCTCCAGTGAACCCCCAGCAGCAGCAGCAGCAGCAGCAGCGCGGTGGTTATCCTCCTAGCGGCGCGTATTATCCCCCGGCAAACAGGCCCAACAACATGATGAACCCTCGTGGTCCGCCCTCGCCCCCGAGGAACGGTAACGGTAACGGACAGTATCCGAGACCGGAGTCACCTGCTACTGGAAGACCCATGAGCCCTTACGGAAGGCCGCAAAGCCCGGCGGCGGCGGCGGTGGCGGCCACTGGCAGGCCGATGAGCCCTGCTGGAGGAGGAGGAAGACCGCAATCACCCGCTCAGGGAGGACCTCGTTACTACAATTACAACCAGCAGCAGCAGCAGCAAGGACGCTCGCAAAGTCCAAACTCCAACAACGGTATGCCCATGAACCAGAACCCGAGAAGAATGACCCCTCCTTCTCCGCTCAGCTCCAACCCTATGAACATGGAGTTTCCAACCCCGGCGGCGGGTGGAGCGGGTTTGGGACGCAAGCCGGTGCCTGGTCAGGCGTACTAGTCGCATCGCATCTTCCTTGTTCCGTTCCACCTTCCCTAGCAGGAGCAATGTTTGTGGTTGATTTCGGGCGTTTTCATGAAAAAGTTGGAGCTGGAGGGGGGTCACTGTTCATGATTGGGAGCGAAAATATTTTCGGAACGATTTTTACAACTTCACGTCACTCATTTGATACCAATTTTTTGTGTGTTTCCCTTTTTTTATTTCCTTTGCATGGAGCGGGTTCTGCAGAAGATTTTCTTGATATCCGGCAGACTCTGGGTTCCGGATGATGGATTTGGTTCATGTAACTAACTTCTTGTCTATATTTTTCTTTTCTCTGGGCTTTGTACCAACACATTTTGTCTTTTTATCTTCATGGGCTATAGCTACCTTTACATGTTGTAACGCGACAGACAGCTGAACCACGCCTCTTCTCAAAACGTAACAACAATACTTGAGGTGGCATTTTTTTTATTTGGTAATGTATCTATCTACTGGATGGAGAAGGAATGAATGAGGCTGGAACCGACGTTAAGTGTGGGGAATGTATGTATGTATCGAAGGAAGGGCTGGGTTCCTGTCATGAGAAAACCGAGACAAGATATACCTTTATCTGACGGGAGGGGGGCGGGCCTGAATCTTTTTGTGTGTATGGAGTAAAAACTTGATGACGGCCGGTTGGGGTGGGGTGGTGGGAGGTTTGGGAGTGTGTCAAGTTAGATACATACAATAACAATACACACACTTTTTGTGTGATCATTTGCCTTGCCCCTGATTGTCGTCGGTGTTCCTCCGTCAGTCTTCTCTGCCAAGTTCTCGCTACCAGGTTAGGTTAGGTCAGTACATTTACAGAGTCATTCTCCCTATCACGTTCTCTTCCCGTTTTTCACGGTGGCCCAATAAGCAACGGCATCTGCGGCGCCCGTCGACCCTCTAGCTGGTTGTTCATCATGGTGAGGTGTACCCTCCAATTATTCGGCCTTGGCCCGCGCTCGACCGTAAACGGGGCGTCTTTCAGATGCTCTTCCGTCAAGTAGCCATCATCAAGTATCCTTCCGCGTGTCCTTGCTCCTTCCCCTTCTGCTCCTCCTGCTCCGCCAGCACCGCCTCCATCTCCTCCGCCAGCACCTTGACCTCCTCCTCCACCACCATTGGCGGAGGCCCGAGGACGAGGTGGCTCCGGAAGCGCCAGCACAAATCTACCACTCGTCTTGACGTCGAATAGGGGTCTAAACATGCGCATCTCGTGTACACGCTGGCTCCACGGCCGGAGGTCTTTCGTATCCAACCAGATGTGTAAGTCTCTAAGCTTCTGACACTCTTTCAGGGCATCGCAGACCCGCTGCCAGGGGTTGTTATCCATAGAGACCGGTTTACTGTTGGGGTGACCTGGCTGTGGCCCCACGACTACGCTGGCGTCGGGAAAGTAGAGTTCCGGTAGGAGATTGGTGAAGCGGATGCAGAGTTCTATAGATCGCACAGATGCCACCCGGAATGGGTACAGAGTAGGATCGAGAAAGGCACCGGCGGTGACAAGGTCGGTGAAGATGAATGTGAGATTCTCGTAGATTGATTCTATGCATTCCAGGTACCTATTCCAATGTCAGGAACGACAACAAGACAAGACAAGAAATAAAACGGGGGGGAAGCAAGAAAAAAAAAGGGGTGTGGGAAAGGGGGGTACTTTACATCCGTTTACACGTCAGCAGCGTCGCGATGAACGGCGGGCATGACCACCCCAAATACTTCTTCACCGCCTTCCTCTGCCGTTGAAGCTCCTCGCACATGTAGTGCAGGCACCAATCCGACTTGAGCCGCGAATAATACGTGGTCCTGGACTTGGCAGTGGTAGCCGCCACGAGATCGGCATACCGGGTATCCTCGCCGGGTTGGAAGCAGATCCTGTGCGAGAGGTTCTGTGAGCCGGGTCCGAGGGCAACTTGAAGGATGTGCTGTCGCGGATTGTACGAAACCCAGAGCTCGGAGTAGATGAACCGGCGGACCTCCGCCGGCAAGACACTGAATAAGCGCGATGCGAGCTGCGGGTCGGCGGAGGACGACAGCGCTGCGCGGCCGGGCTCCCCTTCGCCGTGATGCTGTGCGGCTTGCGCTGCGGAATCGTCCCCTCGCGATTCCATCTTGTACTGTTGGTTGGCTCAAGAGCTGAAAAAAAGAAAAAAAAAAAATTTTTGTGGGAGGTAAAAGAAGTGGTGGTGGGATGTCTTATAATAATAAGTTCCATGTCATGATGAGGTAGCTGTGAGTCTGAGCTTACACCTAAACTTCCCGATCGTCGGGAACGGCTGCTACCTTGCCAATTGCTACCCCGCCACGCCGTCTCACGTCCGCGCGCTGATGTTTTAATTCGTCCCCTGCCTGGGATAGGCTTTCAAGGCACACTCATCTGCAATTTTTAGCATGATGATTCGCGCCCTGTAATGGTGCCTCACCTAGTGCTCGCTCGAGCTTAAATGTTTGGGATGGATGCAATGGAGCTCTCTGATGAGCTCCGCGACAAACTCCCAAAGGACAAATTGCATACTAGCACGGCCCAGCCCTCGATTCACTGCGCCTGAGCCGTTTGTTCTCCGTAATGCCACTTTCTCCGCGGGCGATCAAGTCAAAACTCCCAACTAGTTCCCTCTCGTGGAAAACTTGCAGCATCCGTGACAAGAGAGCATTTCCCGCCCCCGAGTACAAGACAGTAGCGTCATGTCTCCCCAGGAAAGCAATGTCGCCGATTTCGGTTATTTCGTCAACACGGATGATGAGGGTGAGGTATGTGCCACCATCGAACTAGGCGATCCCTACGACTACGGCGTATACTATCCTATCTTCATCGGTGAGGTTTTTGAATGAGAGATACCTTGTACAGCACAAGCTTGGTCATGGCGGCTATTCTACTGTCTGGATGGCCCATGATCTTCTGGAGAAGAGGGACGTCGCTCTCAGGATTACGCGTCCTGGAAAGGATTCGGAGTATGAGTATTGGATCCAAAACGAAATTATGCGGACCGCTGAGAAGGAGTCCGGCCTTATCACATACGAGGGAACCTTCCGCCTCCTCAATCTTACGCAGACTTAGCACCAAGTTTTTGTTTTCCCCCTGTGGCCCAAATCTCAACGTGTGTGGGAGAGGGATGCTGCTCGATGCTCACATGTCTGCTGTAAAATACTTACTCCAGGCTTTAAAGGCCCTACACGCAGCGGGGATTGTACATCGAGGTGAGCTAGGTTAATTTAACGAGTATATTGTATAACGTGCTAATACAAACCCAGATCTGAACCCGTCGGCGGTCATGTGGGAAATGCACTCACTATCACACTGTGACACGGCTACGAAATACTCGTACTTTGGATGACCGCAGAAGATTCCCTTAGAGGCGTGGAAACGGGGAGAGCTCGTGAAGCCAATGGAAGTTCCTCCAAACTTACTCACGAACAAAGTCTATCTTGGTGACTTTGGTCTCGCCATCAAAGCCGGCACTCCGGTGGAGCACAAAGAACAATGCCCAGCTGCTTGCTGTGCTCCTGAGAGGTACCATAGTGTAAACCCAAGCTTTGCGAGCGACATGCGGATGGTAAGGGCAAGTCTCGCGGTGGATTTGGTGCACGCTCGGCCTGATACTTGACATATTCCGAGACCTGGATTATCATCGCGAAAATCACTTTGAATTTTGGTTCCTTCATAGCCTCGGTTGGCGAGACTTGGCCGTCGACAATATGGCGAGCGATTGGCAGACCTGAAGCGTGGTCTTCCCCCAGCAGTTCCTTTTCATTGTCCCCTTTAGCGATGCGTTGTTCCCACAGATCCTTATGAGAATGAATCCTGAACAATGCTCTATCGGCCATTGTTAGGAGCAAAAACCCGTTATTATAACGGAGCCTGCCCTGTAGCTGCCAGTCATGCTATGACTGCAAGTTGTCAGCATCGGCCAAGACGATAGAAGGAGGGAAGGCTAGCGCGCGGGGGGCGAAACTTAGCTATAATGTCAAACTTAACAAGGCGTGGAGAGTTTGCAGGGAATTAAAGGAGGCAGACTCGTCCATCCGTGCACTTCTTATCAGACAAGCAAGCGAATAGGGTGCTGTCAGAGTCGATAGCGATCCTATGTCAAATATACAAACCAGGCATAGGTTAGGAGATTGGGCTTGATTCTTTGCACTTCTCTGAAGAACCCCATCCACCACCTGATCCAAAGATCATGGCGCTGCTGGATGGATATACCGGAAGTCTGTCCAGTCCATAATCTTTCTCACGTATACGGCAATTGAATCGGCCTGTCCCAGGATTGACCATGATCTATCGCTGTAATCCAGGCGCAGAGAGCTGAATACGTGTTTTCGAGCGAGCGGCACCCAAAGCCGACATACAAGAGCACAGGATCTCAGGCATTCCACGTCCTCGGAATTTAGTTTAATGATCTGAGCCCCTATCTCGATTGGAAGTTGCTTTCTGATGCGAGTGTGAATCTTCCTGCGTTTCCGTTTGCGCCTCGTGGATTGTTGTTGCTTTGCCTGGCCGTCCAGATGTCGGGCACATTCTGACTCGGTAATTATGAGGAGGATGACCGACGTTTCGTCCTGTCGGGCTCGGGAGAGCCAGCTGTCCAAAGAGCCTATTGCCATGAAGGCTGCCATTTTAGGCCCAGCGGTTAGCGGGTCACGGCGGTAGAAGTATGCACATCTGCCCCGCCCGGGATGGACTTATCGGGGGTGTTTGGGTGTCGAAAATGGCGGGCCTGTGCCTAGTCGGGTACCATTACCAAAACCTCAACAGGCAGCCCAAATAGCGACACACGTGGAAGCTTCCTGTCAGTTCCATTACAAATGCGGGCAGGTTCACGTTTGCCCCACGCGAGCTAATTTCTCCGCCGCTTAGTGCGCAGGGACTGGACCCGACCCGACCAGCAGCAACAACCTTAAGTGACATCAGGGGACGAACTCCCGCACCCCGCCAAAAAACCGGTTGACAATCAGTCGTCTTTGTGAGCATCCAATACCTTACCTTAGCTGCGCGCGTCGTCGGGCGCACTCACAACTGCCCTTGTGTTTCGGGGTCGGCCCAATCTGCCATACCTTACAGATTGCATTTTAGATCAATCCCTTTGAGGGTTCATTCTTCAGTTCATCGTCAACCTTCTTTCTCTCAAATGATCTATGTACCTTGGAAAGCGCAGCGCATCTTGTTCCAAATTCGCCCACACAGCTCGGAAGCGCTTACCTTACGTACCTGATAGCATTGCGAAATCGTTCAGCTTAGTTTTTTTTCAGCTTCCGTCCACCAGCGCGCGCAACCCCGCCGCTCGTTTTATCACCCATCTCAGATTATACCCAGAAGTCTGTACGACCGCGAGCATCAACCATGGCGAATAAAGCTCTCCAACTCAAGGAGGAAGGCAACCGCTACTTCCAGGCCGGCGACTACGTTAGTGCCGAGGCGCTGTACTCCAAGGCGTAAGCCCCTTCCCCCCTATCATCCCCCTTTTATCCTTCTTTCTGTTTGCTCCTGCGATGCTAACTCTTATCTGTCCGTATAGTCTAATAGCAGACCCGACAAATTCCATGTTGTACACCAACCGCGCGATGGCCAGGTTGAAGATGGAGTTGTGGGAGTCTGTCATAGCCGACTGCAGCGAATGCCTCAAGTTATCCCCGGATAGCTTCAAGGCGCACTATTACCTCGCACAAGCCCACCTACCATTACACAATTATGACGACGCGCTAGAGCACGCGCTCAAAGCGCACGAGATCTGCGTCAAGACCGGCGACAAGTCCCTCGCAGCAGTCACCGCGCTCGTCTTGAGATGCAAAAAGGAACGGTGGGACTATATGGAGAAACGCCGCAGGCGCGAACATTCTGACCTGGAGAGCGAGGTCCTGGTGCTGATGGAACGGGAACGCGATGAAGCGCTCACTGATCCCGAACTTTCCGACGCGGAAAAGCCAGAAATCGAGGCCGAATGGGCGCGCAAGATAGAAACCATGCGCACAGTCTTTGAGAAAGCCAGAACCAACAGCGACAAAAGGAGAGACGTACCGGACTGGGCGATCGACGACATATCCTTTGGTATCATGGTTGATCCCGTCATTACGAAAACTGGCAAATCGTACGAGCGGGCGAGCATCATGGAGCATTTGCGCAGGCAGCCGACTGATCCATTGACGAGAGAGCCGCTGCAGATATCGGAGTTACGGCCAAACTTAGGATTAAAGCAAGCGTGCGCGGAGTTTTTGGAGGAGAATGGATGGGCGGTAGACTGGTAGACACAGACAGACTACCATCATACCTATCATACGTCATATCATGGCTGGAAGTTCAAAGAGCAAAAAGATCTACGGGTTAAGACGGTTTTACTCGCGGAGCGAGCATTGGTTTTTAAGTTGTACACATATACACATACATACCCAGGCGTTAGGAGGGGACATGATACAAAAGGACACATAGGAAGGTGGTTTCAGTAGTAGTGGATGGGGAGGCAAAAAGCGTGATTTTATATATAACGAATTTATGATTCCCCCTCTATCAATTATACAGAATATATAATATGAGAATCTAGCTACTATGCAGCGACATGTGGTACAATTGGGGAAGATTTCTTGCTACCGAATGCGCGCTTGAACCGGCCCAGGAAACTTTCTCGTCTGTAGTGTTGAGGGGAAGGTCCCACATCCATTTGGGTTGAGGTTTCCGCTTCCTCCTCCTCCTCCAAGATCGCCTCCTCGGCGAGAAGATTCTTGCTGTTCCGACTGCTCTCGTCGTCCGCTTTGCCGATATCGGTCGATACCGCAGTGATCTGGAGTAATTCATCCCGTTGCTGCTGCTCCTGAACCGGTGTTCCAGCTGTGTTTCTTGTCCTCTTATCCTCCTTCCCCAGCTTCTTTCTCCTCTCCTTTCTAGCTAACCCCTTTCTATTATTATCCGTCTCTTCTTCGCTGATAGTCTTATCGTGCTTCTTCCCCCTTTTACCGCCTTTGTCGTTCTTGCTTCCCTTGTTACCATCTTTCTGTTGCGGCTTACTATTACTAGCCTCTTTCTTGTGCACGGTGTCTTTGGTCTTCGTTCCTTCAACCTCATGGCTCTCCTTGGTATTTTTCGCGCAGCCCCTTCTCTCTTTATTACCGGTCTTGGTTTCTTCGGTCTCGGCATGACGTTCGTGTTTCTTCTGTTCAGGTTCAGGAGGACTGCGTCCCATCTGTGACAGAACCTCCCGGACGATAGCCTCAAACACCTGCTCCACATTCTCCCCCGTCTTCGCGCTCGTCTCGAAGAAGGGCACGCTGAGCAGTAACTGTCTAGCCAACATCTCCCCTTCCAGCCTGGACACCTGCCTTTTTGGGGATGCCGCGGTAGTGGTGATGTTGGTGTTGGTATTTGTTTCGACACGTGTGACAACGTCCTCTTCATCCTCACTCACCCCTCCCACCAACCCCACCTGCTGCTGATTATCGTTGTGGCGGTGATGGTCGTTAGGAGGAGTAAGGGGGTTGTTGGTTTGGATCATCCAGCGTTCAATCGCCTCCGCCGAACTTGTGCTCTCACGTCGCAGCGGTCGGTCCGTCCTAATATTCCTTTCCATGTCACGGTCCATGCGGGTCCGACCTTCAGGGACTGTCTTTATCGACTCCCTCCTGTTGGTTGAGAACAACACCGAGGATCGGTTTTGTTGACCACCGGTCTCAGACATGATTACCGAACGCCGCGCACCATTATTATCCGTCATGTGGGGGGGTGTCCGACGACGACGCTGTAAGGGGACGCTTCTGGACGACTTCGTAGGTGATGATGACATGGGTAATGGGGTGGTGTCGTCTTCGTAGACTCGACTCTCGCGCCACAGCGGATGGACCAGACTCCGCTCCTCCACCTCCACCTCTTGCAACTTCGCGGCCTCTTTATCAAGCTGTTGGTGGTCACCGATTCCAAGGTTGTTGTTGTTGTTGTTGTTGTTGTCAAAGTCAACGTGGAAAGGGCTGAGAGGGAGGTAATAGGTATCAAAGTCACTCTTGTTCCCAATCAATGCAACAACTGTCTCCCCGCCCCCTCCTTCACCATCCCCAGTTGTTGTGGTGTCATTGTTGGTGGCGTTTCCGAAAATGCTGCTGCGTTTTCGACGGACGCCGGAGGAATCCTTCTTTCGGGACTTGAACTTTCGGAGTGGGATTTCGGAGTGTAAATCCATAATAGCGTCGAATGACTCGCGATTGCCGACGTCGTAGACCAACAACACTGCATCGTATTCCCCTCTTGCATACAACTGTTGTCGCACCTTGGGAAGTTGGAGGGATGGGTAGTTAGTCAGTTCCACCATGTAAGTCGCTTCCCTGACACACTCTTTACATCGGGTCTCGGCTGGTGGTGGTGCCGGTGGTGGTCGGGTAGGTGAGGGAAGAAGATCGTTATCGTTGGATGACGGGGGCGAGGTGTTGTTGGTGTTGTCGGTTCTAGGGGTCTGTGGTGTTGATGCTGTTGGGTTGGAAAAGGTACTCGAGACACCACCGTCTGATCTTGGGCGTTCCTCGTGTTGTGTTGTCTGTGCTGCTTCAAGAGATGACCCGACGAGAGGTAGGGACTCAAGACCATGTGAGGTGTTGAGCGGTCTCGTAACAGGTTCCTTCTCTTCAGGAGGTTGGTAGGGAGATAGCGTAAGGAAACGTCGACTGCTGAGTGTCAAGGATGGGTCGTATAATGGTGGGTAGGTGCACGTCGTGAACTACATGGTCAGCATCGTCCCAAGCGTAAGATTGGGGAGACATACTCTGGATTCAAGACAGTTTTTCCCAACGCCAGCGGCACCAACGATGAGGACCCTTATGGTCGGTTTCCTATTTCCCTTTGCCATCGTCCTGTCACAACCGTTGTATCTTGTGGTGGGATGATGGTCTAGTAGTCCTCGCCGAGCCAACGACAAGCTATACGCTGAATGCGCTTGAGAAGAATGAATAGAACAAAAAGAAGGGACGGTAACAATAAGAGGCTGGGTCTGAGCAACGCGTCAATCATGGTACCCACAATGCTTTCGATTGACAGCCAGGACATGGAGCCACCACGCATAATAAACGGCATCATCTTGATTACCTCCCCAGCGGACTAAACTCCGACCGGCGTTACCCTTCCAAGCCTTTGGGACATTTAACATCGTCTGAGGCTTGCTTTCGGCACAGCTCGCTGTATGTCACTCCTTGTCGGTGACAGGATAGCACTGAATGCAAAATGATTAAGGATTTGGTGCATTTGCCGGACATCTAACCTGAATACCTGTTATTATCCCTACTGGGCAATTGCATACGCCACAGTATCTGGAGTCGTCTCGGGATGGTTTGGGTTCTAGTGCTCGCAAGTCACAAATTTGGGGGGCGGCATGACATGCCGGGATGCGTGACGGTCTGATGGGACACAGGCTAAACCGGACCCTTCAATCCTGGAATCCTTGAACGTTATGGGTCATATAGCTCCTAAACTGCCTGGGACGATTCCTGGACCGAACCTATTTGGGTGGGGGGGGGGGGGGGAAACGGTCACGATAAGCTCATCGCCATTTACCTGTTACGGTCTAAGAGAGGCATTGAGACTGGACCATATCGCGGGCACAAGCGTGTTCGGTGCCTGTTGTTGTCAACCGGTTCGCGGCCAAAGCAAAGAAATCATGGTGTCCTTTCGAAATGTCACTGATGATAGAAGCGCAGTGTAGTCGCAATCGGTGTCGTGGACGAATGCACCCCAGATTAACGGTATGCAAGCTGACCTCGTCAGGCTAGCGAAAAGCTGGGGAACGGGAAGCAAATGTAGGTTCCGACAGTTATCGCAGCCTCAACTTCATTAACGCTGCATTCGGGACAGCCTTTGGTATGTATAGCTGTCAGACGGCAGTTGATTGGAGTGCTGCGACTGTGCGCACTCATCCCATGTGCAGCTCGAGTATGCACCCGGCGGATCCCGCTGTCAACGACCAACAAATGAGAAGCAATATCAATAGATAGGCGCATCAGCACATCACCCTTGGCCAAGGTCTGAACAGCACACCGTGCAGATACACAGGATCGGACATGTGATTGTCGATTCAGCGTTGGGACACGCTTGCCGACGGCCCTATCCCGGTTCAGCTCTTGAGGCTAAGACTGGAAGAATTGATACGAGGTCTTTCAGTCGGCTTCATTTGTGCAGTGGCTATCTCCCCTCAGTCCTTGTTTACTCCAAGGATCTGCGATACAGTTCCCCGCCACAGTCCCTCAACTTCAAAGTCGCCTGCTCGGGGGTGATGTCTCGTTGCGGCTCGGCCATCATCTCGTAGCCCACCAAGAACTTGCGGACGGTAGCAGAGCGCAGAAGAGGTGGGTAGAAGTGCATGTGGAACCAGCTCGTCTCGGCCTCCTCTTCGCTGCAGTCCAGCGGCGCTTGGTGCAGTCCGGAACCTGCGATTCTCATGAGCTTTGTGTCTTCGCTGAATGGCTTATGATGCTTACTGTAAGGGAAACTCGTCTCGAACAAGTTGTCGTAGCGACGCGTGACCTCCTGGATAGCCTCGGCGAACTGGACTCTCTCATCATCCGTGAGATCAACAAGTGCGCGAACATGCCGCTTCGCAATGACAAGGACCTCGTACGGCCATACTGCCCACCAGGGGCACACCACCAGAAAAGCATCGTTTTGGAACACGACTCGCTCCTTTTTCTCAATTTCGAGCTTGACATAGTCTTCCAACAGATGCCGGCCGCCGCGATCATGACGGTACTTGCTCATCTGCGCCAGCTCCTTTCCGGGCTCCTCAGGCAAGGTACTTGTCGTCCAGATCTGACAGTGCGGGTGTGGGTTTGAGCACCCCATGGCAGCCCCCTTGTTCTCGAAGATCTGCATGTACCGTAACTGGTGTGATTGCTTCGGCGGCTCAACCTCGCCATCCGGGTTTGGGGGAATCTGATCCAGCACCTTCGCAGCCTGGGCCCTGAGAGGGTGCGATTGTGACAAATGGGATGCATATATGCGTGTCCAGGTCTCGATCACGGGCAGGATCTCCTGAGCAGCCATGTCCGCCAAAGTGATGTGGTGCTTCGCGGAAAAGGTAAGCACATAACATCGGCCCGTAACAGGCTGCGCCTGCAGAAGAAGCGAGGCAAGTTCATCGTTCTTGTTGACCTCCTCAGGATTGTATTCTTGTTGTTCCTCCTTCACTGCGCTGTAATCGTTGACGAACGCAAACGTACTTTGGTATTGTGGGTTGGAGTCACCCTGCGCTCGCTTATTGCCGGGACACAGATAGCACTGGCTCAGCTGTGTTAGCGGTTCCACCGGCTGAGGCTCCAGCGAGTGTTATGGTATTAGGACACACCTTCGGGTCGTACTCCGGAAGCTTGTTCTTCGATGGAGCCTCTTGCTGGCCCCTAACACATGGATCAGTACGAGTTGACACACCGGTGAACTGCGAGAGTACTCACTGCCATGGTCTCTTGGTCCGGTGAGGGGATACCAGAAGCCACGATCCCGTCAACGGGTTGTAGCGACGGTGTGAAATATCATCCAGCACCTTGTCCGGCATTTTGAGACTTGAAAACGAACGTGAAGTAAAGGAGACAGAGAAAAGAAGAAATGGCGCAGTGCTTGCTGTCCTCAAAGAAATTTCAAGACTCGTATCGCATCATATGCCCCGGGGACGGGAGCTGGGTCGCACTTGCGACTTTGTTGCACCGAAAGAGCGGGGCATGCGAAGGAAGATGGAGCAGCTCAGCGGACGGTGTTCGGCGACTCTCGGCCGTACGGTCGCTGATTCAAGAAATGGGACTCGTAGCTTACTTCCTGAAAGGGAAAGCAGTCAGGCAGAACGGACGTTTGCAATTTGCACCAAACACCTAGAGTTCAGGCCAACCAGCTTCGCGCTTTCCACGTGCCATTCTTGAGCAAAAGTCAACAGTGGAGGGGGCAGACTCGTCAAATCCGATGCGCGCCAATTACGTCAAAAGGCACGCAGCCGGGGAAAACGGGCCCGAAGGAGCTCGGACCATCCCGCAACAAGCATTTGAGGCTGATGGGCGCCTGAAGGGTCGGTAAAACCCCGGCTAACCCCAGAGTCGCGCCTCGCTCCAAAGCGGCATCGACCAGTCGCTCCGAGTTGTTGATTGTGCCTCACCAACAATACATTCACTATCAGCGCTCACGAGTCCACGAAGTTTCCATCAAAATTAACAGCCTGGCCGCATTGGAGCCATCGAAATACGCGTCGCTTCAGCTTTTGACATCCGTTTCTCATCATATTGGTGCCTTATGAGCCTTATTTTGATGGGTTTTGTCGCTTCCCAAGACTGACTCCGCCTTGCGCGGCCCCTGTCGCAATTTCCATATCCCCACACTCGCGCGACATCCAACATGGGCGTCATACGGAAGAAGACCGCCACCAGAGGTGGTGAGGGCGGTGTGAAATATGTCTGTGATGTGTGTTCCGCAGACATTACCTCAACAGTAAGTTCCCTTTTAGGCTTTTCCAGTCTCCCTGTTTTCGGCTTTGGCGACATGCTCGGAGCAGCCCCCGATACTAGCGCATGTCAGCGCATTCACCAATCGCGAAACACGGTGGGCCACCGCGGACAGACACCTGCTAATCATTCGGATCTGTAGGTTCGGATTAGATGCGCACACAACGCTTGCAACGAGTACGATCTCTGCGTACAATGTTTCGCCAATGGTTCTTCGAGTAACGCTCACCAACCTGCAACGCATCCATACCGGGTCATCGAACAGAACTCGTTCCCGATCTTCGACAGAGAATGGGGTGCCGACGAGGAGCTCTTGTTGCTGGAGGGCGCAGAGATATATGGCCTGGGGTCATGGGCGGATATTGCGGATCACATAGGAGGTTACCGCCACAAGGATGAGGTTCGCGATCACTACCTGAAAGTCTACGTCGACTCGCCCAACTTTCCTCTCCCGAAACGATGCAGTCCTCACGACATGGAACTGGCGAACGAGATCTCGCGAGAAGAGTTCCAGGCCCGTAAGAAGAGGCGTATCGAGGAAAGGAGGGAGGCTGCGAAGAATGCGCCGGCGCTGCAACCGAAGACTAAGCCAACGGCCAGTGTACCGGCATGTCACGAGATTCAAGGATACATGCCCGGTCGGCTGGAATTCGAGACAGAATATGCCAACGAGGCGGAAGAAGCGGTGCAGCTCATGCAGTTTGACCCGGGGGATGGAATCAATCCGCGTACGGGCGAGTTGGAGCCCGAGATGGAGCTTAAACTGACGGTGATGGAGATCTACAACTGTAGACTCACACAACGTGTCGAGAGGAAGAAGGTTATCTTCGAGCACAATCTGCTCGACTACAGGGAAAACAGCAAGTTGGAAAAGAAGCGCTCAAAGGAGGAACGAGATCTTCTCAACAAGGCAAAGCCCTTTGCGCGCATGATGAACCAGGACGACTTTGAGCAGTTCTGTCAGGGCTTGATTGACGAGCTCAACCTGCGGCAAGCCATCGCGCAACTGCAGGAATGGCGCAGTCTAAGGATCGGCGACCTGCGGAGCGGCGAGAAATACGAACAGGAGAAGGCGTTGCGGATACAAAAGGCAATACCACTCGGCTCTATGGACCGCGAGCGGCTAGCGACGAATCAGCGCGGCAAACAACAACCCGCCCCTGACCCTCCGAGCGGTGCAGCTCTGCTGGTTGCCCCTGAGCTACCTATTCGCCCTGCTCAGACCATCAATAGTGTATCGTCAGTCAACGGCGACACCAATGGCGTCATCGTGAAGACGGAGCCCCTAACGAATGGCAACCACGCCAACGGCAACGGCACCGTCATAGTCGCCAACGGTACAACCCCCGCGAAACAGAAGTTTGTAGCGCAGCCTATACCGGGCGTACAACCGTTGCCGCTCAGCCAGGAATCCGCGCCGGACCTTCACCTTCTCACACCCGAAGAGGCGAAGCTCTGCGAGGTCCTCCGTATCATGCCAAAGCCGTACCTCATGATCAAGGAGCAGATCCTGAAAGAGGCGGTCAAGGGCAACGGGAGCCTGAAGAAGAAACAGGCCAAGGAGATTTGTAGGTTGGACTCGCAAAAGGGCGGGAGGATATTTGACTTTATGGTCAATGCTGGCTGGGTTGTCAAAGCGTGATTTTATTGTCTGTTGCTTTCGTCAAAAAGGGGGGGACGGTGTACATGCGGTCATGTTATGCGGGTCTTTTTTGGTTTGTTGTTTGGCGTTTGGGGGAAATTTGGGAAGGCGATACCATTTTTGAAAAGGGGGCAAGCGTTTTTCTTTCTTTCCAAGGACTCTTCAAACATGGGAGCAACTGGCGGGGACAGGCCATCCTCGATTTACGTGCATACATGTTTATATATATTCTTAGCGCGGCGCATCTTGACTACTTGAAAGAACATAGCTTTGGATATTTTGTACCTTTAGTCGCCTTTCTCCCCGCTTTTCGAATAGTGAACTTGGTGAGGATGGTGCATTCCTACCCCCGTTTGTTGCCTGCCTGCCCCAAGGAAAGGTGCGTCGTCCCGTCGTCCCTAATTGGCCGGTCGTTCCAGGGGGGTGTGTGTGTGTAAGTGAGGTAGGCAGGTTGCTTTGCTTCTTCCTTGCACGCATAAAAGAAAGCCAGTTTCACTCAGCTCTCTCTTGCTCTTCCTCCTTTTCCCTTTTCCCTTTTCCCTTTACGTCTCATCAGTCGTTCGATTAGGGGTTGAGTGCTTCTTGCTGAATACTTACCGCGTCCTCTGCGCACCATTTGACACGAAACAAGAAATAATTGATCTCTCATTCCACCGGACCGCCTTCATCACATCTCCTTTTGTTTGCACCCCCCTTTGAGCACACAGCTTTCGTTACATTTCCGACGTTAATCATCCAAAAGAGGAAATGACCGCGAAGCGCACTGTTTACCTACCTCGTCACGGGCGCGAATAGGGTAAATCCTGAAATGTACAGTCCAGAGCAGTCGAATATGTACATGTGTGCCCCTTAACCCGATGCATGCTAATAACCCCACAGCGCCAAATGATGATGTTGCAACTTTTTTCCCTCCCATTCACATGATTGCCCCAATTTTTTGGTTACAGTCAGTTTTGTTGGGGACTTTAAAACACGACTAAGAGAACGAAAATAGCCAACAAAACCCCAAAGGCAGAGTCGCCACTCCTCACAGCGCCTGACTGGGCCTTGGTTTGTGTAGCCGTGGCGCTGGTGGTAATTGCAGAAGCGACGGACACACTGGAGGTAGTAGTGGTGTTCCCGGTCCCTGCTCCAAAATTTGGGTTTGCCACGGGTGTTGGTGATGGTGATGATGATGACCCCTGAGCGGAAGAGCTGGTCTTGGAACTAGGCCCGGAACCGGAACCGGAGCTGGCCTGGGTGGTGGTGGAAGAACCGGGGTTTAAGGCCTTGGTTGCCTGCGCAGGGGAAGAAGTACCTGGGGAGGATGGTGAGGACGTGATTACTGACACAATCGAGCTGGGGGACGACGACGACGACGACGACGGTGGCGGTGGGGGTGGGGGTGCTAAGGACGTTGTTGGCGGGGACGGTGGCAATGGAGAAGATGACGAACCTGGTAAGGAGGTCGTTGGAGGAGGTGCGGATGACGGGGGTGATGGCGGTGGTGGAGGGGGAGGGGGAGGGGGAGCTGGAGCAGTATCCGTACCTGTACCTGCGACGGTAGTAGCGGCAGCAGCGGCAGCAGCCATCCTGCTGGGATCGTACGGCTGTCCCGTCGTTGGATCTCTATACCAGTTCGCCTGCGGATCACCCAGACATTCACCTACTGTCACCAGTTGGTAGCCCAGCTGGCGGGCTTGGTCGATCATGTACTGCACGAACCCGTGGACCGTCTTATCCTTGATATCGTGCTCAATACTTATCCAACTGCTCGAAGCAGGGGAGTGCTGGCTGAGGATGTTGGTGTACACGTTTTGCGCGTAGGTGTAGTCGCCCTGCCAGTCTCGCGTGTCGATGTCGTAATTGGTCTACTAATGTTAGCCCCCCCAACTTTAGGAAGGTACCACTAACCCCGAATCAAAATGGGGGGTAGGGAAGGAAAAAAAGGGGGCGGGGGACTTACGACGTGATATCCAAGCGCTTTCAAGTCGTTGAGTGCGTCGTCGTTCCACTTGGTATACGGCGGTCTCAGGTAAGTAGGAAAGAAACCCAGTATATCCACCAGTGCCATCTCATTCTTTACTATCTGGTCGTGTCTTTGCTGGGCGGTTACCGCGCTGAGATCCTGATGGCTCCAGGTGTGAGATCCGATCTGGTGTCCCTCCGCGTACATACGCTTGATAATTGCTGGATACCCGGTGGCCGGGTCTTGGATCTGCCCCTTTCCACCGTTCGCCCCTACTACGAAAAAGGTTGCCTTGACGTTGTTGGATTTAAGGACGTTGAGTAGATCAGTGGTGTAAATATATGGCCCGTCATCGAATGTCAAGGCGACCTTGCCCTTGACTGTACAGTGAGAGATGTCGACTCCATAGGGGACACTTCCAAAAAGAGGACGGGGCACGGCAGAGGTGTCCTTCCCGGGTGGTGTCTGGTTTCCGTCACATGCGGGCCCGAAGGATAATTGGCAGTCTGGTGCACCGCAGAAGGGTGTTCCTGTTCCACATACCCCCTATAAACTGCATTAATATGGGAGGAGAAAAGGGGAGAGAGGGGCACGAACATCAGATGAGCAGCACAGTCCTGAAGCGCAGACTGCGTTCCCTGCTGATGGGCCGCAGTCTCCGCCGCTCTGAACCGCTCGCGACTCAAGTCCGACATCTGACGAGGCGGATGTAAGTGACCGGCTCACATCGTGTGAGTGGCTCTCGTGCTTGTCAGCAGCGAAAAGAGCATCTTCAAAAGGCGCGATGTAAAAGGATTGAGCGAGTGGAAGCACAGCCAGGAGGCCGGCGGCTAGTGTGGGATACATCTCAGCGAGGCAGACGGACCATACGTCGTCGGTGAAAGAGTAGACCACCAAGGTGAACGCAACGAGTGGCCCGGAGCAAGTCGAGGAGCGGTCTTCTTTAACAGGCGAATATAGGAGGTGCCAAGCGAACCAGGTCTCCGGGACAGATGGTGGATAAATGCTCTCGTGCTAATATACCCTACTTTTCTTTTTCTCGTGCGAGGTATTCCTCTGAGTTCTCAATCTACATTTCATGCCCCAGCGGCGAGGCGGCACGCCCCGTAGTTGTATTCCATCGTCCCAGGGACGCGGTTCCTCGTCCCATCCTGTTCCCGAGAGACATACACGGACATGACAGGATATGCCACGAGGGAACAGCCAGTCGGAGACAAGCCTTAAACTGCGTGCGCGGCTGCATGGCTTCCTCCCCTTGCCTAGCTAGGTTCACGGCATGAAGCTATTGCGTGCCGGACGCCACACCCTGCGGGTCAATGTGAGATGAGAGGATAAAGATTGACGCCGGTCTGGTACGCCGGTCGCGCGGGATTTAGGTGAGGGAAGGAGGGCACGTGTGGTGTTGATGCGATGACATCCTGAGCTAAGAAACTGCCCGAGGAAGCCAAAATTCGGGAGATCAATTCGGTTACCGAGATGTCAATACAGGCCAACCTGGCCGACCGAATCTGCTTCTGTCTGGCAGAATGCAGAATCTGCCGTTGGTCATAAATGCAATACTCCCACACATTGGCGAACTGCTCCGACTCGCTATCCCTCCGCCGTCAATAATAACCAGATGAATATTGCTTTTACTGACCCGCAACGCTTTGCGGCTCCCGTCATGGGTGTAAGTTGAAGAGAGCAACACTCCAAAAAAGGAAAGGGGCTTTTATCCACCGAATGTCATTGGTGGGTAAAGGTGGGAATCTGCCCCTCCAAAGATGAGAGTGGCGTCCCTAGCGGCTTCCGCTAACAGAAGGCGTCGAAATCAACCAATGCTTGTTCATTGTCTGCGCACGAGAAGTTGACGAACTGTCGTGATCTTTCTTTTGGAAGAGCACGTTATGGCCTGAAAGCCTCAATTCGGAAACTATCGATCGCAGTGACCGAGCACGCGGGGCACGTTCACAATGATGCCAGGGGAGAACAACGGGATTGATGAGAAGAGCTGAAAGTGAAGAGTTCGTTCTCCAACTCGGAAGGTGGAGCGGGGTCTAGACAGCTCTTGAGTAAGCCGCATCTTCCGCTTGGAGCGAATACTTAGTTTTAACCACGGCGAAAGCCGAGAATAAGATACTATTTAGTTCTTTTCGGCAAGATGATTCTTTGAACTCTCGTTGAAGAGACGTAATAAAGAGACGGTTGGTCGTCCAAAACTTCGATGCGGAGAAGACAATCACACACAAGCTCTGCGCGCCCAGATATGTCTATGACCATTGCCGTTGGTGCACGACGAGCTCGCCGTCTCTCCCGCCGTCTTCTGCACTTGCATGCTCGGCAGCTCGACGATGACATAACCGGCGAATGCGAATTCCAGAAAGACGGCTGAGAAAACTTTGGATTTGAAGTCATGAATGGCAAGAGAGCGACAGGACATTGCCAACAACCCTTTCGCATCAAGAGCATCAAGAGATGACGTCTATGTTCCTCAAATAGCCTCTGGCGGTAGCGGATCGTCGGCCCTAAGAACTTGGCGCCGGATCTGCCCAGACTGAGTTCTTAACGGCAACCGTGCTCGAAGACTGGAATGCGGTTCTCCAAGACATCGATGCACGGCCGAGAAGTGATCGTCGATGCTTGACACTTGCCGTCAAGACACTCGTCCTTGGCCAACGGGCGTTGCGATGGTGGGGGTTCTTACCCCTCTGCGGGCAAGCCTCAATGTGGCGTATCAGTCTTCGGGCGCTAACTGATACTTCACTGTCGGTGTTTGTGATGTTGGCCTACGGCGTTCACATGGAATGTGATACACTAACCGCGGGACGAGTCGAACAGGTGTGAGGGCGACGACGACTCGAGACCTGTGGGCCGTTAGATCGGCCAGTGATGACATGCAGCCAGTTTAGCCGGGGGCAGAAGGTTGGTCGACCTGGGCCTGTTCAAAGACCAACCGACAGTCCAATCATGTTGGGATCCCAAAACCTGGCTGAAGCTGCCACACACACTGTCGAGGCGATGAGGATGCCCTTTGTCGCATCGCATTCATAAAGCTCAAAGTCAAAGAGGGAGCTCTGTTGCTGTTTGCGGGGATCATAGTCAGAGCCCCCAACTGTCGTGACCATGATTGACTCGCGCGAGTTTGAGAACGAAGCCAAACATGACACAAGCCTTGCCTTTCACAATCGAACGTTCGCCAGTGCGCTTCCAACTTGAGTCGCTCTGGGCTAACGTTGAGGGATTGAAATGTGGTGCTGCCTACTACTGTGTAGGGTCCATTGGGTCCCAAACATTTGAACCCGGTCAGGAACACGGGGTCCCTCCGTTTGGGACTTTGGGTTCCTCGCACCCTCCACACCAAGTCGCAGGTCAAAAAGCTGCCAACCTATCAAACCTGGGCAACTGCGCAATTCTCCGTCTGGGTTTGACATCACCAACATCAACGTAGTATGCGCTTAGTTAGGTGTCACAAGTTGGTAGCAGCCCGCTGGCCATGGCGGGAAGAATGTCAAAAGGATATCGGACGGGGAATGATAATAGTTGAGGTCAGATAGGGAAGAAGATGTGAGATAGGCTGCTTACCTACAGGTAGTCTGCCTCGCAAATGCAAGAAGACAAAGGCTTGCGTATCGGATTCGCTTGCGTATCGGATTCGCTTGCGTATGTGAGATGCAGCCAGTCGGCCGCAGCTGAATTTAGCGGCGCTCATCAAGAACTGGGGTGGTGGGGGCGAGCTAAGCTGAACTGACCCCGAACTCGAACAGCACGCCGTTCCTTCAAGCCGCTTCGACACGGGTTGACTAGTACATAGTAATATGGGCTGCCTCTGTTGGGTGGCTTTGGAGCAGACAAAATCCGTATTGTCGAATATAAGCATCTTCGCCTACCGCAGTTGAACGTGTAAGCATATTGAATTTGCACCCATTTGAGGAAGGAGCTCGTTGCGAGAGGGAAGCAAGCACCCGCCCAAAGTTCATTCCAATGCATGCACAGGCCCCCGGACTCCCTAGTCCAGCCAATCAAGCTGGTACCGACAGCGGATGGTCAGGCCGCTCCCTGTGAGCTACGCAACCAGCTGAGGCTCGCGGCCGACTGTTACTGGATTAAGCCACTGTAGCGTTGGTAGGACACTCCACCGCAACGGTCGCCTTTGCTGAGCCTTGGAATGCAGCGAGGGCTTATTATCTCGTCACTCGTGATCCTGATGCACCAAGACTTCAGCTTCTCACTCTTGCGCCAGGGTCCTCAGCCGTGCATAGCATCTTCTACTGTGTATGCCCAAATAACACTTTCTGTCTCTTTTCTTGTACCAACGTCGAAATCTGCATTTTTGAGCACTGCCATAGATAAGGCTTGTGCGCCCAAGGTTGTTCTATCAGCATCCAATTGGCTTTGTGGAGAGTCGCATTCGTCACCACGCAGCAACGAGTAATTCACAAAGTTTGGAGCCCCTCGGGATCTCTTTCTCTCGACAAGAAACGTCTCAAACCAGGGCCCTTCTTGCCACCGCCAGGTTGGCCGACTCGAACGATTTTCTTCAGGCGAATTTAGACCTGGAACAGCGATAGGATCCTGGCCAATATTCTCAAACAATTATTGTGCCCCACAGGCGACGGTCATAGCGACCCCGAACTTTTTCTCCAGCCTGTCTCAGAGATCTGCTCGTGGGCCTCTTCAATCTGGTCGCCCGCAGCGGAGGAACCCACATCCAAAACACATTTGAACACGGGGAGCAGCAAATCTAGAACAAACATACACTCCACTGGAAACCCCTTACTCTTTCAGCTGGCCTAACTAACCCACATATCCCCACATGCGCCCGATCACTACCAGTACTGCCAAATAGGCAAGTTCATGCCGCCATCGACACGGAAGCTCCTCCATAAACCGTCCACGAGGCTTCGATCGCTACGATTGTCTACCCAACCACAGAATAACAAGCAGGCGCAAAACTTGAACATCGCTCTGGCCGCCTGATCTCGACATCCTCGAACTTTTGGCAGCGACGACTTGTCGTCGTCTGCGCAACAGGGCGTGCAGCCATGGACCACGCAGCGCAGGTTCTCCAGACTGCGCATGAGATATACGCCCGAAACGAGACGGCCACGACGAATCCGGACCAGGCGCAACGACCACCCGTGTACAAGGCGATCGGTATATCGCTGGCCATCGGCTCGGGACTGTTCATTGGCACATCGTTCGTGCTCAAGAAGATGGGGTTGTTAAAGGCGAACGAGAAGTACAGCGAGGTCGCAGGAGAAGGATATGGATATCTCAAGAACTTCTACTGGTGGGGGGGCATGAGTCTGATGATCTTGGGCGAGGGGCTCAACTTCGTTGCGTATGCATTCACCGACGCTATCTTGGTGACACCCCTGGGTGCGCTCTCGGTGGTCATCACCACGATTCTGTCGGCGATATTCCTCAAGGAACGGCTGAGTATGGTCGGCAAAGTTGCTTGTTTCCTGTGTATCGTCGGCTCCGTGGTCATCGTCATGAATGCGCCCCAAGAATCGTCAGTCGCCAACATCCAGCAGATGCAAAAGTTCGTCATAACACCTGGTTTTCTGAGCTATACAGGCGTGATTCTCATTGGGTCCGCCATTACCGCCTTCTATTTTGGCCCGAAATACGGAAAGAAGAATATGCTGGTCTATATCTCGATTTGCAGCTGGGTTGGAGGCTTGAGTGTCGTCGCGACTCAAGGCTTGGGATCCGCCATTATTGCTCAGGCGGGCGGAACTCCTCAGTTCAACCAGTGGTTCATCTACGTTCTCCTTGTTTTCGTTATCGGCACACTATTGACTGAGATTATCTTCTTGAATGTGAGTTGGCCTGAAACGAAGAGACCATGCGTGTTACTAACACGAATAACAGAAAGCGCTTAACCTTTTCAACGCAGCCATGGTCACACCGACGTATTATGTCTATTTTACTAGCACTACTATCATCACGTCGACCGTCCTGTTTCAGGGGTTCAAGGGCACTCCGACTTCCATCATCACCGTGGTCATGGGCTTTTTGACGATTTGCTCCGGAGTCGTCCTGTTGCAGCTGTCCAAGTCTGCCAAAGACGTCCCAGACGTGGCCGTTTTTGCGGGAGACCTGGACCAGATCCATACCATTGCGGAGCAGGAACAGCCCGAGACTGAGCCCAAGGCTGATGCGATCAGAGGCGCAGCCGCCATTGTCCGGAGGTTTTCGGTTGCCAGGCAGAAGATGGAAATTGAGGAGCTCAGGCGATTGCACGAAGAGAAGGTGAAGGAGAGTCTGGAGCCGCTGCCCGAAGAAGGTCCACCCCAGTATGAGTGGGATGGACTGAGGCGCAGAAAGACCATCCTGGGAAGCCAAAGGGGGAGAGCTATGACCTCGCCCAATCCTTTCACCCCGCCACCGTCCACGCCGCATCCGCCGTTGGGATGGTCGCGTTTCCCCACAGAGGAG
Source organism: Diplogelasinospora grovesii (assembly GCA_033297225.1). Lineage (NCBI taxonomy): Eukaryota > Fungi > Ascomycota > Sordariomycetes > Sordariales > Diplogelasinosporaceae > Diplogelasinospora > Diplogelasinospora grovesii. The sequence continues at coordinate 162,098 of MU853818.1, read as the reverse complement.
GAGCTCGCTGAGGCTGATCGCCCGACATCACCGGCCCTCTCCAGCATCGTTGGCACGATTCGCAACCGGGCGCGTAGCGTTCTCCTACCCGGTCATCCCGACTTTCGCGGCAGTCCAGATCCCTCTCGCACTAATGTGCAGAGCCCGATGCACCCCGTTCAGTTGACGGAAATAGCTGTACCGGCGCAGAAGCTGGGAGAGGAAGGAAACAGCTCCTATTATCCGCAGCAAGGAGCTGCGGGAGATTCTGTGTACAGTCTTCCTCCGGCCTTCAAGACGGCGTACGAGGGAGCAAGCACTGCTAGTTTGTCTAGCAGCACGCGGAGGGTGCAGTTCGGAGGGGATAACCGCCCCCGCGGCGTGTCGAATGCTACGAGCAGATTCGCCGCTAGCGAGGCCGACAGCGTGTCACCACCCACTCCGCCGCCGCACTCGGCCAGGCGGCAGTTCTCGTTCCAGAACGTATTCCGGCGCCACCAGGCCCATGGAAGTATCCATTCACAACAACAACACCAACAGCAGCCGATTGGTGATGCAACACACGAACAGCACCCGCCTAGGTCGGCAGGTAGCCATCGCCCAGGGATATTATCATCTCGCGGATTCTCGAACCCGCAGGCTAGAGGCGCTACGGAAGAGGAGAGGTTGGGACTCGTCAAGGGTGACTCGCGCAACTCGCAGTCGATGCCGGCGCTTCAGAGGCTCGACACCGAAGACGACGAGGATGAGGACTCAGAGGACGCTGTACTACAGCCACTATATACCGACGAGAAGGAGCTGCGTTATGGACCTAGCATCACACACAGCCCGGCCAGGAGGAATAATAGCAACCCCCCAGAAAACCGGATTCCTGAGGAGGTAGAGGAGGACCTCGAGGAAGCTGCCTACAACCAAGGGCGGGAACGGTTCCATGAGAGGAGTCGTAGCGGCAGCCCCCGCGAAGGAAACGGAGGAGGAACTCCGACTCATCCCTCAGGGCAGCCGTTACCACCACTACCGCCACCCGAGGGGGGAAGACGGCATAGCCCGCCCAGAGGTGGGAACGGTGGAGCGTTCATCTGATATATATATGTTGTGTTTGCTTGCAAGCGAGCGAAGCTAACTGACGAAGACCATGAATAACGACGATCAACGTTTGTTAAAAGTGTTTCTGTCTTGTTTCTTCTTGGGAAGATGGCATACACTGCCGAGTTGTATAAGTACGCGCATATCAGGGGGGCTCATTTGGGAGAGCGTTCTGGATAGCAAAGGAGGCGGCATAACCTTTTTATAGAATTTTAGGGGGAGGGGGGGGAGTGGGTTGGTGGGTTGCATTTTAATATACCTGCATTTCTCTGAAGGCTTGTATAAGGTAGAGAGACAAGCAGGCAAGGCAGACGGGGGCCTTAAGACTATAGGGCAGGGCGCCTGGCTGGATAAGAGGAGAGATATATACAGAGTACAGAGAAGTAGTAATGAAGCTTAAAAAAAATATGATACTTTTGCTGAAGCATCATCATCATCGCGATGCGTTTTTTTTCCCCTTCCGGCCTTCCTTTCGCTCCATAATTAATTAGCCCGGGCATCTTGGGAAATGAAATGAATCATTGGTGTGTGAGAAAAGTGTCATCATAAGGATTTGAAATGACAATGGACCCGAGATTGTCACACAGTAACTACCTATTTTACCAGTCATAACATGATTTGAGACTACTAGTAACACGTGCGAAAAAGATCCGTCCTAGCCGTTGGAAGTTAAAAAAAAGTATTACTTACCTAGGTACTTTCGATGGCTTTTTCCCTACTAACTACCCTCAGCTTTGTTGTATTGTTGCTGAACCCGGGGGGGGCTTAACTGGAATGTAAAATTTTTAGTTCAAATGAGGATGATGACACGATAGGAAAACATGTGTTTAATTATTCGTCCCCTTGTACCCCTCCCCTGACCTCCTCCCTCCCTCTATCTGGGCTAGAGGGTGGGTGTATTGGAGTTTGAGGCTAGGCATTGTATGTACATACTGTAAATGTGGAACCTTTTTTGTCTGCTATACAGCTGCGCCTCCAAACGTTTTTGGTTACTTACAAAGCCTCAACTTGACGGACGGCTAATCCCCCCACTCCCTCCCCCTTGCGGGACTGAAGATGATGCGTTTTAACTGAGTGTATTATCATCATCCGTTCTGAAAAGTTTTTTAAGCTTTGATATTTGGGCCACCAATAAATAAATAAGCACTCGTACCATATATATTGCTCGATTGATGTAGCAAGGGACATGCAACGTGAGGTATACAACGTAGCTAACTAAACCTGTAAATATATATAAACATCCCGCTGCGCCGCCGTGCTTTCCTTCGCTTTCCCATCCAATCCCGTCTAGATAAACTAGCTAGGACAGAAAACCCCCCAAAAGGGGGGGCCGCGCGTGGAACGCTATTTTTTCTAGTGGTACATATGTGTGTGTGTGCGCTCTGATCTTACAGCTCCCTCCCCTGCCGGGTATCGCTGATATCAGTAATTATCCTTTATTCCTCCCCACGCTTTCCGGCCTGACTAGTTTTTAACGGTCTGACCGGTTTAGTTTTGTGTGTGTGGTGCGTGTGTGTGTGTGTCCCCCCTCTTTTCCATGATTCCATCAGTCGATCTTGATTGATGAATAAATCTTGCGCACAAACCACCAACTCGAAAAGAACCCAATCGAACCTAATCACACGAACTATTAGTACGACGCCTTGCTTTTTGACATGCTTTGGGGGTTTTGCTTACCAGTGAGGATAAAGAAAAGGAACGAGATCAGCAAGCTGTATCCGATGTACAGGACACTCCCGGCAAGGCCACCCAGGGAGAGCTTGCTGACCCAGTAGATGAGCGCGTTCAGGAAGATATATCCGGCGCTTGTTCCCGCCGCTAAGAATGCGCGCCATTGCCAGTTGTAGTTTTCCGCACAGAGCAGGAAGTACACCATGAGTACAGTAACCGCCGCGCACGTGATGATCATCAGGCCATAACACAAAAAGAGGAAGCCAAACATGTAGTAGATCTTGCTGAACCAGATGGAGCTCATGATAAAGTACAGCTCCACAAAGATGGCGCCGAAGGGGAGGATGCCGACCAGCAGCATGCTCGGGAGGGGCTTAAGGTAGGTGGTGGTAGGCGGGATCTGGCGGGGGATCTGGTTCGTACGAACAGGGGCCTCGATCATGGGCGCGCGGAAGCCCAACCAGGAACCTGCGCAGGACAGGGGTACCGAAATGATGAACCAAATCAGGATAATAACCAGCATCGTGGTGAACGGAACTGCTCCGGAGGACTGCTTCGCCCACAAAAACAGGTCAAGCAGGAAGAATGTGGAAAAGACGATGCCAGGCACAAGAAGAGGAGTCAGAATGATGTTCAGCTTCCACTTCTCGCCCTGCATCGACTTGTACACGCGCGCCGAGGCATATCCGCCCACGAATCCCAGCACAGTGTAGAGGAGAACCACGATAGTGCCCAGGGATCCACGGTTGCTTGGCGATAGGAAGCCGAGCAGCGCGAAAACGATGGTGAAGCCGGTCATCACGAAGAGCTGCGCACCGTTTCCGAGGAAGACTGACAACAGCAGCGGGTGAGAAGGGGTGCGGAAGACGTCGCCGTGCACTAGCTTCCATCCCGAGTCCTCTTGCACACCATCTTCCAAGGCTGAAGTCCCTGACAGGTCATCGAGAGAGATCTGGTCCAGTCGGTTGTACCGCGCAATATCCTTCTTCAGGGCGCGGACCAGGACCGACATGACGGTTAACACCAGAAATACGACGATGATGGCCGAGTTGATGAGCGAGAACCAGTGGATCTTGGGGTCGAAGACATGGAGGTACTTGTCCCATCTCGTCGCCCAGGCGGTGGTAGAGGGCAGCCAGTAGACGCTGTAGGTGAACTGCACCTTGGTTTCGCCGTTCTCGTCGAGCACCACCGGTTCCATCACTTGGCGACAGGTATCCGGCCCAACAATACCATTATACTTCTTGGACTCGGGCTCCACTAGAACGCCAACCACTCGCAACTGGTCCCGGTTGCCATTAACTTCGTGGTACTCGACGAAGATGTTGTAGTGGTTGTTGAACATGATCTGGTTGTGTTGCGTCTCCTGGCCGAGGAGGAAGCCCGGGTTGTAGAAGTCGGTGTCCGTCAGCTCGTCGTGGATCTTCTGCCCCGCGGGAAGCCCGTCAACGAGCCAGTTCAAGGCGACGCCAGACTTGATGCGCTGGTTCACAAAGAACGACGCGCCTTTCTGGTATGTAACTTCGCACAGGCTCTTGCACGTCTCGTTATGCTTCATCTTGAGCTCAAACGGTGATGTCTTTATCCTGTCTCCAAACAAGATGCTACCCAAGCTCTCTCCAACGCTCTCGGGGCCATCTTTCGGCTTGCAGAACTGGAAGAGCGGGTGGTAGTAGTCGTAGGAGACAACCGAATGTAGCAATGCGTCGGGAGCCGCTACCGGTCGTATCGCGTTGACGTAGAGCGGTACCAGGTCGCCTGGCTTGTATGATGTCGGCGCGACGCCGGGAAGATAGAACGCGGATGCGAGCTGTGGTGCGGCCAGGAGAGAGGCGACGAGCGCCGCCCCTGACGGCGCATATTTCCTTAACTGCATGGCGACGGCGCCAATCCGGGGATGGTGAATATCAGAAGGCTACAAGAAGAACTACCGATAACGTATCTGTTAACAACGACGTTAGAAGAGCTATTGCCGTATGTAGATGGGAACGCGTGGTGTGATTCGACTTCACTTCGGGATCTCGTATACCAAAAGTGTCGTCAGCAGCTACACACCTCTTAGTGGAGCAAAGAATGCGACCTTGGACCTGGAGCCGCAACGGTTTAACGGTAAAAGACTGGTGTGTAACTTAAACAAATCATAAAGGTACGAGAAAATGCAATGATTCAGATAAAGAGTGCATGAATATTATGCGATGCGCGTGAAAGCAAGTTCATAGCACCCACACTAATCCTTATTCACAAATAAGCTTCGGGAACAGCTGTCCAAGAAACATTGGCTTTCAGCTGCTGCTGTGCCTTTGGGATCGCAATCGGCTGCCAAATTTCTTGCTGACTCAGGTACGGCTCGGACAATTGAGACAGCCGGGTCCACCAAGCGGGCTGCCGACGGAGAGCCGCGCTAAATGGGGCCATCGATGCGAGTTGCCCCACAGCGTGGTTATCTTATCGAAAGTTCAATGCCAAAAAGTTTTTGAAACTCCGAACTTTTGGTGGGCGATAAGATACGTCCTCCAATAGCCACCCGCAACAGCGACAGGAAATGGCGGCGCCAGCGACATTACCAGCATTGCTGGACGCGCTCACGAAATCATTATCCTCTGCTCTCGAAGCTGCTCCCAAGCTCGCAAGCATTGAAGTCCCCAAAGACGGCCTATCGCTGCTAGACGTCAAGAACGAGCTGCTCCTCTCGTATCTCCAGAACCTCGTCTTCCTGATTATCGTCAAATTGCGACAGGCGAAGGACAAAGGCGCCGGGAAGGATGTCTCGCCAGAGGAGGAGTCTAGTCTCGCGGACCTCGTTGTACGCAAACTCGTGGAGCTGCGGCTCTACCTCGAAAAAGGAGTCCGACCGCTAGAAGATAAGCTGCGGTACCAAATCGAAAAGGTCCTGCGCGCAGCGGACGATGCGGAACGCAGTGCAAAGGCTGCTGCCGACCAGAATGGGCAAAACAATGAGTCGGACGAGGAATCAGAGGACGAGGATGCCGACGAAGGAGCGGGCACAGGAGCACCGGCAAAGTTCTCGGACCTTCAATACCGGCCCAACCTGTCCGCATTCGTTCGCCCCGCTGGTGCTACCGGTGCTCCCACGAGACCTGGCAAGGAGGAGGCAAGCGACGGAATCTACCGGCCACCGAGGATAGCACCCACCGTCATGCCCACCACAACAACCGAACGCCGTGAAAAGGCGGAGCGCCAGCGCCCAATGAAGTCAGCTACTCTGGACGAGTTCATTGCGGATGAGTTGTCTGCTGCGCCGGTTGCTGAGCCGTCCATCGGTACTACCATTGTTCAGGGGGGACGCAAGGTCAAGACGGCCAGAGACAGACAAGAGGAGGATGAGAGACGTGAATACGAAGAGTCCAACTTTGTTCGTCTCCCCAAGGAGACCAAGAAGCAGCGCGCAGAAAAGGCCAAGGCCACTGGTGGCAGCAGGCGCATGAACTTTGGTGGTGAGGAATGGCGGGATCTTGGTGAAGGTGTCGACCGTATCAACCGTCTTACACAGGGTGGGAGGTCGTCTGGCGGTACCAAGGCGCTGCTGGAGAAGAGCAGAAAGAGAGGACTGGATACGACCGACGGTCCGCGTGGTAGCGGTGCGGTTGACATGGGTGAGCGGTTCAGCAAGAAACTCAAGTACCTTGAGAAAGGACGGGGAGGGAAGAAACGCTGAAAGGGCTTCCTCAATTGCTTAATAATCCATGCCTTGTTCCAATTCCATTCCGATATCCCGTACATGTAACCGCCTTTTCTGGCTCTTGCAATTTACCGCGCCCCAATTCCTTATCCTGAAGGCCAGCTCTTACGACCTATCTGCTCAAAGTTCCAATCTCAACTCCTCAGAAACTGCTGCCAACATCGCTGCTCTGATCCCTGTTAAAACCCAGCCCATTCCTAATCTTGTTCTCAATCTGGACCACATTTTCTGGGAGGACAAACCCCAGTCCAAAGAAGACAAAGAAAACCCACTTCCAGCGGAACGGGTTGAAGGCGATACAGAACATAAACCACCAGACCAGCTCGAGGTAGGTGAAAAAGTCAAACGCGCCGACCGGGCTGGTAAACTTGATCAGTCTCGTCATGTCGATCCACCGTCTCATCCAAAACGGACTTGGCCGGGTAAGGGGGTCGACCAAAAACATCAACAATATTCTAGTGTAGATGCCAATGTGCCAGTTCCCAACCGTTCCAATGGCATTCATATAGGTGCTATCTTTTTCATCAGCTTCCCTTTCTTCCCCTTTTCCTTTCTTGTGTTGGGGGGGGCTTACCAGTTAATGCAGGAGATGGAAGGATGATTCGGCGGGAAGGTTTGGAGGTACCAATTAGGCGGCTCATACGGCTTGGGCTCGAAGCAGCTCTCTGGCAAGAACTTCAGCTCCGGCCGTTTGTACCCGGTAGCCATGACGACGATGTCCCCTTCGATGGTCTGTTCATGTCCCTGCCCACCCGCCGGAACGCCTTTTGCTCTCCTATTCACTCTCACCCCCTTTTCAGTGAATTCTTCAATGTCGCAGCGCACCCACTCCGCTTTCCCGGACCTCAGCTTGTGCATCACATCCGAATTGACCATCGGAGTATCCGTGAACAACCCTTTCCCATTCGCCGCCGGGGCCAGGTCTTCCAGATCCCTGTAGAAGAGCTTTCTGAGCAAGAGCTCCGGGATCCAAGAGAACAGCGTCTCTTGCCCAAAGATGTTCATCGCAAGCAGCATGTTCCAGATCGGGTTCCGCGGGATGATCCACTTGTCACTCCGTGCCAGGATGTAAATCTTGTCAGCTTCTTCCTCAGCCGCGAATTCCAGGGCTTCTACCGCGCTAGCACCGCCACCGATGATAATCATCGTCTTCCCCTTGGCGTCTTTTCCGGTCAGGTTGCTGGAATGGCAGATTTCGCCTTTGAAGGTATCCATGCCAGGCATTTTCGGAACCTTGGGCTCTCCGCAGGTCCCAATGGCGGCGATGACGCCGTCAAAGCGGCCATTCGCGGGGTTGTTGATGATCCAGCGCCCCATGTGGTCCTGATAGACCTTGTCGACCTTCACATTGAACTTGGTCCGCTCTTCCAAACCGTAGCGTTTCCAGAGCTGGCGCACTTGCGAGATGATTTGCTGCCGGTCGGGGTATCCGCGCTCCCATTGTACGGAGGGATGGAAACGGTACATTAAGCTGTGGATCTGCAGGCTGCTTGTGTTGTTCACCCTCTACACAAGGGGAAAAAAAAGTTAACAACGGATTGGGGAAGAGGAAGGGAAAAAAGAGGGGGGGGGGCAAGAGGGGGAACAAAAAAGGGGGTTAAAGGGGACGTATTACACTCCAGATCCCGCCCACGTTCTCTTCCGAGCCAGCTTCAAAGATGACTACGTCGAATCCATGCCCGATACAGTGCGCTGCGCTGGTCACGCCGGTTATGCCGGCGCCGATGACTGCTACCTTTGGCCGGCCCAGACGGGTGCTTGGGTTTGGAGGATTGGGAGACAGGATCTTGTCCATCAGCCATTGGATGAACTGATACAAAAAGAGGAGGGGGTGCAGGAGGGGGCTGTAGATTCGTGATTGCGAGCCCATCTTGCTGTCTGTTTACACTACACCCACAACGTACGAAGGAAAGATTACAGGGAAGAGTGTGTTGCTGGTGTAAGACGAGCTTGGGAAACGAGAAAAAGGGAGATGTACGATTATTATGAGAAGAAGCTCAATCATCAGATTTCAAGATAATAATAAATGAAGGAACGCATGTGAATTCCAATAGGAGGAGAATCTCTGCAGTTCTGAGCTGCAGTTCGCAGTGTTCCTGGCCAAGCCCTACGTCAAATCCCGCCCTGTCGATTGACGTGACGTCATTCGCGAAACGCGCAAACGTTTGACATGTGAATGGCCTGTGATCGGACTACAATTGCGAATCTCGTTCGGGCCGAAGCGTACATGGAAATGTTCGTATCAATTGACCGGGGTAGTAGGATGTATATTGAGGTGTATTTGGGGCAGTTTGGACGTTGTAAACAGTGCTGGAGGAATAAGACAACGTCGATCCAGCACGTTGCGGAAACGTGCAACTCCGCCGGGCTGCTTGGCGGGTGCTTAGCTCACCGTGGATCGCGTGGGTACTTGACCCAGAGCAGTCAATCTACGTCTACATACCTATCTAACGTTCGATCACATGTAGCGCACTTTCTTTGCAGAGGTAGGTAATTATGCCTCGAGAGGGTGGGTTTCTCTGTGCATCTTGTTAGATGTAGGCATTGCTTTACCACTCAGAATTGCCCTGCGATGGATTCTGAACTCTTCGAAATTTAAGTTCCAAGGAGCACATCTGTCTTTGGCTAATGGATAAGTTCTCGATGGCCACTGGTGGAGGAATAAGTGTGTGGATATAAGGTACGGTACAGTCAAGTATGGGTGTGTAAGTCAACTTTTCATTCCATTTTATTTCGATCTAGATACAATCCTTTTTTGTCTAAGAAAGTATGTACAGCAAAACCCACGAACTTTTGTTGCCAACGACAGGCAATGCAGCTTTCCAAGGTGTCTACCTTACTAATGCCACTCAGTTGGACTCATCAAACAAATTGCTCGACCTAGTCCCAGTCTTGGGCGGTGTCTTGGTGCCCGTGCAAGTTCCGAACCCAGTCTGGCAGCCGTTGTTGACGTCGCAGTGTTCGGTCGTGTTGCCACAATAACCCCTATTTTTCGTCAGTTAGTCACTTTCCCCAACTCCCCCAACCGCATGTCTCTTATTGGAAGGACATACGCAACAGAGCAGCAGGTAGCGCCAGTGGTAGGACACTTGTACCCCGCCTTGCCGGCGCCCGTGGTGCCGCAGGTGCCGTCGATGGATATCGTCGATCCCGACTTGGGCGCGTAGCAGGACGCGGACGTGTTGGAGTATCTCGTCTGGCATCCGCCCGTGGTCAGGCAGTACACGTCTCCGGTGCCGCAGTATCCGTACTGCGAGCAGCACGCAACTTCTCCGGGGCAGGTGGCTCCCTGATTAGCTCCAGCAAGGACCATACCGCAGGTCTTGTTGGGCGAAACGGCGCCCTCAGCGCGGGTCTCAAGCTCGGGCACATTAGGCGGGTGAAGCACGCCCGCCAGAGCGACGGCTGGGAGGAGGAGGAGGGCTGGGATGAGAGCCAACATTTTGTGTCTTTTCCTACTGCTGTGGTTCCAGGTTACTGAAGGAGAGAATGGCTACGGGAGCGGGGTCAAGCGAGGGAGGGAGTGTCATTTCTTTATATGTGGCTGTTCGGCACCGTTCCGAGCGAAACAAGCCAAACCGCATATTGTTGCCGTTCATATATGAAGTAGCTGACGCGGTGCGACGGGGCAGATTTATAACAGGCAACGACTGTAAATTTGGGGAAATGGTCATTTACATAAAGAAAAAATCTCCCATGGAGATTTGTAGAAAGTCGATATTTAGGCACAAGGGGGAACTGTAACCATCCCGCTCTCCACCGAAGTTTTTGTTTCTGTGATGAGATTGCTGGAGAGTATTTTGCATGTTCAAGCGGGAGAATACTTTATGAACGATATAGCTGCTGTTTCCTATAGATCTCAATATATGGTGATCGGCAGCCACCGGCCCACGACCCCAGTTGCGCGGCTAAATCTCACCCACACATACACACGCACAACTTCGGAACCACACTAACGTGGATTGCGGGTTATTTCACGGCAACTTCTATCGCGGTATTAACTGTGGGGGTATGGAGAAAAAGGGGAACGGTTGCAGTCGGTAATGCAGCCTTGTATATCTGAGTCTGTAGCGAGCTGTCTTGACAAGCGGGTTCCCCACAGCCTGCTATATTCGTCCCCGGCAGATTTTCTGGCTTGGCTGCGGGGATAGCGGAGCACATATAAGCATTAGACGTGGTATGAATTTCACGGGCTAACCTAGTCACAAGCCTGGGCTGTCTCTGTTAGATCCCAGCAGATGAGGCAACATCTGTGTACTCCGAGGTTCGTGTCATTCATCTGATTGAAGTATCGCATGCTACTGAAAGTGATTGCCTTGGCTGTGCCGCTAAAGATCCTAAACGTTTCACGTCTATGAACATCGAATTTGCACTACAGGCGGTATGCTTGAAGACAGTACACGAGATTGCTGGTGACCTCTTCTGCAATATCCTAGACCTGTCTCCAGGCATTTCTCAAGAGATCTCTTCCTCAAACGTTAGATTGACATGGGGACCACTATCAGACTCTCCTGAAACCTTCACCTTCGCCACTAAACATACGCACGGCTTCTAAACAAATATCATCCAAACAGAGATGTATCAGTTGATATTACTCCTCTTGAGAGTTCATCTAGTTCCTTTTGAAATGTGCTCCAATTATCGGCGCTCTGGGCAGGGGCCTCTAGCGGCTCGACAGATTACAACTGACCACAAGCGTAAGTGTACGCTGGCTCGGTCTATCCCTCACGTAGGTCTTCTTCGTATGAAGACGATTCCGGGACGGGGCCCACTTGTAGTTCTCCCTCGGCTCAGGAACCTCAGCCTCTTCACCTGCCTCCTCCTCCCCGTCAGAGCTGAAGAGTACGTAGGCTTGGCAAAAGTCTATCTGTCGTAGCTCCTTCTCCAAGGGCAAGAAAGAAGCAATACCGTCATACGAATCCCTAGAATTCTCCCCTGTGCGCTGACCATCACACTGAACGCATATTTTGACTCTGCCTTCCTGTTCTAGTCTTCCACCCAACTCCGTCAGCTTGTCTCGAGCTTTCCTGACGCATTCCTCCCAGGCCTGGACCTTTTCGTGAAGCTCCAGGAGCATCTTCGCTTGCGACCAATAGTGTTTTCGGAACTCGGGGGTGTATTCGTGTGTCTAGTCTCTTGCGTTAGAAACGAATACGTCGAAAAAAGCGTTCTTGTCGCTCACATGTGATTTTTGGCCAACATTCCCGCACGCGTCACATTCAATCTCATGGTGAGCAGGGCCTTCGCCTGCGGGCGGGGCTTCAACCATGTCGGCTTGGTCTGTCATGGCCGCATCAGGTTCAGATTGACCACCACTTTGAGCTTCGACCTCCAAACTTTCTTCCTTTAGTTTCTTCCATAGCCTGTCGGTTATGTCTTCTGGCGACGACTCCGCTGGTCTCTTCCTGCCGGCCTGCTGCTGGTGGTTCATGATGTAAAGTCGAAAACGTTCAATAATCTTTGTGAGGAATGTCTGTGTGAAAAGTGTTGTAAAGAAGGAGGAAGAGTGATAAGGCCTGTTGCTGGGAGAAGGGTGGGTTCATAAGAAGTGGGAGGAGTCCTTTAAATGCTTCGCTCCTGACTCGGATTTGCACAAATAGATGCAATCCATTACATTTGCTTGTTTGTGTGTTTGCGTGTTGCGTGTTTACGTGTTGCGTGTTTGCGTGTTGCGTGTTTGCGCGTTGCGTCCTTTATTCACTGTCAAGACATGCGCTCCAACAAACTGGCACGATTCTTAAGAACATCATCGTATTTTCTTCTCTTTCCATCATTCATAGGATGTATCGGGTTAGATTTCTCACAAACAAAGCCAGCCAAACGCAAATAGGAGTATTGCACAAACTTCGGAGATCGGTCCCTGTCACGGCTCAAAGCAGCATTTGCCATTTCAGAACATGCTTTTCTCTTCATTATGCTTGTGACGTTTGAGTGTGTGTGCTATTGTCCCAGCTAATTGCACTCAGCTCTAAACAAACCGGAACCCCTGAGTCAGGACACAAACTAACACCACAATTGTACCTACAGCCACAAATATCTCAGGTGTCCGTTACTTCCGCAAACACACATGCGCATCCGGTAGCAACACTGAGACCCCAAGAATCTCGCCAGTTCTGGCTGTTTCGTGATTGTGTACGCTTAGACATACATTCCTGTAGCAATAAACTCTAGCAACCGCGTCTGGAAAACATCCTCGGCTTGCCCCATGGATACCTGTAGCTAAGGCACTACATAGTTCTCCCCTGCGGGTGCTAACTGAATTTTCACAGATAACTACGTATCTCAATTTATGACGCTGTCGGGAAATATCTTATTATTATCTGCGATCCGAGCACACCCAGAATCTGTAGATGACAAAGTGAGAGAGATAGACAGAGAGTGAGAGACATAGTATCGCTGTATCATTGCCTGTAGGTACCATACAAAACCCCAACCCTTAGTAGCGCGAAAACCCAACGAGCCCAATCAGTCTGTCCCCCGCAGTTTGACTTGGTGTGAGCTATTTACTTGACTCCAACTTCGAGAGACTCTTATGACCCCCGATAGCTGAAACTTGCTAATTAATAAGCTGTAGCGAGTAGTTCCCCTGGGGCCGCTGGCGCATCAAGGGCCAAGACGCAGATACGGCGCCCGCACTACCTGTCAAGAACACACCTTGGCCGATCCCTCCCGTCAGCAGTGATCACTTTACCGTGGAGGCCTTCAAGACAGTCATCGACCAGATCGCCAAGTCCAGCGGCGTCAGTTGGGTCTGGGTAGACGTCGGGTGCATCGACCAGCGCCGAGACGACCCCAAGTCGGGATTCATCAACACGCAAGCGCCCATCGAGATCGGCCGTCAAGCGGCCGTCTTTAAACGCGCCAAGAGTACCTTTGTCTGGCTGTGCCGGCTGTCGAACGCCAAGCTCACTGCAGCCGTGGCAGACGTACAGCAGCACGGCCTGGACTTCTCTGATTACATCCTGGGCCCGAACAGAGGGCAACGCATTCCCGATCCCCTGGCAGAGAGTCTGCGGAAGGCGTTCGACGACATATTCAGCGACCCCTGGTTTTCGTCCCTCTGGACCCTCCAGGAGGTCGTCTTAAGGAACGACGCTCTGGTCTTCTCCACCGACGGCACCCCGGTCCTCTGGGCGGAGGGGCAGCGCATGTTCCTGACCATGTTTATCAACCACTGCCAGAACGTGTACCGAGACCTTGAGAAGGCTCTCGCTCAGAAACAGACTTCCTCCTCGTCGTCCTCCTGGGTTGTCTCAGAGGCCGCAGCATCCGCGATACACCGCATCAAGCAGCAAATCCTCCAGGCCGGGTTCTACTATCTTTTCAGCACCAACCCCAACGTCCAATACGGCACCGCCCGCTACCGCACCACCACCCGCCCGGAGGACCGCATCTACGCGATTATGCAGATCTACAATATTGTCGTCGGGAAATCCGTCAGACCAGATGAGAACCCCCAGCTGGACGAGTTGGTGCCCGAGTTCGCCGCCGCTATTAACAATGCGAGCGCGATACTGGGGCAGTACTTTGTGCACACCCAGAAACCAGGATCCGGGGCGAGCTGGCAGATCACGGAGCAGTCCATCATCCCCGACGCGCTGATGGTGTACCGTGACCCTGTCAACCTGGCCACCATAACATTAGCAACGCTTGACTTTGACGGCGGCGAAAACGGGCAGGGACAGGCGGTGGCGGTGGCGAAGGGAATGGTTTGTTCATTCCCGGACCTGCTGAAAGCTTCGCAGGAAGACGGCCGGAGGAACCCGTCCTTTGCGAGACAGGGACTGGGACTGGATTTTGAGGCGTTCTTGGACCATCATGTCCCGGGCAGGGACACATTCCAGTATCCGTTGGGCGGCCCGGGAGGGATAATAGTAGATTATGAAAAGAAGGTGCAGGTGCTCCATCTGGGACATCTCCGCGGCCTACCGAAGAAGCCGCCCAGCGGGGAGTTTCATCGGCGGCATGTGGGACTTTTACTGCATTCAAGAACTGGGCGGGAGGGTGCAAAAGGCCAGGAGAGTGTCGCCTTTGAGCGTCTGGGCGTATGCATCTGGTCCGACCGTTCCTCAAACGACCTGCTGGAGAAGATTGAATGGCGGGGTGTGGAGCGGATGGTGTTGGAATAAAGGTGTTAATTATCGGAACACACGCCAGGGGGTTAATACCGTTGATATCGGGACTTCACCGTGTGTCGAAGCAGATCTGGGTCCGCACCGCGGAGGTCTTTCTTGTAGTGGGTAGACATGCTAGAAGAGAGATTCAGTTTTGCTCGCTGAAAGACGGATACCTCAACGGACTTGTGGCTGACGACACGAGGACAGTATCCGCTGCGCAAGTTCTGACGCCCTTACTACGGATATACCTGGACGTACAGTATGCCACGCTGAGGCTAAAGGTGAGCAGCGGTAATCAGTCTCATGGAGCGTAGGCACAGTGGAGTGAGTTCCAAGGCACGTAGTGTATGAAGCAAATAAACATAGATTGGACAAGCATGCAGACCTAACGTGTACTTCAATAACCAAAGAAGAACAAGGAAACTATCTCGTGATGTGTCGTCAGGTCGTCAAAACAGGAAAGAAGCCAACAGCAAAGAGGAGAAGAAAGAACGACATATTGGGGAAAGAACGAATAGTTAGAGAAATGGAGGGTCCCCAGCAGTTCGTGGTCCTGTTGTCTCGAATCCTAATTTTTCCACCAAGCCGCGAGGAGTGTGAAGAGCAGGTCATTACTTCTTCGAAGTAGATAGACCGTGTATCATTCTTCGATGCCTCAGCAGATTGTAACGTCTCGTGAAGCCATATTTTTCGCGACAGCCCTTGACGTCGCACCAAAACTTGTCTTGGGCCTTGTGAGTTTTTTCGTGCTTTTTTCGATAGCAATTCTCCGCGAAGCGCAGGTGACAGGCTTCGCACTTATATGGAAGCGTGTGCGTTTTGATATGTTTGCTGTGGCTGGTTAGTGATTTGCATTTCAGCGTGGATGAGAGAGACAGTGAAGGGCTAAGGAGAGTCGACATGCTTACTCCAAATCGCACCGACGGGTGAACTCCTTGGGTTCGTCCTTGCAACGCCCCTCTTGCCAGTGACAGACAAAGGGACCAGTGCCTGCCAATCTGGGACCCGGAGACGCTTCGTCCGAATGGGAAGAGGCTATTTCAGGGCTTGAGATCTGGTGTTCAC
Source organism: Diplogelasinospora grovesii (assembly GCA_033297225.1). Classification (NCBI taxonomy): domain Eukaryota; kingdom Fungi; phylum Ascomycota; class Sordariomycetes; order Sordariales; family Diplogelasinosporaceae; genus Diplogelasinospora; species Diplogelasinospora grovesii. The sequence continues at coordinate 146,480 of MU853818.1, read as the reverse complement.
TCATAGCAGAGGATGGATAATTGGGATCTGGGCTTGGAAACTGCTGGGGTGAAAGGAAAGGAAAAGGAGACGATGATGACGAAGAAAATGACGGCGACGACAACGACGAGCAAGGGGCCGGAAAGTCAGGAACCGATACATTGGAATGATGAAAGCCAGACTGTTGCAGATTAACGGAAACAGAGTCCTCCTGCGTCGGTACTAAGGTCGGAGACTAAAGCCCTTCACTTTGGCTTTGATCGGATCCAAGAGGAACCTGGAAGCTGCCCGATTGTGGCACCGAGCTGTACGATGCCGGGCCATGGTTGTTGTCTGGGGGGTCATATCCGACTCCCATTTCATTTTGGGCTAGCTGGGATTGGAGGTTGTGGCCACTGCCGGAAGAAGTCCGGTTTTGATAGATGACAGGTTCAGTACCTTCCAAGTAGTACGGGGTGTCGTAATGCCGTGGTGCCGGGGAAGAGTCACCATACCAATGTTCGCTTTCGCCAGGTTGGTGACCCGCAGGAGTCGGGGCGACAGGGCAGACATGCCTCAACAGGCTGGGGTCGATGGAGCAACTCTCATCATAGGTGCCTTGCATTGCAGTGGTCAGCCGATGATCAGATGCGAGGGGGCGGGGCAGGTCTAGTCACACCTCGATTCACACCTTGATGTCCTGAATACCAATCGCTATCGAGAAACGGGCCCGAGTCCTCAGACAAGCCGGGTGACTGATAGTCTGCAGGCAATTAGCGGACACCATCCGATTCTTTGGTGTCACGTCGAGGACCGCTGAGTGTGAGACGCACCTCGGAAGCGATTAGAGCCCTCAGGCCCCCCACAACCGGGCCCCATTTGGAACGAAGGATGCTACTGATGACCGGCCCACGGGGTATCTCAATGACGGTGTATGGTGTGGGTAAAGGGCAACACAACACGGTTGAGAAGTTGGGAAGAGCACGGCACCACCAGCAGATTCAGGGAGCGTTGCCCCATTTTATGACCGGGGAATAACATGCGCTGGCAAGGCTCCGGATGGTCAGCGACGAAGCCGAAAAGAAGGACCACCAAATCGATAGGAAGGACTACCAAGACGTTGTGGCCTGGAACATTCTAGCCCATTTCGTTCGTCCATTCCTTCGAGTTCAATCTCACATGTTTGACCGAAAACGATTGTCCATGAAGCTCAGTGGTTGTATGCAATGCGAGAGGCCAACAAGACACGCCGTCAGGCAGACTTGCGCATAAATTTTACTGGCCAAGGCACCTGTGACTGCGCCTTACGGCAGTTGGTGAAAACCCCGGGTTTGCGACGGTGTTTCCAAATTACTGCAGAGGCACGCACCATGAACATGTCGGGGGGTTTGCTGGCCAGCTTCGCGCGCGCAAGAGAGCTACGTGTAAGTAGCATAAGGTACCTTGGTAACAATCTCGCCCGATGAGGTAAACCGCCAACAACAACCACCCTGCATGTTGACCTCCCGCATGCCTAGGTATCGACCTCCCGCATATTGCCCCACATAGGGGAACGTGATTGGCTCAAGGCAAGTACGCCTGTGATTGATGCCATTTCTCGCTGCCTTCTTTCACTGCTAGGAAGATATAAAGTCCTCGTTTCTTCTCCGCAATTCAGTTTCCGTTGTTCGCAGCATTCTCACTTTTTTTTAAACGACAGGTTTTATATATTCCTCGATGGGCTCTCTAATCCATTCGCAAATTCAGTCTGTATCTCCCTCTGTATCAGGAGCCATGGGTAAGACGTTTTTGAAGGAATGGCCTTCTTTACTACCCCATCTTCAGAGACAGCCCCTGTTTTCCTTTCTCAACGACATCTCAGAAGCTGATATGTTCATTCAATGAATAGCCGGGGCGGCTGGCACAACCATCGAGCTGGATTCCAAGCAGCGGACCATGCTACGGAATCGATTCTTCCCCCCTCTCTTGCTCCTCAAAAGTCTCAATGAAGTAGGCCGCAGAGACGCGAACAAGAAAGAGGCGGATGCTCCGCTGAATCGAAACCAAACACCCGAGGAGAAATTCAGGATTTTCGTCAACAAGCTGGCGCAGATCTGCGAATACCGTCCAAAAGGCCACACCATTACAGCTTGCACCGTGCTCGTCCAGACAGATGGCAGAATTCTCTACCTCTTCGCATCTAACGGGCGCAGTTCCAAAGAGAAGATCAGAAAGACCCTAGAGGACGTGAAATGTGTTCTTAACATGCTGAGGAGCAGCATCCTCTCGGAAAAGAGAGAGTCGGATGACGTCCTGCACGATCGTCTTCTGCGACAAGTGCTGTCGGTGAATCATGTTCGCATCACATCCTACCTTGTCGAACTGACTGCCCAGCTTCAAAAATGCATCGAGGCATGTGGGAAAGGGGGGGGCAGCGATGAGAGTAGGTCGTTGCGGTTCAGCAACACATTATCTTTTCCAAGCCCGTAGAAAATGCTAACACGCGACAGATATGGAGACTGAGAAAGTATTGAGATTACTCTTGCCTATGGTTCCGAACTGCCAAGTCAGGGGTCAGGGGCAAACGAGTCCTGAATGTGAGTGCAAACGCGTGGGTAGAAACTCCTGTGGCTGATTGCTGATGGTGCTGCGGTATAGATATAACCTCTCTCATGACCTTCATTGAAGTCTTGCAGAAATTCCAACAGTTGCCAGCCAAGAAGATGGTCGAGAAGCGTGCTGCGGAGGAGCAGGCGCTGAATCACGATGCCGGGTGTTGGTCCAGTTTCCAACATGCCACGGGACGGGTTGTCTCGTATCAGTATGCCGTGGAGTCTATCATCAACGCCTCACATATTTGGGACAAAACGAATCTGTTCCTGGAATTTGACGTCGAGTTTCTCCCTTCGAGCTCGCCTCACCAGTGGCCGCTGCAGTATGACCCCAAGTCAGAGCACAAGCCCAAGACAGCACATGATATTCTCGGTCGGGTAACCTCGCCAGACCAGGTGGAGCTATACAGAGGTCTTGCCAAGGAACTGCAGATGTTTGGCCTGGACGATACGATTGGGCAAGAGTGGCAAAGCAAGAAGTTCACTCCCATTGTTCACGCAGAGATGCTCCTGCATGACTACCTCGAGAGCACGCCCGAGGCAGGGGGCACACTACCCCATCGATTCTTCAACAATTGGCGGTACATTGGAAGCAGCAAGCCCATCTGCCGTCTTTGCCGATACTACTTCGACGCCATCGCGACCCCAGTTGGATTCAGACCAACGCACGGGAACATATACTACAACTGGAGGCTGCCGGATATGTACAGGTCGGAGCAGGAGGACCCAATTCAGAAGTATGAGAACGAGGAGCGACAGCGCAAGAAGTGGCGTGATGTGATGAACAAGGTTAAATTCCGGGTGTGTGCGGATGTGATGCTCGTGCTAAAGGACAAGGGCTACAAGAAGAAACATGACACTAACACGACGACGGACCGAATCATTGCAGCCTTTGCTGGTCTACATGTATCAGCTCAATACGCGAGCGCTTGACAGTTTCTCTTAGTATGATTGCAAAGGATTCTGACGTTCGCGTTGATCTTTCTTTCCAGACTAGGATAGCCCCAAGAAAGCGCATCGTTGGACACGTATTAAATTGAAAGCTTGGATACAGACAAACTGGATCTCTTCATATATCACACCAAAAAAGGTCTTTGAAGTCCTGTGAAGCCATGATGGACCGGGGCCAGTGCATTGAGGCGAAGGAAGAATGGGAATAGTAACAGTATCGAAGGTGGAAAATAATGCCTCGATTAATTAGAGCATAATCCCCGTAAATATCTACCTGCAGTACTTTCAACGCCAACATGATAGTTCCACGAGCCTCGGTTTCATTCGGTTAGTGGTTAGGCACGGAGTTGGATTTCACTGCACGATGCTATGTTAGCCTTACTCAAAAATAGCGCTCACACACGGTGTACTTTTTGAGAACATGATTCCCTCACAATGTCGCTTCAGCAACGACTAAGATGGAGAGACGAGGCGTTGTTGAACAAGACGCCTGAACATGGTAAGGTAGGTGCCTAAGAACAACAGTGATAAAGCTGCCTTGTGGTGCACTTAAAGTTGTTGAGGTTCTACCGTGCGAGTCAAAGTGGGTTCTGTCAAACAACTGCCAAAACACTGTCAAAACACTGTCAAAAAACAAATCTGTGAGTCCGTTGTTGCTGTGGTTTTGAGTACGAACTAAGATAAGCGTATATGAAGAGATTTCCCCAAGACACAATCTCCCATCCGCGAACGTAACGTTTTCTGTTTAACTTCTGCACATCTTCTGTTTTTTGCCCATCTCCATCAGGCTTTGATACTTGGCACACAACGTCACGAGTAGAAGTCAGATAAGGAAAGTAAAGAAATGGACCCCGCGGAAAATGGCCCGCCCGCAGCCCCCTCGCCAACGTTGCCTACCCGACCGCCTCCTGGTTTGGAGCAGGTCGCCGATGCTTCTGCCCTGAATACTTCTCACAACATGAATGTTGTCCAGGTTCATCCGCAGGGTCAAGCCGGCTCGGGGATATATGACAGCGCAGGTCGCTCGATGTCGGTGCCGCCTGGATTTTCTCCGCACGCGAGTCCGTTTTTCCCAAACCAACCTTATTCAAACCAGCCTCAGCAAAATAAGCCCCGGCGTGCTGTGCGCGAGTGGCCGCCCAGTGGTCCTGGTCACTGGAACCCAGGTCCTCCTCAAACTGCTGTTTCCCCTGGAAAAATACAGCCACCGCCGGGTTTTCACCCCCAATCGCCCCTCTCCGGGTTTTCTTCCGCTGCAGAAGATACTGCTCCGGATACACCTACACCTGTTGACAGCCGTACGCCGTCATTCCCCTCCAATTTCCCGGGGTATTGGCCGTTAGCCCATTCTCATCATCAACACCGGACGATGTATACCAGTCGGATCCGTCCTCCCCCCCAACCTGTTGCGCGGCCAGTTTCAGCTGAACACGCGGTAGATGCACCCATAGCTCCGCCGACCTCCTACGCTGCAGCAGTTACGCAGGGGCTGGCGCCAAATTCAGTGGGCTATCATCCCCAACAGGTTGCTACTAACGTTGCCCCTGGTCACTCGCAAACCGGAACGTGTCCGTCGGGCGCGTTAGTGTCTACCCCTGAAAATCAACACGCGTCACCCGTTGCTACCGACCCAGCTAACGTCGGTCACGTAGGCATTGACTTGGACGCGATGGGTGTTCAAGCACAATCGCAAGGCCAACAACAACGCGTTCAAGTCCAGGCAGAAGGGGACAGGCAGTCCCAAAAAAGCCCCCAGGTGCGGGCCTACGAGCGAGAGCAGGCAGAGTACCAGGCCCGAGTGCGCGCGTACGCGGAGCAGCAGTGGCAGCAGCAGGCGTACAACGCTGCGCAGCATACCCTCGCCGTGGCTCAAGCGCATCTGCAAGCTATTGTCCAGGCCCAAGAAATAACAACAACCCCGGACCAGCAGGACCAGGGTCTGAAAAACCAAGAGCGCGCGCAGCAGCACATCGAGGCACTGGCAGCCGTGCGCGCAGCCCACGTCGCCCGGGCGCGGGCAGCAGCTACGCATGCGCATCATGCGCAACAGCAACAACGGCTTGAAGCAGCAGCAGCAGCAGCCCGCCACGAATCCGGTAGTAATGCCCACCCTCTGATAAAGGAGGTCGAACCCGGAAGTGGGCTGTATCTCGCGGACCCCAGGTTCGCAAACAACCCGGCGCTGCTCAGATCGAACGGCATCACTGCCGTCGTGTCCCTCACGGCCTCGCCCAACGCGCTGCTGTGGAACAGCGACGAGTACCGATCCGTCATCCCTCGGAACAGACATCTCTGGATTCCCAGTCTGGACAGCAACACGCAGGATCTATTACAGCATTTCCACAGGATATCCGAGTTCATTACCCGGCAGTTGAGACCGTGGTGGAAGGACCCCTGGGAGAAAGAGCAGGCGTCGGCAATCGGGTTCGGCCCTGACGACGACCTTGAATTTATTCCGAACTTGCTTACAGACGACCACCACCGAAAGGGACCCGGGAGACCTGCGGGAGAGAAACTGAGATCCCTGACACCGAGACCTACGAGGCGCGTGCTGGTGCACTGCTTGGATAACCTCAGCAGGTCCAAGGCGGTGCTGGCGGCGCACGTCATGTGCAAGAGGGGCTGGGGTCTACGCAAGACGATGAACAAGCTGCCAGCCGTCAGACCCGCAAACCAGGCGTTTATGGAGCAGCTCCGGATCTGGGAAGAGCTCGAGTGTGATATATTTGAGGATGATGAAAAGGTTAAGGGGGGAAAGGTGTTCAAAGCGAGGTACAGGGAGTTTAGGAAGGCGTTGGAGAAGTTGCGCGACGGAAACGGAGATGTTTATGCTTACGGGTGGGCTCCGTGATGTGATGCTGTTGGCGTCGCTGGCAGGAGGTTAATTATGTGTGCTGGGGTGGACCGGATGGTGGGAATGTGTATTAAGTAATTGTTGGTTGCTGTGAGGTGCGTCTGGTTTCGCTTTAGAATTACATAGATATGATACCCCAATGCAATTACCTCGACGAAACGAACGAGACACTTACCGGATTAGCGTACAAAAGTAATTGCAATATGTAACAGGCTTTACAGCTGTCACACGTGGATGTCTGTCAATTGGACGAAACGCTCATAATCTAATATTATCATACAGTTCCCAGGCTTCCAGTCCAGTGTCATATCTCATCAGAAAAGACAAACGCAATTGTGGATAAGTGAGTATTATGGCAATGTCCATTACTCGTCGTCACCACCGGTTCCGCCAGTCTTGGAACCGCCCTTGCGGCCGGCCTCACGAGCCCGCTCGCTGCCCGGCTCGAACTTGCCGGACGATGCCTGGCCGCCCTTTGACGCGATTTCGTGCTGGAAAAGCTAGTTAGTGTGAAGCGCAGAATGAGATGAGGTGACAGACAGCAGTGTAAAAACATACCTGCTTCTCCGGGTCCATGCTGGCGAAGCCGGAATTGTGGCTGGCCTGACCACCCTTCGAGGCAATCTCGAGAACCTCCTCCTTGGGGCTTTGATTGTTAGCATTTGATTTACAGTGAGATGAGTGTGATTGAAGTAAAACATACCGGTTGGCGAAGTTTCCGGGGTTGTTAGAAGCCATCTTGATGTTTGGTTTATGGTTTGACGTTTGCGTTGTGGGGTTGGTTGTGATGGGCTCAACAGCCTCAAGAAAAGAAGGAGGCCGTTTAAACGTGCAGACGCGTACTTCCCCTCAACCGGGAGCCTTTTACGGCTGTGAAATACGTGGAGATGAAGTTGTGGTAGCTCGGTCCCGATACACGTACTGAGCTGAACGTTGGAAGGCCGTTCTGAAGGATGTGGTGTCTGAGTCCTGCACAAACTTGGCAGCTTGGAGTCCAAGACTCCTCTTCGATGCCTTTGCCTGCTCCTGGAGATTCGGGCCTTACTGCTTGAGGACGCCTCAAATATGTGCATGTGCCTACTGTTGTTCGACGTCGCGAACCGCTGTGGTATCCCAGCAGCGTGCGAGAAACTTCACGGATTCTTGCATGCAGTATGCTTTATACTCAAACCGTGTAGTGGATCTGCGAGACATCCAGTTCATCTGCAGCGAGATCCGTATGTATTTGCGTTTGCACCCATGGGTCTCTTGGCTCGATGGGTCATACACAGCAAGATCCGAGCGATTTCCAGCGGGTCAAGGACAGAGGTGCGGCAGAGGTGATGCATTGAGACGAATTTCGGTCGACCAGCGACTCATTCCTCTCTAGTAAGGGCCTCAAGGAATAATTAGCACATAGGGATATGTAAGGATGCATACACTCCAGCCCTGGTTCGATTGTTAGTTCCGTGCAGGAGCAACAGGCGGCATAACGCTTCTTTCTATCGAAACTCAACAACAACCCTTTTTCACAGAATAGAAGTACATTTCCTGAAATGCTCTGTCCTCTCTTTTCTACATTCTCAATTTTCCCGCATTTTAAAAGCGTTTTCTGGTGTCAATTGCAACTCAATTGAAAATTGATCAGCCTCCCCTGTAATCAACAACTTGAAGACACAAGCTCACAATCGAACTACAGTGGGTGGACGCAAGTCTTGCTCAATGAGTTTTTCTACCTATTTAACCCGCGAAAAGCAGGCAACAAGATCCGGACCCGACAGCATGGATGTTGCCAGTCACGGATCGCCCTGCCACCGCTCAAAGCTAGCGTCTCCATTACGGACAGCTCAGCCGAGAACGCGGAAAAACGTGCGCGGACGCGCTGGCTGAGCCGAATTGAGACGCGACACTTCCATTACTGACTGTTGGATCTCTTTCCGCTATTAGGTCGAGGGAGAGCCCGCGTCCACCAGCTGGCAAGCTGAGTGGTAGTGCAGCAGCAAAATAGCAGGGGTGCCATTCAGAACTCGAAGGACTTAAAAGTTCCAACCACCTGCATGTTGATAAGCGGCAGGTGGCACTGGTAACACGGCGCGGTCGATCAGAGGTATCCCCGCAATCCTTCAACCCACATTTGCATGCACTCCTTAACTCCTTTAACTCCTTCCCTTTGCGCTATTGTCATTGGCTATCTTGCACAAACCGCTGGCAATCACCTAAGGCCCTGGTTCCTGGGGTAAGGCGCAAAAGTGACTTTCAGAAACGTGGGGTGTCATTATCTACGGTATGGATAGACCCGGTCGTCGAAGGAGTCCGAATGCATAGGTTCTAGGGCAAAAGAAACTCTAGATTTCGGTCAGGCTTTCGGGATCCACTTTCCACGCAGTGGGACTCTATGACGCCGTTAAGTTAAACGCGGTACGAGAGGGCAGCACGAGTGTCGTACCTTCCATGTCTGGAAAACCCCAATGTCGCTGCCCGGTGCTGACGAGCGGACACGTGCAAAATTTCTCAACTCGATGTGCCAAGCGAAACTGCGAACACCAAGGGTGGCCGATAATGATCCCAACAGTATTTGCTACCCTTTCGTCGGATTTATGACAGGCTGTCGGAGCACTGCTCCGTCCTGGGGGTTGAGCAGCCGCATAAACATGCGTGTTTCATGATGCCGGGACAGGCGGCGAGACCACGTCTTAGCCGCCGGCGACTGAAAATCATGCGCTGAAAAAGCTGGTTAATTGGCATTCTTTTCTCTCCAACATTCTCTCGTACAAAACCTCATTCTGATCGGAAAGCACAGCACCCTGACCCCCACGACGCACTGTGCCAACCAGGTGCCTCCTTATGGAATTCAAAGCTGGCACGGGTCTCACTTCCTTTGCCCAAGATGCCAAGTTACGAACCCACACCAAGGCGATTTTCCGTCATCACACCTTCTGCTTCGCGCCCAGCATCACGTCCAGCATCACGTCCAGCATCACGCAGGAATAGCATCCAGGACGCTACTCGCCCTAGCATTGGCGACGATCCCCTCGCAGCTCTCGAACTTGCCAATGTCCTTGAGCGACTGCGACATGGGAAGGAATCACCGGAGGCGGAAAGGGGTCGCAGCAGACATGGCAGACAAGGAGAGGGCGTGGCTGCCACTGAGGAAGACCAACACGCTAATACCGAGGCCTGGATCAGAAAGAGAAGGGATAGTAGTGCAAGCACCCGCGAGCGTATAGAATTCTGGGAACTGCGCAGCCGGAGCCAGAGCAAAGGGCGACGAAGCAGGAGCCGGGCGAGGGACCTTGAGGCGCACCGGATCAGCATCGTGCCTGAGATCCCGGAGATCAACTTGGCTTTACTCCAGGGACGGGGCCAGCCGCAGAACCAACAGCAGGAGATTGGTCAATTGGTAGATGAAGAAGTGGATAGGACATCAGAAGACTTCGCGATGGAGGAACGCGACGTCTTTAACACGATAACAAGCAATTCGTTGAGCGAAGGAAGCCGACACACCTCAGCAAATCAACCAGTCCCCGAGGCATCCGCTGAGGATGCTCTGCATTTATATCACCATGAAGCCGACTGGACTGCCGAGCAGATTACCCGCACACCAAATCCCGGACAGCTGATGGACCACGTTGATTCGCCAAGCCAAATCCCGCTCAAAGATGAGGACTCGGCAGCCACAGAGCTCGATGATCAAAGCGACCCCGAGGAGGATGCCGCATCGGGGCAAGGCAGGGGTCTTGAGATCACGGCTGACAATTCACCGACCGAAGAGATGCCAACGATCACTGGGGTTCAGCCAGTTCGTGAAACAAGCATCGAGACTGCGCAACATGCAGACGATCATGTCGCTACATGGGTTGCCGAGCAGATCAACCGCATACCAAGCTCTGAGCGGGAGACAGACTTGCTCTCTAGACCTCATACGCCAGAACCAAGAACGCCCGTGCCGTTGCCGACACCAGAAGCCACACCGGATCGGAATGCCGTGATTCGAGATGTTGGAGAAGATGGAGGAAAACAGCGACAGGATGTGGTCAGACAAGTCGGGATGTCTGAGCCAGGAGATGCTGGCTTGGTTGTTATGGCATCTCTTCATGCCGCAGCTCCCTTTGAAAGAGACCCAACAGACAGCGACGTGGGCGATGCGCAGGGCTACTCAGTGGCAACGTCACGCCCAGCAACCCCAGTCAACCCCGTCCCGGCTCTACCCCCAACTCCAGACGCTACCCCAAAGCAGACTTTCAAAGAGAAGAAAGCAGATCTCATGACGGCTGCAGTTGACAGCCGGACTTCGCCAGGAAAGGGAGCATCTTCGCAGCCCGATAACTCGGTTTCAAAAGGCTCAAGACTTATTCCAACCAAGACCGCGAACTCAGTACTGTCAGTTGAAGGAGTCCAGGAAGAACAACGGCCTAAGCAGCGCGCTTTTCCACTTGCTGCCCCCATCTCAGAGCCTGATGCCGAGACTGAGCGTGGACGCAGCCGCTCACAAGAAGCGGTCAGGCAGGGCTCCCAAGCAGCAACCGACACCAACAAAGTCTCGTATTCCCAGTATTCAATCAGCCCTATGCCCGGATCCATCCGAGAGCTTATTGAGGGCCAGCACATCTCGGATGACGTCCCAAAACCTCCACTACCTCCCAGGCCGTCGGCTCTCGCGGGCGAAAGACGAAATGACGCATTTGAAGCTCAACGTACGCAGACACAGCGACCTCCCAAAAGCAGTCTGTCGGCAACTGCAGCACCGTACGAACCGCGCGACATGCCGAATTCATACCCGTACTCGACATCGAATGGAGACATGTGGAACTGGGTGGTCAATATTCCGCCTTCGCCGCAGGCAGCGTATGCACCTGGCGAGCGAGGACCTCGCCCAAACAGAGACCGCAGCCGGAGCAGACAGAGAGCGAAGAATGGCGGAGGCAAATACACCAGCCGCGGTGGGCAGCGGAGGCGTGGACACGCATGGGATCCGCCGCCGGTCATTGAGCGCGCCCTTCATGCGGCTTCTGTGAGCATGATTCAAGGGGTTGCCGTCCCAATAGGGTTGTACCGCGGACTCCGGGACTACTACTACCCGCCACCTGACGGACCCGATATCACCAAGGCCTACCAGATACGGAGGCGCTTGCCTGTTCGGTAAGTCAGCCTTTTCATCCGTTCTTATGCTTGTAGTCGCGGAGCATAGCACAGCTGACAGTCTACTAGCATTTTCTTCCCATCGCACTTCGACCTGACCTCCCCAGCTCTGCTCCCTACAGTCTTTACAATCCACGGCGGCGCATTCACCCTAGGCAACTCAGTCGACGACGACGCATGGAACCGCAGCTTCGCCGACACATACTCGGTACTCGTCATAGCGCTGAACTATTCCAAGGCACCGTGGGCTGTGTTTCCCGGGCCACTGCTCGACGTCGAGGCACTGTATCATGCAGTTCTCCAGGACGAGTCGCTGCCAATTGACCGCAGACGAACCGCTATCTGTGGCTTTGATGCCGGGGCTAATCTCGGGCTTGGCTTGTCGCAGCTACCGAGTGTCAAGTCCGGCCGCGGCCCAAACGTACCGGACAATGTGCATGGATATTCTCCTTACTCTCAGCCGCCTGATATCCTGCCGTACCCTTCGCCAGCAGCTGTTATATCTGTCTGCGGCATACTTGACTTCACCACGCCGGCACACATCAAAGCTCGCACGCGACCTTATAAACGCCAACTGCGCGGTCCGCGAGGCTGGGGTCCGGGATTGGACTGGATGGTCAGAATGTTGCCCTCGAGCGCATGGAGTTATATCCCCTACGGTCAGGATGCAACCGACCCGCTCTTGTCACCAGCATATGCCACTCGAGGGAGACTGCCGCCGCACGTGTTTGTTGTAGCCGCCGAGCTTGACTGTCTCGCACACGAGAGCTGGCGTGCCGCTTGTAACTGGGCTGGGCGCGCAGTTCCAGACCCGGACATACACGTCGGCAGGCGAAACCCTAGTCGATGGCGTGGGGCGCTTGATGACGGGATGGGCGAGAATGGGCAGAAGTTCGCTTGGGCAGAGAGCTGGAATGGGCCAGATGCAGTAGGAGGGAGCACCCGCTGGCTCCTGGTGCCGGATGTCGTTCATGGCTTTGATTCGGCTGGCTGGCGGAACAAGTACTTCCTTGGAGACGAGGGGGCGCGTATGGACGCCGAGATGAAGACGATCGCCTACCAGCGGGAAGTTGCTGAGTGGTTGTATCAGGTCGTGTGGGCGGGCTGACCTTTCTCGACACTCATGTGGGGAAGCAGATGTCACAATATTGAGGGGTTCAAAAAGGATCGACGAAGGTTGAAACAGGTGCCTTGTAGCGTCTAGAAAAGAGGGAGCTTGGTAGGCGGACAGGGGGACCACTTGTGACAGAGGAGAACATGGACGAGGTTAGCACCTTAGGTACCATAGACATGGTAGGTATATAGATTTGGTTCTAGACTAGATGTCGAATGATAGCTCACTTGAGCAGGGGTACCAGCTTGCCACTTGGTAAAAGAGGGCTGACACTTGTCATTTATGGAGAGAAGATGTGAAGCAATTTGACAAAGAGAGACAGAAAATAATCGCTCAAGGGTGCAAGGCTTAGAAAAGGGTTTACTCTCGAGTGAATCGAGACACCGTCCTTCCCCTTGGGAAAATCCAGGGTTGATATCCGCCCAATCCGACCCATAGAAAGGAAAGGAGGAAAGAAGTTGGAGGCTAAAGCTGACTCTTCCACTTGAAAGAGCCACGCTGTGCTCTCGAGCAGACTTTGGCCTGAAGAATGCAGTGATATATAAAGTGCATGATAAAGAGGTAGGAAAGAAAGATGACCAAGCACAGCACTGCTGCATCCTCAAGGAAGGGAAAGAATCTCGAGTAGACTTCTACCATGAGATAGTGTAAATAGGTATGCCAACATTTTAAAGAAATGGCTGAAAGAAGAGAGAAAGAAGATGTAGGCAAGAGAAACCCTTCCACTTGGTAGGGTACGTGCTCTCGCTCTGTGGAGTGATTCTGCAAACAGGTGGGTACCGGGTATGTAGAAGGACAAAAAGAAAAGAGAAGAGTGAAAGACAGAACGGAAAGCCATTCATCCACTTAAAAGGAACATTGGCCAAGGTCTCGGGGAGACTTCTCAGAAACCAACCGTCAGGGGCATGAAGACCACTGGAAGAGGGAATGGAGAAAAAGAAACAAAATAATAAAGCCATCCACTTGGAATGAGAACATCGCTTCACCTCGAGTAGACTTCTACCCCGAGACAGTGTGAAACGTAGCCGGTTTATGAATGACAAGGAGAAGGAGGCATAATGGGGGGGACAGAGAGGGAGAGGCATCTTCCACTTGGAAGAAGCTTGGTAAAGATCTAGAGTAGACTGCTACTCAGAAACGGACCATCAGAGGCACGAAAACCACTAGAAGAGGAAAAGAAGGAAAAGAAGGAAAAGAAACAAGCCATCCACTTAGAATGAGAACAGCGATTTACCTCGGGTAGACTTCTACCACGAGATAGTATGACACGCAACCAGCTTATGAACGGCAAGGAAAGAGGGAGGCGTAATGGGGGCACTGAGAGGAAGAAGCATCTTCCACTTGAAATAGACTTGGCCAAGATCCCGAGGAGACTTTTGCTCAGAAACGGAGTATTGGGGCACGCAAGAACTGAAGGAAAGGGACTGAAGGAAAGGGAGGGGATAGTAAACTATCATCCACTTGGAATGAAGAAAGCTGCTCCAATCCGAGTAGACTTCTATCCACGGAAAATGCAGTGTAAATATGAAAAGTGCGGAAGAGAAGAAAGAAACTGGAAAAAATGAAAAATGAAAAAGAAAGCCCCGACCTTCCCGCCAGGTAATGTGTGCAGTGTAAAAGAACGTGTTCTGGATGAAAGGCAGTGACACTTGCCACATCCGTCCCCGAACTTTGAACCATCCACACTTGTGGACTAAGCCGTTCCCTCTCTCTCTCTCGCATGATACAGCATGCATTTGATGTTCCCCCCTCTTGATCCCCCGTGTGTTGGCGTATAAGTTGGAGGTCTGGCAGTGTTTTCCACCCACAACGGTGGACAGGGGTCTGCCAACACACCCAAGGAATCCTCTTCCTGGGCTTGAGATGCAACGAAGGTGTCTTTGTAAGACAACGTTATTGCGGTGAAACCGTTTAATGCAGCGCGTGGATAAGAGTATCTTGGGCAAAATCTGCCTGCCCTTCTTGCTTATCGTAACGCAACGCCACGCAGCTAACGTACACCCAAACCGTGACCCCTACCGCCCTCACCCCGTTGATGGAACGCTGCTGAATACACCGCAAAAGAACGTAGACAAACGGCCACCCTGAAAGTGCACCAATGCAACGCAGTTATCGTATCCGTTTCTTCACACTCTCTCAATCCCCCTTAACCCCTTATATCGTACACAATAATTATACAGATCCGCGCACGTAGTACGGCTTAGCCGTCAAACACCAACTCCAACTTCAACCCCTTCAACCCCGGAGTCTTCTCACAGACCTCGCACCACAACAAAGCCTGCAGATCTGTGTCCCAGACCAGTTTGTGATTGCAGACCAGGCATCTCGGCTAGGTCACGAGGCCGGTGCCGGCGTACTTGGTCTTGACGCCTGTGCCGTATCCAACGCCGCCGGCGCCAATAACACCAGCGATAGCAGCAAAAACACCGCTGCCGATCTCATCAACTTCATCACCACCGCTTCCGTCACCTTCTTCATCGCGCTCTTCCTCATCTTCAGCATCAGCCTCAGGTTCGGTCACAAGGGTATCCTCAGAACCGGGCTGTGAGTTACTCTCCGCCTCCAGAAACCTGAGTTGGGAATGCAGGGACTCATCATCATCATCAGCCTCGTCATCGTCATCATCCGGGATGGTGCCAGGGATGGTGTTGATGGCTTCGGAGAACGAAGTGTACAAAGCCTCGTCATTATCGTTGTCGTTGGAGGTGTAGAGTAGGTCGGTTGCGTCAGCTGAGGGCGGCGTGATTTTGCACCGTTTGGGTGTGTTCCCTTACGCGCTTATCGATTACGAAGAATACATATATTAAGGAATTAACGTAGTTTATTAAGGTTATATATATTATACTTATTAAATAATTAACATTAAAATTCCTTATGTTTAGCTTCGTTATAAGTCTTATAAATTAAGACGATATTATTAACGTAAATAAAGACTATTAACTAGTTATTATTAAAGATATAAGGCTCCTTTATTCTTTACGTAAGGCTTAAATCCTTAAAAGTTTAAGAAAGGTCTTAAACTAAAGGAGTAGTGAGCGTTAAAGTTTATAAAGTGCCTTTAATAAATGGGTATATTAGCTCGGGACTTTAAATTTATTTAAAAGCTATATATAAATAACTTCGTTAAGTTTATTATTACTAAAAGCGTTAATAACGTTATATTACTAAGTTTAAAGGTCTTATTTAATAATAATAACGATAATAGTATAGAATAACTTACTAGCTAATATTACTATATAAGTATCTTTATCATTAACTTTTTAAAGATCGCCTTTTATATAAATCTTAACTTTTAATTAAATTAAGTAACCATGCTTATTAAATTTATATTTAAATACTTAAGTTAATCAAAGGATTTATATGCCTTTAAGAAAATTATTTTATAAGATTAATAAAAGGGTTTTATTAAGCTTAATTTATTAGTATTTAACCTTATAAGCTTTTTTAAATCCTTTATGAAATAAGTAACTTTATAACTTCTTTTAGTTTTAAGGTTCCGCCGCGAGATCTTTATAATAGATATGATACTTTATCTTAACGAAGAATCTTACTTTATAAGTTGATGATTTAAATTATTATAATAACTTAAGGGTTAAATATTCACGCTTAAGGAGTCTTATAATAAGAGATCTTAATCTTAATAATATAAGGGCTAACGATGGTAAAAGGCTAACTATTTTTAAGAGCTTAAGAGCTTTAAGGAGTTTAAAGGATTTAAGGAGCTTAAGGACTTTAAGAGCTTCTTTAATAAGTAAATTTAAAGAGTTTAATTAATCTTAATTTTCCTTATTATCTTTTAAATTTATAAACTCTCGCTTACTTATGTAAATAATGAATTTAATAACGCTTTATTTATTATCGTTAATAATTTTAACGTTATTAACTCGCGCTTAAAGCTTTAAGAGAGTTTAAGGGTGTTAATGGTTTTTAAAACTGTATTTAATTAATTCTTAAAAGGTAACGTCCTTTATATAAATAATTTTACTTAGTTTTAAAATTTAAATCTTAAAAATATTAGATCCTTTATAACTAATGAGGTAATTAATATAAGTATGTAATTTTAACTTTTCACGTAAGCTATGGTTAGCTTTAATGTTTTTAGTTAAAGGGTAAGCTTTATAGTTATAAGTATAAAGATAACTTACTTTTAGCTTATTAATAAAGGTAGTTACGTGATTTTTATTTTATTAAAGCTATAATTAAAGTGATTATAATGGCGACTTTTAATCGTTAACCTTACGTAAGGATTTATTATATAAGTAGCTAGCGGCTTATTAAATCTCGTTTTAAAAGTAGTTTAATAACTACCCTTTTATAATTATTACTTTAAGCTTAATTACCCTTTTAAAATATTCCTTATAGCTTATAAGCTCCTTCATATATAATAAGGATAGTTTATATTTAATTCCTTACTCTTTATAATAACGTTAAAAATCATTACTTAAAGCCTGCTCGTTATTAATTTAGAACTTATAACTAATAAGATTATATTACGTTTTAATAAGGGCGATTAAATCCTTAATAGCTTTAAAGATTACGTATTAAGACTTATTACGTAAAAAATATTAAAAAAGGATTTTAATATATTCCTTTTTAAAGATAAGGGCGTAAGTTTTACCATTATAAGATTCTTTATACTTAAAGAGATCAAATTGTACTTAAAAGAATAGCTTTAACGTTTTAAGAATGGGATTATAATTAATAACGTTCTTAGCCTTAACCTAAGAGCAGTTCTTATAATTGATTATTATAAGAGCTTTAATAATTTGCTTTATTATTATGTAAACTAGCTTCTTAAAGGCTTCCTTTTTAAGGTGTTTTATTTAAAGATATTAAATCTTTAAATCTTCGGCCTTACATTATTTAAGCGCGTTTACGAATTAAGTTAACGTTACTTTAATGGTAGTAATGGTGAGGGTTAAAGTTAATAACATTAGCTGATTAAATTTAAATATAAACTACTTATAAATTTCAGTAATCTTTATTAGTATTTATTTATTAAAAGTAAAGGTATCTTATTTTATATTTTAAAAGATCTTAGCTTTCTTAAAGAGCTTAAAACTAGTTATATTAACGTAAAAGTTTAAAACGTAAGCTACGTTAATTAAAGTAAATAGCTTAGTTTCTTTAATTACTATAATAACGTTAATAATAAGGTTATTATACGTATAGATAAATAAGTAAGAGTCTTTAGTTATAATGTAGTTTAACGTTAAAAGTTAATAAATAAATTATTAATTAAAGCGAGAGATATTATTTTTAAGGTAGTTATTTAACTTAAAGTTGTAAATAATGCTATTACGTAAAGGATGCTGTTAAGGATTAAAGACGTTAATAAAGACTAACGTATAAAGGTTAGTTAACAGTAATGATTTTATTATTAGGCTAATAAAGGTTAAGGAAGGTAAGTTAACTTCCTTAAAGGTATCTTTCAGTAATGATAATTACTTTTACTTTTACTTAGCTTTAATACTTTTAAACTTAACCTTTATCTTTAAGTTCTTTTCAGCTTCCTTAACTTTAGCTTTAATAGTTACGTTTAAAACTTATTTCTTTTACTTAATGGCTTTTATAACATATAAGCATTTTAAGTATTAATAGCTCTTATTATAAATATACTTTAATACTTTCTTATTATCCTTTTTATTATTTTATAAGCTTACGTTAAAATCTTTTTTAAGTAATAATTCCTTACTTTAAAAGATAACGAATATAGCTTAATAATATCCTTAATGGATCGTAATTACTTAACTTAGCTTTTAAAGATATAAGTAATTATAAAGCTATTAACTATAATAAAAGTATTAATAAATACGATTATATTTAAATGATTAATTTAAAATTAATAAAAGAGTAAATTATAAATACGTACCATTTTTAAAAAGTCGTGGATTAAATGGTTACTTATAACATTAAGAAGCTTAATTCATTATACGTTATATAAAGTCTTCTCTTATTAATTAAGTTAATCCTTAATCCTTATTAATCTTAAGATTATTTAAAGTTAACGATATTCTTTAATAATAATTAAGTTTTTTACGTAGTTAGTAAGCATTATATACTTTTATAATTCTTTTAGCTTTTTTATTATTATGTTTATATCTTATATATAAGTTCGGTATTTATCGTTAATATAAGTAGTAATTTAAGTTTTAAGCGTTAATATTACTTAAAGTTTAGCTTCATAATGGCGTTTTATTTAAACGTAAATGTTATAGTTATAATAAAACTTAAATTTCCATTCTTTATCAGTAATAAAACCATACGTTAATTTATTTAAGCATTTATTATTAATTAAATTTTCCTTATAAAGCTCGAGAGCAATATAATAATCTTTTTACTTTATAATAATGTAATAAATTAAGGGCTTTAGTTTCTTAAGCAGCGTTAAGACTTCGAGACTATTATCATTAAGTTTAAAATTAACGATTATTTAAATTTATTTATTAATAATGAACTTCTTAATTAAGGCATATTAAGACCGTTAGTTCTTTAAACTTATTAAAATAATAAGACAGGTTTTAAGTGCATTAGTTTTATTAAGAGTATATATAACGTTATTATCATTATTAACTCGTGTAACTATTATTTAAATATATAATATATAACGTTATTAATTAATTAAATCGAGGGATAATTTACTTAATAGCTAAGATATTTAATAGTAACGATGTTAGTTATAAGGTCCTTTAGTTAATTAAAGCAGGTACGTTATATAACTTATATAGGTCGTGGTTATTAAGATTAGTTATTTATATAGTCGAAAAGTTAATGATTAAGCGATTTCCAGGCTTATAACTATTAATAGTTAAGTAAGAAGATGATTGTATTAGTTATAAATAAAGTTCTTTAAAGAAGAAAGAAAAGACTATTAGTAATAGCCTTAATATATATAGGTTATTAACTATAGTTGCCGAGGTAAATAAATAGCGGTTAATAAAGCCGTGGCTAGAGCCCCTAACGATCTCTTGGCAATACCCCTGAACTAACAACAACTAACCTCAATATTGACAAGTCTGACAAAAGTCCGAGGCGCGATATTGATGTGTATATTGATGGTGGAACTTCCCTCACCACGAGACGATTTCGAGGAACTGATCTCCAAGATATGTGCTCATACTCGACATCAGTAGGCGTAGTTTGTTTGCCGTCGCCGTGATCCGCTCGGGAGAGAGAAGTATTCGGAGCTGGGGGTCGCTGGTCGTTGTCGATACAATTAAACGGGGTTGTATTCTTGATCTCGGTGTGGAGAATTCAACACACTAATTAAGCCTCAGTTAGTGAGATCAATAGTTAGATACGATATCCAAAATGTTGGTTTCTTCCGCACCGACCGTGTTGAAGTCAAAACCTGGGTCTTTGGCTGACTGCTCAGCCGGAGCATAATGGCATATAACTCAGCGGTCTGGTTGTCTCTGGCCGTAGATGCAGATCGCAAGATGTATGATCGTAGTTGGTATATCGGTCGTTGCGGTCGGTTGGAGAGGGAGAAGTTTCGGATCTGGCGTTTACTTATCAGCCTTGTTGTCTGCCGATATCAACTAACTGGATGAATGTCTTCTTTGCCCTACTGCTGAACGAGCGAGTGATTCGTTGCGGCGGCCATCGTGAAAGGTTTGTTATGGTTCCAAACGCTGGCTCAATACGCAGTCCGAGTGGTGAATTGGGTTTCAAAACGAATGCTACGCCGGAATATAAAAGCCCTAGAGGCGCGGGGTTATGGTGGGTTGAGAAGTGTCGTCTGCGTCTGTGAGGTGTGTTACATAATCAACCCCACTACATGAACTCTTCTCTGTGTCCCTGGTCCAGTTACAGTACGTAATCATGCCGGGCACCTTTGATATCACGCTTGCTCCTTCACCGTCCGCTTCACGGATTTGCCGTCGTTAGTGTTACCAAGCCAGCAGCGTCAATAAGCGAGGAATAGTCTAGAATGATACATCATATTCTAAAACTAGGAAAGGTGGTATATCCTCTACTCCGAGCTACTCACAATACTCACAATACTCACAACTCGCCACCCTGTCCGTACCCTCATGTTCTCCGCATACACTAGACACCCCTCGTCGCGTCATTACCCTCTTCATTATGCGTTACATCTGACTTACAACCTGGAGATAGACATCCTTGAGCGCCATCGTCGACGAAGTAGCGGGCTTCTGAGCTATATCGACCTGCTTGAGAACCAATTCCCCGTTCTTCCCCCTCCAGAACGCAAGCGCGAATCCTTCCTTCGGAAAAGCGACGGCCATAGCTTCCTGCTGGATGTTGAGCCCCTTCCGGTCATTCCCAAAGTTCGCAATCGGCTCGCTATGCCCGCTCCGGATGTCAAGCGTGCCCAGTTCATGCTTGCCGCTCTTGAACACGCAACGGCTGCCACTCCCCGAGGCCTGTGCCGCAGCATCGACGTGATAGTCGTTGAGGGTCAGTGTTATGTGGTGGCGCTGAGCCTCTCGGTTGACCATTAGGAC
This sequence comes from Diplogelasinospora grovesii, assembly GCA_033297225.1. Classification (NCBI taxonomy): domain Eukaryota; kingdom Fungi; phylum Ascomycota; class Sordariomycetes; order Sordariales; family Diplogelasinosporaceae; genus Diplogelasinospora; species Diplogelasinospora grovesii. Next base: position 125,423 of record MU853818.1, on the reverse strand, counting down.
CGACGGGTATCGCTTCGTGGTGGCTGCAGTGAGAAAGATGCGGGAGTTGACGTGGGTCCCACCGGGGTCGACATAGCAAAAAATACCTGTCAGTCCGGTATCGTCGCCGTAGCCCTGCGTCCAGCGTCAACACGGGGGAAATGGAGTCTGGAAAGAGAGGAGGGCTTACCACACTCAGATACACAGGATCGAGCTCTGCCAGAAGTGCCGCTTGGCTTCCAGGGACCGGCCCACAGCTCCAAAAAGACACATAAACCAGGCACCTCTGACTGCTGTCATACTCCTGCGTAGCAACTACCAGATATGACGAGTCTACGGAGAAGTTGACCTTTTGCACCCGTCGATTGCCCCCTGGTGTTGGCGTATTGTTGACCTTGTTATGTGCGCGCAGTGGACTTAGTAGACTGGCCACGCCGTTGACTACCCGGTAAAGGTCGACATTTGCCCCGCAACAAACGGCAACCTTGCTGTCGTCCCTCGAAACCGCCAGAGCAGTCGGAACCGCGTTGGTCAAGCGGTCTATGACAAGCTCGTTCCGTCGCCCTGTTGGGTCATACGTGAGAAGCTTGCTGAGTGTGCCCTCAGTTACGACGACGGCTGTGAGCAAGTTGCCTCCTTCAACGAACTTCACGCTAATGGTATTGGCCTCTTCGGACGGTGTGTAAGAAGACGAAGCCCGGAGATTTAGCTTCTGGCCTTCGTGGAATGGCCAGTCTAGTTTCACGATGTAGTCCGGGCTCTTCCTCTTCCAGAGTAAAAGACTGGTTCCGACAGCCGAGAAGCAAAAGCATAAATCTTCGGGCACCGGCGGCGCTTTGGGAGTGGTGGAGCTTCTCTTGCCTGCTCGACCAAACCCGAAGAACCCTCCAGATTTGTCCTTCGACGACTTGGAGGAGATACTTGGCGCGGCTGTTAGGGGGCGGGCATAGGGCTCGGTCGCGGAGAGTGGTTGGGTAATCGGAGAAGTCTGTTGGGGGGGGTATCCTGGAGGTGGCTGATAGTCCACCACCACCTGGAGCCCAGTGTCCACCGCATGCGCCGAGCTATTGGGGAGATAGGAAGGATAGGAAGGAAGTGGCGGAGGGGGTGTTGATCGATGTTGTAACGGCAATGTCGGATAACTCCACTCGCTTCTGGGGGAAAGAGGAGTTCTGGTCTGTTGGGAAGAGGGCGTAAAGGTGCCTTCCCTTGCCAGTGGAAATGGGCTTGTAGAAGAAGACGTTGGCGTGGGTGAGCTGACATCATATTGTTGGGGTCTTGCGCTGGTCGGGCTGGGGTAGGGGTTGTAGACTGGCTGGGTATCGTAGCTCCGTGGCGGCGGGCCTGGGAAAGTCTCTTCGGCAATCGGTGGTGATCGTGCATGAATAGAGCTCTCCTGTCGGGCATAACCTGCGCCCTGCATCCATCCATGGTCCTGCCCATTTCTCCAGGGCTCTTCCGGTTCAGTCTGCAGCGACCGGGTTGCGTTGAGTGCCGTGCTGGAAGTGCTGAGGTTTTCTGGTCGTCTTGGAAAGTGTGGAGGCGGCCGAACATGGCTGAAAGTCTGACCAGTTCTAGGCGCTGTTGGACGGTGGTCATACGAAGACGACGCACTAGAATCCGTTCTCTGAATGTCAGAGATGGCGCTGTCGAGTCTCTCCTCGAGGGCCTGGGCAACGTTTCTCTGCGCGGACGGGGCTGTTCTGTACTGATCGGAGAGGGTTCGGTCACGCTCGGCCAAATAAGTCGCAAATTCACTGGTCTCCGTTGCAATGCTCTGTCGCTGGTCCGCAGCCATGACACTGGCAGGGAGCTGTCAAGAGTTAGGCTATTAGGATACGAAGCGAGAGTCATGGGCACATACCAGAACGTCTGTATTTGCATAAGTGTGGGCGATTGCGTCGGCGAAGTAGTTGGACAAGGTCTCCCCACGAGAGCCCGATTTCGCGTCTCTTGCCATCGCCAGGACGGCGCCTCGAAGATCTCCGATGGCAGACGTGACATGGCGGGAAGGATAGTCGTCTCTTGCCCGAACTGACGCATCCATGACTGCCCAACTCACATCATGGAGAGTCCAGAACACCTCAACCCAGTTGCCTTGATCCAGATTGCCGAGTGCTGACTGGAAGTAACCCTGGCAGCTTCTGAGAGAGTCTGCTCTGTACTGAGGGGTTGTAGGGTGGACACAAAACGGCGTCTAGATGGAAAGTTAGATGATCGTCAAACCATGTGAGAAAAGGAACCGACACTCACCCGCCCTTGCTGATAGCTATCCGGATCGAACCTGCCGCAAGCGACCTTCTTGATGATGAAGCGGCCGCAACGGTCCTGAATCTGATCTAATGTCGCCGGGACGAGGAAGTAGAGGACGAGGTTCTCCACTTCCGAGAGACTTTGGTGGCTCTCCCATGTCTGACATAACGTTGCAGTCTTTTGGCGGAGTGCGTCCTCTTCCTCGAAGGTGAGGGGAGAAGTGCACAGACATACGACTCGGAATGCCGCCAGGAAAGTGGAAAAAAGAAGACCGCGTTGCAGCACATAGTCGTTGGTGCCAATACGCTCTGGCGACTCAATCCTGTTTGCGAATTGTAAGAGGAGGATGGTTATTTCATATAGGAAGTCCTTCCTGAGGGGAATATCAGATGCCGACGTTGTGGCAAGGTCTCGAAGGACGAAATGCGACAGCGCGTGGTCCAGGATGATCTTGAGCCGCACCAACAATTGACGGGTAAAGCCGTGGAGCGCGATCGGCGAGCCATCAAGGACATTGACCATGCTGAGGCCGTGATGGCCAATGAGCTCCAAGATCAAGTTGCCCACATCCTTGCGCCCATCGAGCAGTTCCCAGATCGTTGCGATCAGACTGGCAGCCATTGCTGTCGCTCATGATCGTCGAATGTTGCGAGTTGATCCTCCTGCAGGATGTCGGTGCCCAAGTAAATGAAAAGTTGAGACTTTACGATGAACAGGCAGCCAAGCCGCTGCAACATTCAGGTTTCGATTTGGCCATGAACCTGCCCGTGTATTCAGGCCCAAAATGTGCCGACCCCCCGCAGGTTAAAACGCTTGTGACACTCGCAGACGCCTTTATCACATTGTGGCTGCATTGGCGTTTTCACTGCCCCCCGTTCAATGGTTGCGCGCCAAGACGGCTTTGCCCCCAGGCGTATGCAGCGCGAACAAGCAGCTCTTTTGGGAGGGATTGCGTGTTCTTGAGAGAAGGCTACCAGTCAGAGCGAAGAATTTCAGAAAGTGGAAATGAAGCTCACGTATGTAGGTTAACCGGGGTGGCTCCAAGCGGCTCGCTCTTTCCAGAAACAGTAGACGAGGCTGCCGCTAATGGTGCGCTCGACACACATGGAAAGAGGGGGAAGCAACAGCCACCAATTTTCTTATCAGCCAGCTCAGCTGAATGTACGCGAGTGTGCGGTTCTCCAGCACAGCCGATGGATCAAAAGACGCTATTGTAATCAGATGGTGCATCAAATGGCGGCGGCTGAGTCGATAGATCGGATATCAGAAATCATGGAAAGGAGTGCATACCGCCAGGCACCCTGACAGGAGAAACGCTGTGGTAAGTGTTAAGTAAAAGGTGGCGCCGCGGGGTCGCTCTTGCCTCCAGTTGGGCAAAACTGCTCGAGAAAACCATTGCCTGATCTCGCAGGCTTTCCCGTGGCTTTCTTTCTTCCAAACAACTTTCGCGCCCTCGTTCTGTTGGCGCAAGTGCGACTCTTGGATAGTTAACGTCGAGCCTTTAATTTGGCCAATATGGCCGACCCCAACCTGGTAGAGGGATATCAGTATCCTAATCCACCGTACAATCCGAATTATCAGAACTATGGACAATATGCGCCTCAGACCGACCAGACTCAGTATTACGCACAACGCAACACGCCTACGCCAGACCCAGAGCCGAAGCATCCCGGCCTCGTAAACGACTCGGAGATGGAGATTGGCCCAGATGGCCGGTCGACGGAGCTCAGGTATGGGCAAGCGCAGATGTGGTGCCGACATGAGCTAATATGAGGCAGGCAAACTCTCAAGGAGCGCCATGTCAACATGATCGGCTTTTCCCTGACGTTGGGAGTGTAGGTCACAGGTGGTGACCCACGTTAATACTTCAACCAAGACTAACGATGACAGCGGCTTGTTCTTGTCCTCCGGGAAGGCTATTTTCATTGCTGGACCAGGCCTGGCAGTCATTGCATACCTCTTGACGGGGACATTGATGTGGCAAGTCCACTACGTCATGATAGACTTCACATCACGGTCGCTGACGTTGCCGCAGGTCTGCGATGGCCACCATGGCAGAGATGACGGCGCTGTTCCCGGTCAAAGGTCCTACATTTGAGTTCTCGCGCAGATTCATCGATGAGTCTGTCGGTTTCGCTAGTGCGTGGATGTTATGGTGAGTTAGCGCAGCACACCAGACTCGCGCCTTCCACTGCATGGCCAGCGCTAAGACCTTAACCCAGGATCTCTTATGTCATCGTTGCCGCTGCAGAGATTCTTGCCGTCACCGAAATCATGAGGTTTCAGGTCCCTCCAGATTATCTTCGATCCGTGGGCTACCCCGACGACACGGTTGAGTGGTCGGTGGCCAGCGTCGACCCTGCCGTCTGGGTTGGCATCGTCCTCGTGATTCAAGTTGTTATCAACCTTCTGCCTGTCAGGCAGTATGGTAGACTCGAGTACATCTTCGGGTGCATCAAGATCAGCTTTCTGGTAGCTCTCATCATGATCAACACTGTACTCAATGCCCGCAAGCAGTTCCACGACGATAGGTTCTGGACCTATGAGACGCCATGGGGTTTCAGCAGCGCCAACCTAACAGTCCGCGCTGCAAGCGGCGACGACCCCGGAGTCGTATACACCGGGTCCCTCGGCACTTTCACCGCCTTCTGGACTGCCATGGTCACGTCATTCTTCTCGTTGATGGGGTGGGACGTCATCCTCCTCACGGCACCCGAGAACAAGGACCTACAGCGCGAAGAGACGATCAAGATCTCGAGCCGCAAGATCGCCCTGCGCGTCATTCTTCTGTACGCACTCGCTGTGTTCACCGTGGGACTCAACGTCCCGTACACCGACGACAGTCTGCGCAACCTCACACTCAATGGCATTACTGGCGGACAGACCAGTGTGTTTGTGCTTGCTGCCATTCGCGAGCAAGTTCCATTTCTGCCCCATTTTCTCAATGGCTTCTTCGTCTTCTCAGCTTGCACGACCGGCATCAACGCTCTCTACAGCGCCTCGAGAATCCTCCATGCCATCGCCAGTCTCCGTGACTTCTGGCCGCAATGGGGTTGGGTGGAGAGCATACGCTCCAGATTGGAGACAACGCGACTTGGTGTTCCCATGAACTCAGTGTTTGCCAGCTGGCTCGTGGGCTTTTTGGCATTCCTATCGACTAAGCCTGCCTCAACCGAGGTGAGTCCCTGCTGTGCTTAACCACAGCATGGTTTATGTAGCTGACAATTCTCTAGATCTTGGGCCAAATGACTGCAGTCGCTTCAACATCGACCTTGATCGTATATGCGCTCAATTGTTTCACCTTTTTGCTCTTCCACAAGGAGTACGTTTTCTGACCGCTCTTTGCTCGCCGGCGTCTGTCCTAACTTTGCTGCAGGCTGGAGAATATCTGCGCCGGAGAAAAAGACGAAGACTTGGGAATCAACCACCCGGGCGAGCGCATCCACTTCAAGCGAAAAGCCTTGAAGCAGTATCCTTACCACTCGCACGGGCAATGGATGCGAGCGCTATACGGACTTGTGTTTTGCATCCTCATGATTCTGTTCCAAGGATGGAGAACGCTCGTCCCACCGATAAGCGTCAATGACTTTGTGGCTTCATACATTGCGGTAAGTTGCGTCCACCCTCTCGCCTGGCCACTTGCTGACTCTGTGTAATCTAGATTCTTCTTTTCTTGTTCCTCAGCCTTGTGTACTTTTTCAAGAGCCGTGGATTCAACCCGGCGGACTGGCACAGACGGGCCAACAAATTCGTGGGACTCCGCGCTGTCGGTCCTGTCGTCGTGGATGATCCAGATACCCGTGAGCCGTGCAGGTTTTGTGGTATGCGACATCGCCGTGGCCACTTCGTGCTTCCGGACCAACCCGGATCTGGAGGCCGCAAGGTCAAGGCCGTGTTGGAGTGGATATGGGTCTGGCTGAAGTAGGGGCCTTGGCTGCCTCCGTGTTCTCCACATCGGGCTGCTGTTTCTGATATACCCCCTCTCATATTCTGTCAGTTGCACTTTGGATTACCGTATTTCGGCAAGGGTTTTGAGACTGCACTTGGCTATCTCGACAAGCAATATAATCGTATTTCCTCTTTCCTTTGACATAATTGTGTTTACTAGGGCCTTCACTCAACCAATCAAATCCCTCGTGGCGCAATTGGCTAGCGCGTCAGACTGTTAATCTGGAGGCTGTAAGTTCGATCCTTACCGAGGGAGGTCGTTCACTTTAGTGGTTATGATACTTTTTATCTTGTATACTAGTTTTTTTTCCCCCCATCTTTGTCGCTTATGATACCTAATTTCTTGTCCCGCGTGACGTTAGATTCTCTCAACATGCAGGCAATTAATACCAGAGCAGGTTGTACGGGGTGAGCAGTGTGAAAGTGGAGTACCAATCAGGTATGTGAGTTAAGATAGATAGCCTTGCATACGCTTGAACGTTGCTCTGTCTTTAATTATCAGACACGTGGCGTTGAGCAGCGTTGGAAGAAGCCCCATGAACCCTGTCTATATAGCACCGAGAGACTCAAGCGAATATTATTTGCTAACGGGTTACGCCAAGAACACGCGCTCCTGGTCACCGGCGGGACATGGGGTTCTTGTCTGGTGTGTAAACGTCTTGAACCAATAGCGAGCGACTGACTACTAGCATGTATCAGCCCTCACTGCTCCTCCTCCTAGCCCCTCTTGGATTTTACATCATGTTACTTAATCAACCCGCATCTAAGCCTTTGCCTGGCATGTAGGTAATTATTATCCCCGATCCTTAAATTACCTATTATTAGTATGCCTTTACACGGGACAATATTACTAATAGCGAGCACGAGAAAAGATTCAGGTTTCGGATGTTCTGTCGCCTTCCTTTAATGAATCTCCGGCGAGGTCTTTGCTTGCGAAATGCGCCTGAGAAGATAACGAGAAAGGGACATCAAAGTATTTTCACTATAACTAACGGGCGTTAGAGACATCCCTTTACCTGGTACGGACAGTTAATATAGGTACTCAGGTATATAAAGGAACGTAAGTCTCTATGATGTAATTTTAACAAAACGTTTATATTGTCCGGAGGTGCTTATATCATATATGGCCAACATACAAGTAATTAAGCTACGAGCAATCCCATGAATGTTTAAAGCACGGGATATATAAGGAGTTTTTAAATTAACTTCATAAGGTGTGTTGGATTACCATAGCGGGACCCCCTTAGGACCATAAGCAGCTTAATTCCAGTTTAGTTGATTATGCAAATTGTATTGCTGTATATAGTAAGCGGTTGTTATTATTCAACTGCTTATTAAAAATAACTACTTAAAATACTTAAGCAGTTGTTTTGCTTTTAAGCAGCTATTTTGTTTTTAAGCAGCTATTTTTTTTTTAAGCAGCTGTTTTTAAGCGAAGGATTTAATTGGTCTAGATTGCATTAAAGTCATTAGCTCACATTTAATAGCAAATGCTAGCCGTCGGGCGCCAGATGCAAGTCACGTACAAATTTATTTATAACAGTATTAAGCCTCTACCACACTTTATCCCTTACTTCCATATACTTATGCGCGTTAAAACGCGCTTATATTCCCACATTCCGAACGTACTTAATTATCATGGTGCCGAGTTCAGGGTTTAGGAGAAAGACTTGTTATTGCATGAAGGGAGGAAAAGAGAGAGAGACTGCAGAGAAACTCTGCAGCTCAGCTAAGGGGCTCAGCGGGACTTCGCTAAGGAGTCGCTTAGCAGTTGCCATGGTGACGCTGCTGCTCACTTGGTGCCGTGACATTAATCCACTAATAACACCACTTAAAGTTACTAAGTCCATTAAAGTCCACTTAAGCTATTAAGTCCTTTCTTATGAACTGCGCGCGCAAACTTATCCTCTTTAGACAAACAGTGTATAAGGCCCTATTAACCTTACTCGTCCATTTCCCATGCCCTGCTAATTCCTTTGTCCAAATCGATAATTGGCGGATCATCTCAGAGCCCCCAACCCCTGTAACGTGCAGCTCTCGAGTGAGCTATATTGCTGCAGTCTCCTTGTTATAACTAACCCTAAGGCTCATCGTTTCATAATAACCCTCTAACGCCTTAATAATATCATCCTCGTATCGTCGGACTCCGCATGTAGCAAACCTAAGCACACTGTTACATAATAAGTGTTTCTTATATCGACACCTTGCCCATAGGAATCTGTCCTTAACCCACTTCCCTTCCTTATTAAGCTTCCATTTAGTACAGAAATCTCGAGGGAGGTAGCATATCTCGCACCCGTTAAAGGGAAGGTAGCCTTCTTTATAAAACATTTCGCCTAGCCCTTTCCGTACTTGGGCCGCACCACCCCTCTTACACTCCCTTAAGGTGTAAAGGATCTCACCGTCTCGTAACCTACGCCCGGCACAGAAAGAGCACCTCTCCTCCCACCAATCTAAGGCGGTCTTCCAATCTTGGACCTCCAGCTCGTTATCCCACCGTGCAGGGCCCCAGTCGAGCTCAATCACAGGCTCCCCTAGTGCCTGCCGCTCGGGGTGCTGGAAGTTAAACGCGAGAATCAGCTCGTCCAACACATGGAGGAGCCTTGGAACCCAGAAGCCTTTCAAAGATCGTATCCGCTGCTCAAACTACCGCCGCGCCTGCTTTTCTTCAGCAATGTCCACGCCATCTCGCTTAAGAGCTATCTTCGTTAGGATCTTGCTAAGCATTTGGTCGTCGTATGCGCAAAGTGCAGCTACCATCCTCCGCACGACTGGCCTGTTCTCGCAGCGGCCGTCTGGGCCAAGCGTGAGATCGTGTTCCCTTGTCAGGCTTGATTCGTAACCCGTCGTACTAGAATCTACCTCCTAGGTTCGCATTTCGTCGCACACAACCCACCCGTGTGAACACGTGCTGCATGACCCTCCCTGACCGAAATGCCGAGGAATGGCTAAGCTTTCGAGCCACCGAAGGATCGATCTCGTAGCTTCGGAAACAGCCCCTAAAGTACAGCTATCTATACCGTGGTCGAGCTCCCGTTTTCCCCTCGTCGCGAAGCATAGCTCACAGCTAATAAATCTCCACGCCTCGGTAGTTTTATGGATTATCTCTAGCCGCCGGTCCAAGTGGTGAGAGGGATAGGCCTCGTCGCCGTTAACGTCCTTAGCGGTGTAGCCGTCGCCGTTTGTGAAGACGATTTCAGCCTCCTTCTCATTTAAGGTACGGACCGTCACCTGCTTCCTGCGAAGGTAAGAGATAACCCCTTGCTGCTCTTTAGCGGCATTGATGCTTCTAACCTCGCTTATGCGGCCGAAGAGAGGGCCCGCGGCCCAGAGGTCCGGTGCCGTAGCCCTGTCATCTCTAAGGGATACGTCGCTATTTCCTTACCTGTTTCCGGACGAGGAGTCGCGGATGCGTTTAGCCGGAGGCAGTAGCAATGGAAGTAGCGCCGTCTGCTGCGCACTAGGCTGGCTCGGCGTAGCCGGCCTCTTCCGACGGCGATGGACAGCACGTGCGCTGCCAGGCGACTCGCCTTCCCGGCCTTGAGGGGATGGGTGCGGCGATGATGGAAGGTAGGAATCGACATGGTCCCCATCCCGCGGACCCTGTGTCTGCACTCGGCTGCCCGTCGCCGGCTCTGAGAGCAGCTTGCTGGGCAAGTGTAGGAACTCATGCCATCAGACAGAGGCCCACTCGTAAAGGTGGAGAAGCTAGGGCTGTAGCTGCGTCGGGAAGGCGCCATCCAGTCCGTACGTCCTCCCCCGCTGGAGTGGGCGGTGCCCGCTCTGCTAGGCGAACACGACGTTCCGATCTGCCATGTCGCTTCTGTCGTCAAATCGGTTGAAGGGTCGGCTCACCTCTCGAACGTGCTTCTCCGTGATACCGATACAGAGCTGCCGGAGCTTCTGCAACGTGACTGCCTTACCCCACGCCTTTAATGTCTCACGTTTGATCGCTGACGTGAGGCGGCCCGTATCCCACGGCTTGCTCTCCGCGGCGGTCTGAGCCCGGAAGAGCAGCTTAGAGCCGTCCCCGACTAGGAGGCCTTGCTCCCTGGCCAGTAGGTCGGTGAACGGGCGGATAAAGATGAGGTACTTGAACAGGAGGTGGCCGACCTAGATCGGTAAGAACTGGGCGACAATGAACTCCCTATTCGTCGACCTCTTCGCCTTATGATAGCGGGTTAGGTAGACCATGGTCCCGTTATACATATAAACCCCCCGCTCAGCTGACCGCTCGTTCTGGCATAGGAGGCTAAGGAGCTCCGGCGTGCGTGGCAGTTGGCCGCCGGTAAGGTACATAAGGCTGATCAGAGCCTCACGAAAGGCCTCCTCCTTCTTTAGGTATAAGAACACGGCCTTCGAGTCTCATCGGCCCCCTCAGTGGAGAGAGTCCTGCCGAGCCATACAAGCCCGCACTGAGAGGGCGAGGTGCGCATCTTATAGCTTGTTTTCCGAGTGTGACATGAATGAGAAGCCGCAGTCCATATTTATTAGGTCGTCCTTAACCGTGCCCAGGTCAAACCACGGCTCCTAACCATACATTAGCTCCCGACTAAGCTGACCAGCCTCCTCGAGGACTAAGGCAGGAAGGCGCCGGAAGTCGCTTATAGAGACCTTTACATCATCCCCGTAAGAGACAGTTAAGCCGTCGTCGCTCCAGCGGAGAAGGAATGCTGGCGTGTCGGAAGCTACCACGACTCAGCCAAAGTCTCGAAGGCTTATGAACTCATCTAGCGCTGACTGCGCTCCCGTTACCACGTACCTCTGCCGCACGTGCTCCAGCCACTGGAGTAGCTCTCTTTGAGGCCTGCGGGCAATCCTTAGCGTGGCATACCCTCGGAGCGAGAGCGCGGACTTTAAGAGGAGTAATCGCTGGGCGTAGATGAGCCCGGAGAGGTGTGGTGTATACGTCCGGGCCGGGATGAAAGTCCCGGAAGCAGGAGAGAAGCTAAGGATGCCGCTGAAATATACGAGGAGCGTCGAGGAGGGTTGGCTATCGAGAAGTCGCTCCATCGTAAACTCTATACTTAAGCCAAATAATAACTCTAACAGATTATCCGAGTCGGCCTGGCCACCTAACAACTCGCATGTCTCACGCCCTACACCGCCCCCGGCGCTATCTACCTCGCCGCTGCATGTGCCTTGCCGCTCCTCGTAGTCACTATCGCCGTCCTCGTCGCCGTCGCTGCTATCGTCATCATCACCGCTATAGTCGCTCTCGCTGTCTTCTCCCTCCTCCCCTTCACTGCTTATATCTACCTCGCTCTAGCTTTCCGTGGACGCATCTTAAGCCTCCTCGTCTTTCGCCGAGCGTAAAACGCCGGTCACATCCCGCCTGGATATGGCCTGCGCCGCATAATGCCATATCCTGTTAAGGTACCAAAGCTGCCTCCTCTTAAAGGTAATCCCCGCCACCTAACGCCGAAGATCTGGAGGCATGCAGTAGGCACGGAACACTAAGGCTATGAACCACTTAAAGAGCCTATAATACTTCCTCTTGCTGGAGGTCCGGCTGACGAGCGTAAATGGCTTCGGGTAGCATGACTCAGCTCTCCTGCTATGGAGCCAGCAGAGGATATTCCGGCTCGTCTTTATTACGGTCTCCTCGCAACGGTCCATTATATAGTTGACCGCGGACACTAGTATCGCAATCGTCTGCTCGTCCTCTGCGGGGCTTATAAGGTCATTATCTAGCTAATAAGAACCTTCGCCATCCCTATGCCTGCCGAGCAGTAGCTGCCGAGGCACCGATGAAGATAAGGGCAGCTGTGAAAGGGCCCAGAGCAACTCGAGGCTTAGCCCCCGATACGTCTCCTCCCACCGAGTCCGCTTTAGCTAGGGCCATATCTCAGCATGCGTAAGAGCCCTCCTGCTCGAGGGCCCACTAGGAGGAGCTCTAATTACGTTATCCACTGAATCCGCCAAAGGACCATAGCTGCGGCCACGCTCACATTCCAGCACGCCGTCGAGGTGGACTTAGGCTTCCTTATCGCCGACTGGCCGGACGGCGTTACTGTGGCGCGTCACCGTCCAGTACGTCCCGGTTATACTTAACCAGGTCTAGAGGTAGACGTCATCGATAAGGGCGTCTACTTTTCGTCTCTTATCTGGCCCTCTAGCGACATGCCCAGCGGCGATATAACGACGGATGGTCGTCTCGTTAATCGTCCGGACATCGTATGCTCGGTAAGCATACCCGTCGTAAATGCGCAGGCGGGGGTCTTTTGGAGATCCATCGTCCCGTAGCGATGACGTAGCGGGATCTTGCAGCGAGCAGCCCTTTAGGAACCGGGTCACCTCACGCCAGGTATTGTTTGGCACGTGGTGTTTGTCCTGGAGGTGCTTACTGACGTGGGTCGGATTCGGAGAGAGGGCGAAGCGGCACTCGGCCTTATAGCAGATCACGAGATTGGTTGCAGGGTCGATAGTTAAGCTGAGATTAGAAAGGAGCTCCGGAGTAGTTATTATGTTTATAGATCGCTTTATATTAGCAGGAAATAAAGGCACTTTACAATATTTAAAGTGGAAAGCGTTATGTAACGCGGTAGCACTAGGATCTCCGGATTATAGCGAAAGACGAACTACGTCGCGTAAACGCGATACCCTTGAAACTTAAAGGCGTGGAGAGATTATGCCTGCCCCTACTTTTAGTGTGTGCAGCACGAACTAGGAGTAAAGCACGGGCCTGATCCCCTCGTGCGCATAGGCCCTAAAGGGACGCGACGGTGTATACGGGCCACATTTTCTGCATTAGAATCCGATGCAGAGGGTAAATCCTCTCGTGCGCATAGGCTTAAAGGGACGCGACGGCGTGCACGGGCTACATTTTCTGCATTGGAATCCGATGCAGAGGGCAATTGGTACAGTAGGTTAGGTTAGGTTAGGACTCGGAACCAACTCGCAAAAGAGTGGTGGCTTGCATGCCGTCGCTCTTATTTATGCGAGAAATTAAATTTTGTTGCTCCTAGCTTAAATTTAGTCTCATGCCTGATTTTAAAGGGTGAAAGCTCTTCGGTCTCGCTGCTTCTCGCATTTATAAGTAGCACTTAGATTTCTATGTCATTCTATCTTTTAAAATATCCCTCTGCTGCCATTTTGCTATCGGTGCTAAGAAAGGTGACGGAAGCTTAAGAATTTAAGGACATACTCGAAGCTATAGTTCTTTTAACTGCTTAGCGAAGAGGTCGAACAGCTGATAAAGAGTTCGATATTAAAAAGTTAGTAAATTTCACTCTTTATATCATAAGATATTATGTTATAGCTAAGTAATTAGGAGGATGGCTGGGAAGGATGGATAGCGAAGTAAGGTAAACCTTTTATCGGTGATTAGTGACTTGGATCAGAGATTTCTTAAGAACATATTAACAAACTCTACGGAGGATTTTAGTAGAGTCTATAAGCTTTTATAAATAGCTATATCTTTAATGCGGTAGTCATTCATCGACCTTATAGGGACATTGGATAAAGGAATAAGGCCGGGGGTAGCATAATGGTAAGTCGATATAAGGATAAAAGGACTTGTTCGATGATTGTGGTAAATTTGACCACAGTCTTTTGCATTTTGGACTACTTAGCAGGAGTGAATGTTATAACTACCTAAAAGCCCATAATAATTGCTCGTAATTCGTTTCCTAACGACGACAATCCATTATATCGTGATTTTCCTGTATTATTTAATCGCGAAAATACAATATTAACGACAACGACAGTAAAGAGGAAATTGCAACTATTTTACTATTAAGTTCCGTAAGCAATCTTAATAAATAAAACAAATTGATAAATAAAAAAGCAAAAGAGTCGCGTTACTAATTCTAAATAGTAACAGTCATCTCACCTATCACGTCTGCGATGGGCAATAACGCGAGTAGCATTAACCGTGGCGCTCCGACTGGGGGTAAGCTTTTCTTAGGCCATCGCCTAATCTGCGGGGAAGGCTTATTGCCCACATAATTTACTGTTAGTCTGGAGTTAACTGACCATGAAATACTATTAGATGCTAGCGAACTATCTCGAAGCGAGACGAGCTAAATCTTAAAGCAGCTCTCGGACATCAGCGATCACCTCTTTAGCTCCGTCGACCAAAATGATATCCTCCATATCTCGCGACTCGAGCTCCTTAGCTTGGCCGCCGACTTCATTAGGGCAATCAACTCTCCAGATTATGTCGACGTCACAATCCGCGAGCTCGATCTCAACCACAAAATGCGTATTTACGAGCATGACAAGCAAAACCTCGACCGGGCGACGGCAGATTTAAATGCTAAGTACGAAGGAGTTAAAGCCCGCGAGGAGCGAGCCGCCGCCTGGGAGAAACAGCTCCTCGACCGCGACTATCTGACCTAAAAGGAACTTTATATCGACCAGAGGGAGCGGATAATCCAGGCCGGCGAGGCCGCCCTCGAGACGGCCCGCAACAATCATATGGAGAACTTGAGAGCCTTCACTTAACTTAACATTGATTATTAGAAGCGAGATGTCGCCCTTGAAAAAAAGGAGGCGGATCTCATTCAGCGTGAGCAGCAATATAAGGACAACCTCTAAGAGCTGGAGCGCCGGCAAGCCCTCGTTCAGCACTTTGAGTCTGTCGCGTCCAGGCTCCCTCCTCCTCCTCCTCCTCCTCCTTTCGGTCTCGGGTATCATCCATACTAAGCCGACCATCATCTTAGCGACCAGTATGATGACGGCAACGACGCCGACGACCATGATGACGCTAACTACGGCGGCGACGATGGCTACTACGACTTGAACGACCAGAGCTGGCGATATTACTAAGTTGAGCACCTATTCTTGCCTGATCCTAGCTAACCGGCGGCGGTGATGCGGAACCGTCCGAGTAAGATTTCCGAGTCCTTCCCCGCCGCTCATCATCAACTCGTCCCAGCACCCGGCGAAAAGAATACTACTACTAGTTAAACCTAAACTACTGTTAGTGGTGGTGGTGGTTGTGATGGGGAAATTTAAGTCCTAACCTTAACAGGCTCTGCCTCCTCCTTAGCCTCCAGTTTTCCCACCTCCACCAGCCCTCCTTATCTCACTACTACTACCAGCAGCACGGCTACCGCGACCGTGGCCGCGGCCGTAGCCGGGATCTAAAAACCGCAGGCTCCTCCCTAACTTTCTCCCCTCCCCTTTCCAGTGGTCCGCTCTCGAGACCAAGTCTACTCGGTCCTCTCATCCACCTTTTACCCTTCCTTGCCCCCTTCCTCATCATGCCCGATTTAAAACAATGACAACAACAATAACAACTCTTATCAAACCATCCGTGATTTCCACTCATCAATCTACACCCTAACCTTCCGCCTCGCCTTTAAGCTCGGCCGTCGGTCGTCCCCGCAGGTGACCTACAAGCTGCACCTCACCTACCTCGGCGAGATCCTGGCCCGGATTAAGGCCTTCAAAGCGAGCTGGGGCCAGATCGCGGCCTCGGGGGGAATCGCTAGGGCGTTTGAGGAGATTGAGGCCCTGGTGCGTAAATACATTGATCACACCACCAGGGCTGCTGCTGGTGCTGCTGCTGGTGCTGCGGAAGCATCCACCACTACTGCCACCACCACCGGCACCACCACTACCGGCACAGAAACAGAAACAGACAGAACCAGTAACAGTCATAATGGACATTGACGAAATGACGATGGTCAGTTTGGGCTTGGGCGAGAGCGGGAAGCTGGCTAAAGAACTGAGGGGGGTTGTCGGTGTTGAGAAATCGTCGTCGTACGTGTGCATGGGGGGACAGTAGAGACGTAGGCAGGCATACTAGAATGGGTGCGGTGTAAGAAGGAGGGGAAAGTTAAAAAAAAAAACCAAAAAAAAAAAAAAAAACCTGGGTTATATAGAGGATAGCGGACACACTGCTTTAGAGATAGAGAGGGAGAGTACATAGGTAGGTACAGTACCTATGTATGCATGGCGTAGTAGGAGAGAAAGAGAGTATAGGGGACGGGATGTAGAGAACCTGGGCGCGGGTACATATATGCCAATGGAAAGCAGACCATGTGTGGCAAGAAAGAGTAGATAACGGAGTGCAAGGGCATTCAGTTAATTATCAGCAATGGGGGTTCGGTCGAGCCTTACGACTATATTTGTCAGGCCTCCATTATATATCTTTAAGGTGGCGCTGTTGAACTAAATCGCTAAGCGTGGCTGTGTAGTACGAGGAAGGCATTAGAAGGAATTTCGGAAACCAAGGAAATATACCCCGTTATTTCCGTGATTGTAGTAGTAACTGTAGGATCACTAAAATAACGAATATCTTGTATACATAGGTAATGTAATCATAAAAGCACATAAAAAAAAAAGTAAATCTTAACTATAAAATCTCTTCTTATTTCTACCTGATAAGCCGCCAGATCGTACTAAGAAACAACAAGCTACCAGCTAATAAATCACCAAGGCTGCACACCCCCGTCGAGATCGATAATCCCGCTCTTAGCCACATCACCGTCTCGCTTCCCCTGCACAACCTCGACCAGCGCGTCCGCGGCGTCCCTTGCCGGCCTAGCCCCAGCCTGGATGCGCATCTCGCGACCTTTAGGGCCCGTCAGGTTAGTCACGCAGAACCCGGGGTTAAAGGCGCAGACCTTCCAACCCAGCTCGGCGTAGTTGTACTTATGGCAGGCGGCCATCATGTTCATAGCCGCCTTGCTCATGCGGTACGTGTCGCCGCGGATGTGCTTAAACGTGTAGTCCGGGTCGAGCCGCAGGGCCATGGACCCCTGCTCGGACGAGACGTGGATGATGTAGGGCGTCTTGGTGGATTTCTTAAGCAAGGGTTCGAGCACCTCGGTGAGGAGCATGGGGCCAAAGACGTTGGTCTCGAAGGTCTCGCGCAGGTTGGTAAGGGTGTCGCAGGGGCGGATGACGATGATGCCGGCGTTGTTGATCAGCACGTCCAGCTTGCCGTAGGTGCTCTCGATGTGCTCCCCGGCGGCCCGGATGGACTTTTCGTCCGACACGTCGATCTGGACCACCGAGATGGTGCCCTTGAGCGGGCCGCCCGGGTGAGAGGCGGACTGGATCTCGGAGAGAGCCTTTTCGCCCTTTTCGATGCTGCGGGCTCCGAGGAGGATGTGGAAGTCCGCTGATGCCTGGGAGAGTGCAATTACGGTCTCGAGACCGATGCCGCTGTTGGCGCCTGAGGTGGGTTAGCGTCTGTTGTGTCTTGCCAAGAGGTGGTAAGATAAGCTGGAGGACTTACCGGTGATGAAGACGATGGTCTTGTCTGATGCCATTTTGATGATTTTTGAGATTAAAGTTGCTGGTGTTGTGGTGTGCAAGATGGAGGTGATAAGTCTGACAAGGAGTTGGATGAGTGCAGTTCAAGTCTCATTAAATACCACTCCACCTGAAATGGAAGTAAACAACAACCCCGACGTATTCGTAACTCTGCTCTACATAGCTTGGCGGTGTTTAGGGGGGGCTCGGAGATAATGGGCTTCAGCGTGGTGTAAATGCCGGTCCAGTCGGGTTGCAGGGTGCATTCCCCGGCCCAATTTCAGTGGTAATGGAACTGTTAGATGGAGCGCATGGAAAGTGGAATCAGGGCACGTGTTGGATCATGTGACCTATGGTTAGGGAGCGCTCCATTGAACCAAGGCCAATTGGGCCTAGCCTACGGAGCGACCGGAGCATTCGGATCAGTCGGAACGCCGGGTTCTCGGGGTTCCCTAACAATAAGTCCAGTATTTCAAGCCTCCCAGTTACAGTACAGAAGCAGTATATCAACAAGAAGACCAAGATTGCAGTACCCAAGAAGATTGTTCCATTGATGCGCTGTGAGCCATACTTCCAACAGGAAGGTTGTTAAGACTTTGCCTCCACCCGACCTTACTAGGAGAGTTGATGTTGTGTGGCACAGCACTCATGAATATGAGTAAAATCGCCTAAAAGGTCAGTGATTATAGCCTCGGGTGGGCTAAGGTTCAAGTTGGTGTACTTCAACGTATGAATCGAGAGCTCACCTTTGCTAGGTTTTCAGGCCCTCGTGACACAGTAGGTTTCAGCTCACTGTGTCCATCGTGACGCGGAAAAGTAAAGTGGCGTCACGAAACGCATCTTTATTTGTCATAATGCTCATTAAGGGTACATTACCTCGTACAGTTTACTTTACAACACGCATTAGTCCCCTTGCAGTATGCTGACCACCGTCCCGTGAATACTTCCTCCGCCTACCTAGTTTAATATGTTCAACTTTCCAATGTTTTCAATAATACTAGAAAACATGACATCATGGGGTGGTGAGGGTGCGTCGTCGACCATCATGGAATCGACTTGATCCAGCGGCACACCACCGCCGCCACCGCCAATGCCGTAATGACTGCTGCCGCTGCTGGTACCACCCTGCGCATCATCATCGTCCTCGCCGTTGGCCGGTAGCAGGAGTTGCATCACGACGCCGACGTGCCGGATGCGAGTCGTTCCTCCCACACGAGCCGCGCTCGACAGCATGGTGACGGCATAGTTGGGAAGTTGAATTCCGTGATGATGGATCTTGTTCTGGATCGCCAACAGACAGTCCTTCGCCGGCGGTAGAGCGCCCGAGCGGCTCAGGTCGGAGAGAAGCTTACACGCTTTCACGAGCACATCCATCGCCACGCTATGCTCGCCATTCTCCCGAGGGGAGTTGGTACGGCTAGCCACGGTGGTTATAGGCATCGGAGGCGGGGTGGACATGGACATGTAGACCACAATAGCGTCGGCCGCCGAGTAGAGTGCCTGCGTAAGCCAGTACTCGTGCCGTAGGCCGTAAGCTGTCTGGTATGCTGAGAGGTTGAACACAATGGAGATTGCGTGAAAAGCCGCGGTCTGGTGCACCCCTTGGCCGGCACTAGACTCGAGTGAGGGGACTTGGCAGAACGGACCGAGGAGCTTCAGGACCGCCATGTCAAACGTGTTGCTGTCGGTCGTTAGCACGATGCCCTATAGTCTCTTGAATTCGGGAACAAATAAAGAGGAACGTACTGCAAGAATATCACGTTGGGAAGAGCATCGGCGTTTGTTTGGAACCCATCAGGAAGGGAGTTCTTCCAATCGAGAAGCTTCTGGTATACTTTCCGCGACCGTTCGTAGTCTCGAGGTCCAGCAGCCAAGGCGAGACCCTCTTCAATCAGCTCGGAAAGGGCGCATTCGGCCAAGAAGACTTCTCGTTCCCGTGAATAGCGAGCATCCGATAGATCTGGATATGGGAGCCACAGGTGCTCGGCGGACTCGGGATTTTCCCACACTCCAGAGTCCTTATCCCTGGATTCTCTTGGTGTTTCGGGCTTTTTAACACGCACTTCTCCAGCAAAGGCCAGTGACGCTTTTCTAGAGACATGTTAGCCTGTTGAAGTCAAGTATAAAATGCGGCTCCCTACATGGCCAAGCTGTAGAAGCCCCAGCAGATTTTCGAGATGGCATTGCATGTTCGTCTTGCTGCCGGGTCGCACAGGACACTCTCGGACGATGCGGCCCGCATCGTGTCCAGCCGCAGATTTTTGTAGGTCTTGTAAACCTCCTCTAGCAGCCACTTTGCCCGCTCCCTGTCTCCAAAGTTGAGCTCGTACATCCAGAGCACCGCCATGCCTTGGGCTAGTGTGATTGACTGATAGTTGATCTCGGATTTGAGAATGTCAAAGGCAGCAACCGCGAACTGCCGCCCCAATGCTTTTGCCTTCGCCGAGTCTGGACTGTCTTGCTCGAGGAATATCTACTGGTGCTATTAGCGAGACCTTCTTCAGTCTTTCCTGTTTCTCGGGTCCTTACTGAGGCAACCGCCAAGATGGAATTGACGAGGAAGTCGGAGCAGAAGCGTGGCAAAGTGGGCGTGTCAGATCGCAGGCAGCCCAGGAACTGGGCTTTGTCCAGGATGTGGGTGAGTGTGTGATCCCATGTCCAAAACAGGTTGAGCATGTGCGTGAGCTGTACGTCGTCCCGAGACACAGCGGTCCAGCGCGAAACCGGCAGTATTGTTGGTGTAACTGCCGGCGGAGAGCTCGGAGAAACCGGAGTTTGAAACATTCTAAGCATCCGAGTCGTGATCAGTACCACCAACTGAACAGCCATGTATGCATTGTAGGGTCAGCCATACCGCGGAGCATGCCTTGGTATTTCTAACGGGGAAACTGAGATGGCGGAAAAAGAAGGTATCGAGTTGGAGGCTGCCACGTTGAATAATCAGAGAATGGCTGATCACCTTGCGCCGAGACCTGGTACTCACCAGATGGTTGCCTCGGGCCCCAGCTATGTAACAACAATCCGGCGTCGGCTATCATATTGACGGCGTCGTCGAGAGTCTGCGCATGTCTGATACTCTTCATCATGTCAAGAGACTCGGCTTCCGACATCGAGCGAAGCATGCCGAGGACGGTCCTGAGGTTGGACGCCTCGGCAAGCCGTTGCTTCTCTAACTGCCGTGGCGTGATACCTGCCGGTACGGCATATTGACAATCGATGCTGGTGCTGGTGCATTGTGAACAGGAAGGCCGTCCGCTGTCGCACTTCGTAAATCAGTGGCTACTCGGATGATACGAGTTCGATGCTGGACTTTTTCACTAACCTTTATTTTTCTCCTCCGGCAACCTATATTCGTAGATCAGCCTGGGGTCCTGCCGAGACTAACGACCAAACTTGGGATGGAGACTTACTTTCGCATGCAGATAAAGCCTTGTTGCGCTTCGGAACGACGACGCTTTCCGGCAGCTGCGGAGCCGAGTCGCTAAGTGGTTTCGGTATTAGTGGCCTCATTCGTTTCGCGGGCCGCATCTTGATTCAGGCAAAATTACAGAAATACTTCCTGTTCCTTGGGTGTAATTGGCGATATCGCGAGCTCGAGTGAGGTCAGGAATGCGAGCAGAAAGCTACAAGACGCGGTCGCGGGGGGCTTGGAAGTGGCAAGGTGGGGTGCTAGACAGAGGCGTCCAATGTTTGACGTTTTGGCGTACGACGCAAGGTACTGGGTATGTGATTAGCGGCTCGTACTCCGCCGCTCCGGGAGCGATTCGGGAATGGGGGGGCGTTTCCCTCATTGACATGTCCTGACGCCGCTCTCTGATGTATCGCCAGCAGCGTTCAAAACCCGACGGGGCCCCGTCGGTGATCATTGGTAACGATCAGTCGCCGTCCCCATCCATTATTATTTGGCGAAAGTAATACCTCCCATTCGATCGTGTAACTCGACAACTGCAAATTGCAGGTCAAATGCTAGCTAGTAGCTACAAAATGCATTACAGCCAACAACGACGCACGCTTGAGTCCTCCAAATACACGGTGAAATAATCCAACTCCGTGTGCCACCAAGCTCACACATTGCTGCCTGCATCTCCCGGGGACGGCTGCTGCCGCTGCTCACTGTGTGGGTCGACATCGACTTCTATTCCTCTGATCCAGGCTTTTCGGATCCGTCGCGTGGCCCTGATGTCCTCCAGCGGGTTGCCCTCGAGAAGTATCAGATCGGCTCTACGTCCAGATTGTAACATGCCCCGGTCATGCAAGCCAAAGACCGTGGCAGGGTTGGTTGTGGCGGCGCGCAAAGCGTCCAGATTGGAAAACCCGGCCTCGACGAGTAACTCTAGCTCCTCATGCAAGCTCTCGCCAATGCTCACTGGATCCTGGCTGGTGATGTTGGCAGCCGTGCCGGCGCAGACCCGCACGCCAGCCTTGTACAGCTTCTTGACGGTGGTCATTGCATGGCTGAAGTCGTAGTGTTGCCCTTCCGAGTGACCTGATGCCCCGGCTTGCCCTAGTCTCTCTCCCTGTCCCTCTCGTTCTTTCTGCAGGCGTGATGCCAACCTACGTGCCATGCTTAGTGTTGTAACACATGCTACCTTCTTCTCAGCCAGTTCCCGTGCAGTCTCATCGTCAATCGGCTCGTCCAGCGGCGTTTGGGTGACAACATCGAAGCCCGCACGCAAGGCGCGCCGATATCCTTCAGCCTGGGTCGTCTGGGCAATAGCTAGGAGGCCGTGCCTGTGTGACGCCGTCGCAAGCGCCGCGAGTATAGGCTCCTCGAACCCCGGTATGTCGGCGATCACCTTGATGTAGTCGGCCCTGAGACGCCCGTCTACTCGAGCCGCGACGAACGCATCAGCTTCCTCGGCCGAGTGGATTTTCTGCGTCTCGCGCAGGTGATCCTTTCCGAGGCCTCCGGTATGTGGCGCCACCGCGGCGGTGCCGGAGGCAAGATAGTCGGGCAAACCCACGTCGTTCTTCGAAGCGATGCGCATCGCTTGGTTCTCAGAACAGGTGCTGCTCATGTCGCACACTGTCGCGATGCCCCACGAGCCAAAAGTGCGCAACGCCCGGTAGTAGCCAGTGACATCTACATGGGAATCAATCAGGGCGGGAATAAGCGTGCAGCCGCTGCCGTCGATGGTTTCACTGGGCGGATCTGAGTTCTCGCGGTCAACGATGTTGCCTGGGCTGGCACAGAATGCGACATTTTCCGATGTTGCGAGGCCATCGCCGTCAAACTTATCGACGTTCCTAACCTCAAGAATAGTCATGACAAAAAAAGAAAAAAGGTTGAAAGTGGTCTTTATGGGATGAAGTAGAAATTTGCCTAACCAAGGATCAGCGCTAGGGAAAAGGCGTCTTCGCGCCGATGAGGTGGAACGTGCAGGTTGTCGGATTTCTGATGCGCAATGAGCTGTACACCTTATTAACCACAGGAACTGCCATTGTACGTACCTTAGAGGTAACCGTTCTTGTGCTTAAATGACGCGAACCGTGGCATTACGTCATTCTCATTGGATGCTGCCTCCATCTTGTGCCTAGCCGACCCTTCCTCAAACGAAAAATGGAACACACGAAAGGCGGAGAGCTGCAGACCACCCGTAACACAGCCCAATCAACCGCCGTGTAGAGGAATCGGCCCCGTCAACAGCAGTCTCAAAGGTCGGAAAGCCGCAGACATGTCCCATTGGATCTTAAATGAGTTCTAGAACTCTAATGTGGCAGAGGCTTGACCTCGGTGGGTCCGGCACTGACAGTCAGTGCCTTCTCTGGGGTGGAAAATTATGATTGGAGGAAGACAAGGAGGGATTGCCGATTGGAATATGGCACTTGAGATTGGACGAAGATATGTCAGACATTGAGGGACAGTCGACTGGAATGAAAGGCCGGTAGCTTATCGGTGCATTCTGCCAAAAAGAAATAAGATTCGTGCTGAAAATGCTTGTAGAGTGTGCCGTCGTGTTCTTGGCATTGTGTTCTTAGCGCCCTCGAAAACGAACCGGAAATCAGAACAT
Source organism: Diplogelasinospora grovesii (assembly GCA_033297225.1). Lineage (NCBI taxonomy): Eukaryota > Fungi > Ascomycota > Sordariomycetes > Sordariales > Diplogelasinosporaceae > Diplogelasinospora > Diplogelasinospora grovesii. The sequence continues at coordinate 102,021 of MU853818.1, read as the reverse complement.
ATCACTCCACAATCAGTCATCGGCACCTTTATATGCATTATCAGTTGGGTATGGGCGCGAGATTTCTGCCGAATCCGGGTCTTGTTCCGCTCGATGATGGCATAGCTATGTCACCGATGAACCACCAAAGTGAAGCTTCTGCCGTGCTCGTCGTATTTAGCACCGGAATGGTGAACTGGGCAAGCACGTATGGAAGCGCGGTACCTCGTCCTTCCGCTTTGCAATGGGAATCTTCAATAAGAGCGTAGATGAGGGCGACTCATGGTCTCTTCCAAACAGGATCATACGATACAGTCGCGGCTTCCGCTTCGATTCATGACAGATAAGGCGCCAAGAACAACCGAACCATCAGGCAGTGGTGCGTTTCCGTTTGGGAGGATGCATTTTCAGGGTCTCATCTGGCCACTTGAGCAATCTAGCAGTCCTTCATGCAGGTTGTCATTGTACCTACCACAGTGAAACTCCACTCATCTCTTTCTTGATCGTCAAAAAAAGCCCAGATGATGACGCCTCCTGGACGATAGTCCCGCGTCGGAGGAGATATGGAGACTTTGCGACTCGATTGAAACTATCAAAGAAGATGCAGTGGAAAGGCTCCTAATCTTGAAACAGCATAACGCCCTGTGCCTCGGGCGGGAAGGGGAAAATGTGTATCGTGTTAGGGTTACGGACATACAGCCATTGGCGACGTTCCCTTGTACATACACACTGGCACTCAGTCCACTGCCGAGGCGCTCTCTTGGTGAGTATGACACCACCCGAGGTAGGCAACAACATAGCACAAGGTACCTAGGTCACCTGGCAAAGCCTACTTTGTTCTCGGCGCTCAATCATTGTCAACGCGCTGCCAACGTGCTAGGGTAATGGGTGAGAAGGAAACAGGCACTGTAAAGCGCTTCACCACCGTTCAGTGATTGTTATAGTTGGCATTTCCTTTCACAAACTGCTACACGAATTTGACATCTAGATAGTCGCGCTCGAGCTCACGAGCCCTATTTTGATGTGCTTGCTGAAGAATCTCGGCTTGAGCTGCTCGAGTTATGGTATTTTCCGTATTTCCAAGCGCTGCAAATGTCTTACGGTGCCTGTATTTTCGTCACCTGCTTGTGTGGTTAAATACCTAGGCTTCTACAGTCTTATGTGCCCTGTACCGGTCTCCACGGCGACAGAGGGCAAAAGGGAGAAGGAAGGCCTCGGCGCCTTTTGTGAAGTCTGGCCAACCCACTGCTATGGACATCTGTTTGTTAGGCCGTTGACGATGAAGCTCATTCACCACATTATTGAACACAAGGGCAAACATAGATGTCTGGATCGATCCCTACCCACAGGAACTTTCGAAGTGGTGGAAAAGAAGCAGACCCGGCCCTCACAGTCAACGTTATCAACCAGCAATCTCTACCGCCCACAACACTGCCATATAACTGAGCGGAAGCGCCTGGAGCCAAATTTCGGCTGCTGCATGCAGTGAACTGTCATGGTCATTTTTGCTTCTTTGGATTGGCTTGCAGCGAGAAAGCGCTGTTTACAGCCACGTATGCGCTGTTCGTGATTGACCTTGTAGTGGCCGGGTCTCTTTGTCCCCCTGTTACCACTTGCCTTGTCATATTCCGAGCTCAACTGTAGATTTGAGTTCTGATAGGAATTACTTCATCTGTCAATATGCATCTTGATAAAAATTATGAGTTGAAACGCGTGTTTGCCCTTGGGTACTTACAATTCCTTCAGGCATTGATGTCGTGTGCTCCGAGTCCTCAGCCTTCCCATTTTTCACGAGGCGCTTCGTCACCCAAGTAAAAACACAAGCCACATCGCAAACACCACAAACGTAAGAAAACACTGGGACCTGATCGCCCGGCCGTCTCCGATTCGATTTCCTGCAATCGACTCTCATTGTGTCCACATGGCATATCCTGATCACAGGATTTACAGGAACACCGCGCTTACCGCGCCCGAAATCAAACGCCGGGGAATCCTTATGTAGGTAGTCTTGGCAAAAGAGCGACTGCCGGTCCCGGTCCTGGCTGTGACGATATCCAAGCCCGCCCGATATCCGTGACTCCGGTCACCCTGCGTTCAACCGGCCAAGGTTGCACACCATGGGGGAAGGGAGAGCAAAGATTTGACGGGTAAGGTTCCCATACAGTGGACCCCACGAGAAACCCTGCTAATGCTGTCAACCGCCTGTCGTGACACTTTACTCCATACCAACAGCGGGTATGCGGGAGTCATCAAATTAGTGACGCCACAAACTTGCGGACGAATGACATAGCCGACTGTGAACGCCCACCTCTTTTGGCGAAGGCTCGGAGCAACGACTTCTGCGGCAGGACACTTTCATAGCATCAGCATCCAACTTGAGATTTCGGGCCCGACCGCTGTTGATACAGGTAGTTGTCAATCTTCCACCTGCATCAGATCGACCGTGCTTTAACTGAGTGGCGGCCCCACATATCCTCTGCTCTGCGTCGATCTACGATCAACATAACCACATCCGTTTCTTTAATAAGACTTCTTCTTGGTCAGTAATAATTACGTTGTTCACGTATCTCACCTTGGAATGGTCGAGAGAATATTTCAGCGGCTGACGCGCCAGAGTTTCTCGATAATTGACCGAGCAGTCTCAAATGGCCACCACCACAACAATGACAAGAGAAGTAACGGTCTGAGCGCCTCGTTCCACGTCGATGGGTAAAATATGGGCGAGAGGCACATATTACCTACAGTCAAGGATAGTTGAGGTCAGCCGATCACCGGACTACCTCGTTTGACTCTCGAAAGCGCATCGCTCATCCGGAGACGGCCTTGGCTTCTCCTTTCCACGCCACCTCTGTTGACAACGAGGATCCGAACTTAAACTACCAGATCAACTACCAGATCATAAGAGATAAATCTACCAGAAAGTCTTGAGATGGCCAGGTTCTTCATGCCTCGATTCTATGAAATAATGCCGTCATGAGTTAAACTATCAAGTCGTCTACAACCCGCTGCATTTACAAAGTCATCTAAACGCTGAGAGCGTAGTATAGATGAGAGATAAAAGATGTAGATGCAGAATCATATCTTGATGAAAGTAGGGAAAGCATGGGTACGTAGTATGAGCAATGCATGAAGCTCCTGACAGAACAGTTTGTGATCTACCTCACAGCTGCTTCTCACACAAACTCAAAGAGGCAAGTTCAGACCTTTGAGACACTCGAATGGTGCGAAGGACTCGTGGAGGAGAAGTTAAATCTTCCTTATCGGCGAGTTTTCACAAGCCCGGTGGAAGTCGTCCGCTTCAACAATCGCTTGCACAATGTACACGAAAGTGTTTCACTCTAACCAGAGCCCCGAGTTGGTTTGATGGCAAGAGTAAAGACAACGAGAGGTATATACATTAGACTTCCACCTAGGTACCTTAATATTCTCTTTAACGTTTTTAGCTTTGTTGGTACAGGTAGTGGGCGTAAGGCACAAATGGTCTATGTGATCTAACGCTCTTTCATCCGACCGTTAGTGCTGCAGATAACCCATTTCAAACGAAACATCAGAAATCTTGTCAACACATTTACGATAGACGGACCCAATGCCTTTCCCGAGGAGATCGCCAAGGGGGCAAATACTCCGGCTCCTCCTGGCTCTGGACGTCCTCCACAGTGAATAGTGAATACCAGGTCGTTCACAACGGTAAGTATCCCACCGGCTTTATCAGGTACTGCATGTCGGCATGGCAAGACAGGGTAATGACTTGATATGGCAGATGTACATCCGGGCAACTAACTCCTCGGCTTCTATGATGACGGTCCCGGCAGTAACGAATAACTTTGCGGACTTGAAGACGCAGAAGTAAAACACAGACCCAGTGATCCGTACCTTAAGCAGGACTCACCAGACCAGACAGAATCATATGCTCCTCGCGTCTGATGCTCCCCTTCAGCTATCCGATTCTGGCGAGGCTCGGATCAGATCATGCCCCTGCAATACCGTGCCCCCGAGGTTATATTCAGGTGTGGTTAGGGCTATCCTGTTGCTATCTGGAGTGTCGGTCTCGCCGAAAGTCCTCCCCACCAAAAACATAAACTCAGGATGGGTGAGCTGATATTAAAAGGGGGGGAGGCATGCATGGGGTTTACTAGATCAAAAAACACTATTAAACTGCGCCGATGAAGACGGTAACGTCTCGGATACTACACTGCACACACTGCACTTGGACCGCCTCCGCCGAAATTCTTGCAAAGGGAATAAGGAACGGGCGATTAAGTTCTGCGATGAGTAAGGTACGTCCCCCCGCCTTTTTTTTTTTTTTTTTTCAGGAGCTGCCAACTGACTTATATGACTGGGGGATAGCAGTGAACCCCATAGCTAACTGCCACACTGTACAACAGCTTAACTTCATCGATCCCCCCTGCCCCTTCCATGCTATACTATCACTGACAGCAGAATCCATTTCTAACTCCTGCACAACCCGGTTAGACGGGCGGCTTCTTTGTCACCCGTACCTCCACACTCTTGAAGGTTGTGAGAGAAGAACGCAGCCGTCTCAGTATATGTTATTTGCATGTTCTACACACACCTGTAAAACCACTGCATGTCATCCGCATTAGTTCATTCGTCACCCTTCTTTCTCGAATAAGAGAACGTCGTGAACTACGTCTAATCACATAGCACTTTTCAGCGTCACACCTTTCTATCTGGTTTGTCTAAATGTACTGTACAAAGAGGGATTGAAAGATGTTGCTCGAAGATGTCGAGCGGACTTCTGCAGACTGCCCATCAGCAGGGCCCTCGTAGTGCGCTCAAGCAAAACAACATATCGCGTCACACTCCACGACATCCAGCAGTTCCAAGAGCTCGAGGGGGCAGCAGAGTGAAACTCTGACGGTCCGGCGGTTTTTGACGGAAGGGTTTTTCATGTCGAACTTAGTCTGTGTGAACGACTTCAGCTACGCGTTGGGCACAACGAGCACATGGTCTCTGAAATGGTGTGGAAAACCCCAGGCAGCGGCGGAGGAGTGTGAGCGGGATACCTACGAGACATCCTGGCCAATGCCTGTAGGCCTGTATCAATGGGTCTATGGGGCAGTTTCATGACTGACATGGCTGAGAGTGTCTCTGCGAACTGCCAGGGCTGAGCCATGAGATTGTCACTTGTCCGTGTCTGGTTTAATAGCCCATGTAAAATGTCTTTTCATATCAGGCTATATAGGTAGTGATGGCGTTTTCTAGGTATTGCGATGGGTTTCCTGTTTCCTTGCTCGTCTGTCACCTCAGCTCCAGCACAAGCTGTCCTATGTATTGCGTATCTGCTGGCCAACAACCCCCAATCTCTTTTCTCACAACGGTATGTTGCACGTTTCATCCTCTCGGCCGCTAAGATCGAGACCGTATCGCTTGGTGTGGTACCTATGCCGACATAATTAGCACCTCTGCGGCAACATGGGTGTTTCAACACGAGGGACTTACAAGTTTGCGATGCTGCCGAGGCAAATACTCTTGATGCCTTCAATGTACTTTTGCAATCGCCTCCTTGTCAGCTCATCGTCTGCTGCCAATTGGAGGAACCGATCGGCAGTGTCGTCGATGCGCTTTCGGCAAATGGTCATATCGTCCACAAGACGGGGAATGATATCATCCCAGCCAATGCCGCTGCGTTGAAGGAGTGGCACAATGTTCATCGTGCAGTCTCTGTGTGGCTCCTTCTTGAGGGACATGATGTCAGTTGCGCTGGGTTTCCGTCAGCCGCGAAACCTTCATGTGTTACCACGCACACTTGACTTACGCGGCGACCAGGAAACTGACGTCCTTCCAAACATCTGCCATCAGCGGCGACTCCATTATCCACGATGGCAATGGCGCGTCGAGGAAAAGACTTGTGCCCTGTCAGCGCTCCTGTGCACCTAGAGTGGAAAGATCGACTGACTTTAGTGTGTGAAATACTGGGAAGACGGCTGTGAGCACGATGCGCCCTTCCATGTAGTCTTCAGGGATGGGTATGAATCCACCCAAGCGTCGAGATTGGTCCGCCTCACCTACGTCCACCTAGTGTACGATGTCGTGATAGAGCCTTTGCCGTTGCGCTAATTCGTGTCAGTAATGCTCTCCTTGCATCTCGAACCAAGTCCTTTGGCCAAAAATTTGAAGGAGCTAGAGGAATGCATACGTTTACTAAGCCTGGCCACAGCCCCCTTCCCGAACTCCTCAAAGACGACCATGGGTCCCATTGGGTTCGGGAAAACTACCTGCTCAACTTCACCGAGACCGAGACAGTACCTGACATGCACAAGACCGCGCGCGCGTAAGGCACCTGCTCCCTCATAGTCGTTCACGAGGTCTTCGTTGCCATCGATGTAGTCTTCCCAGAGACATAGCCACAGTGTGAGCAGTGACGCAGTGTAAAGAATGTCGTAGTCGTCCGTCTGGGGAAAGATCCTACTGATTGTCAGATACGTGGGCAAGTCATTTGCTGATGGCAAGGCCCCGGATCATTCAAGGGTGTTGACTGAACTGACATTGTATCGTATGACGCTAGGTCGTAGTTCTTGGTCTTCTCGCACTTGTCGGGATCCCTGACATACCTGGCAGGACATGAAATATCATTAGTAACTGAGAGTTTCGCAAATTACAAGAGAGGCTGTTGCCAGCGCCTACAGTTCGACTAGTACGTTGATTGCAGATCTCAAACGCCCAAGATGTTGCAGATTGTCCGGCCGCGGCCATCCAGCCATGATAGCAACGAGACTCGGTACGTGTATTATTTTCCACTTTATTTCCCTGGCGAAGTTGTAGTGTGGGTCGAAGTTCGTCTGAGGGACAGACTTAGAAGACTTGGACCCGCATGGGCCGTCATTGTTGAAGTAAGTCCGCGGGGACGGCGGTTCAGCCATGGTCGGACGGGGTGTGAGATCACTGATATGGACTGCGCTATGTTGGTCGGACTCGGAGACGGACTCGATTGAAGGAAACGGGTAAACTTGGCGGGTTTCTATCGAGCGAAACGCACGCTGTCTCGAGCTTGCCGGAGCCAAGGGGCTGGGTACGGGAAGGATAAAGGACGAGGGAAAGCAGCCTTGTCGAATCACGACGCGCCTCACAGTGGGAGTGTTTGAAGCCATAGGATTCCTGTCTTATGAGATCATGGCTTGAAGGAGATGTTAACGTGGTACAGTGAAGGATATTTGCAAGGATATAGGATCGAAGTAGTTTATTGCTGAGGAGTTGTAGTTGAGAGTCCCGAGTCGAAGAAACTTTTGAGTGTTGCGGCTGCGAGAAGTTCAAACCGCTCCTCGCGCCCGCCATTCCTGGTAATTGTTCGGTTTTGGAGATACGCAGAACGCACTTGCCCTACCGCACAATACGAATGATGGCGTGCTAACAACAATCATTCTGCAGAAATCTGACGGAGAAATTGTACACGCATTCAGGACAACCCAAGAACACACGTGTGTGTTTGGTCCTGTTACTCTGGAAAGTCCCACAGCAGCATCCTTTCACTCTCTCCGGGAGGAGCCGGCAGGAGGCAAGGCAGGCAGGCGCGCTGCCCTGCTCCTCTTCCTCTCATTCTCTGTCCCATTTCACCTCACACTGACTGAGCGAAATACCGGAAATCAGCAAGCACGGGATGAGTGGGCTTCGGCAGATATTCCCTCACGGCTGATGCCTCCTTCCGATCTCGAATCGTTCAGATGCAGAGTCAGCTGAGTGGAGGTAAATGGAAGATCCGGTAATAAAGCGGCTGGTCAGCGTAATGCCTCTCCCAAGGGAGTCAGATGTCTCATCCTATGTTGCAATTTGAATGTGAATAACATCATTGACGGGCCGTAGCCGTTCCTACCTGAGTAATGGGCCAATCAAACACGCGACTTCAGTATAAAATCAAGGAACAACGAGTAGGCATGGCTATTTTGCTCAGAAGGTGCAGTAGTAGTGCATCGCAGAGAGAGACGAGGGAGCCCCGTGTACTAGCTTTGCATGAAAACCGTCACGCGAGTGAACCCGTTACCCCAGGGAAGCGATTCCAAGTTTCTCTCGGTCCCTCCCCGAGTCCCCGAGGCGGAACAGACGGTGGGGGTGTATTCTCGGGGGAAGGGGTGTTCTGAACACGGAGACGGACGTGCCGATCATCTCCATGGCACTCAGGGTCGTCGATCATCACGGAACGGAAATCGGCACACACAAACGGGAGTTATGCGGGCGGTCTGGCGGTTTAGCCTGCTATATCCGTACGTGTTCCTTCATTGAAGATCAACTGGGGGATCGGAGCAGGTGGAGAGCAAATCATGGGTGATCAAGCCCCTCTCTGTCCTGCAGTTGCTGAAACAAAACTGGCAGGTATCAGCAAAGGGGTCCTGCAGATAGGAGGGTGCTGATCTGAAGATGAAGACCCTGACTGAGACCCTGAGATTACCTTACATAACATGCGATAATCTGAACTCGGCCCGGCTGCTGCCGGATACCCTTCCGACAGCTGCACGATACCGATTACTTGTTTTGACCCTTGGCGACATGGAAGCTAAGCTTACAAAGTGGGTTATGGCGTGATAATCGCCCGTCAGGCCTGCAGGGACATGGATACGGTTGTTGTTTCCATGGCTGACGACTGCAAGATGACGACAAAGTGTCTCTAATGAGAAAGGAAGCCGCGAAGGACTGCAGTTTCACGTTGTTGGCCGATGGGGATAAAATGTGAATGCGGCTCGATAAGGTAGTCGCGCGGTATGGTGATCTGAATCTAGCACTGATCTTCAAGGGGTCGGTGTCATCTCGTGAGCGGGTGCCTTTTCCCTGTTGTGGTGTGGTGGGGGTTATGGGGTTTTTCGTCCAGGGTCCCCAAAATCCCATTAAGTGGGTGACAAAATGGGGTGTGCAGGTTACTGCACGCTTTCCCTCTGGCTTAACAACGCTATTATTTACAGTTACTTACAGACTTCCAATTAACACCCGGGGTAGTCGCTATGAATTGGATCTATCTCCCTCACACAGAATGCCGTAGGTTTCTTTAATTAGGAGCCTTAAAGCTCTTGTTCTTGGTTTTAATTGCCGCGATGCAAAGGCTGACCTGTTAATGAAGGAGGAAGCGAGCTGTAACCTGCACACCCCATTTTGTCACCCACTTACCCATGATTGGTTTTCACACGCAGCTGAAATGGCAATGCGGCATCAGGGCCAAGCCACTGAACATGTGCCTGTGGTGTGCCTGCAGCAAACGACGGTGGTTTCAACCCGAATTTGCAACGAGATTAGCGAGAAAAACCGCGGTGAGAGAAGCACCCGGTACCGTAACACCTTGCATTTCCGAATTTCGCCGGAAGAAGGGCCAACGGTCTCATCCTTCAGTGACTTGAATGACTGATTGCACGAACATATAAGTGCCAGTAGACTACAGTTTGAAGAGGCCTACCTAAGTAAGCAGAGCCCGTAACGAGACCGGTCCTTGCGGTTGAAACGGCCCGTTGGACGGTGAGCGACCGGCCAGTGTTATTTCTGGTGCATCCCGTCTTCTCCATGCCAGCTATGACTAAGCTGTCAAGTGGTCGGGCCGAAGCATTGCCAGGTCTAAGGTGCAAGTCACGATGACAACTGTATCAGACGCCAAAACCTCACCCGAGACTCCCCCAAGTCCCTTTCATAGAAATTCGGCAATGCTTCGACTTCCAGAACCGGTGGAGTTTTCTGAGACTAGCATGTGGCACTGCTATCGATAAGGGTCCGCAATGTCGTCATCTAGCGTGGCCGATCTTCCCGCTGGACCCTAACAAAGGACCCATACGTCCAGGGAGAGGCCTGCTGCCCAACTAAGTGGTGTGAAGAAAAATAGCACCACGCGTTAACAATCAGCTACCAAAATTTGGTGAACGGGTGTTAGTGGCCGGCTCTATTTTTTTCACACCACTTACCAACCAACAAAGGCCGACCCTCAAAAAATGGGTGGGATGAGAAGTGGTGGATATGCTAGAAAGGCGCCATGACGACTTGCCGAGTAGGCGGGTTTAGTAGGGCCTTTGAGTTGAGCGCCGCCTTTGTCTTGACGGTCCGTCAGGTCTTTGAAGGTTATGACCGCTTCATGTCATCATTGGGCCGACGGCTAGTGGTATTGTTAAGAACGGTAAGGGTATGAAAAAAGAATAGAAGCCGGCCACTAACACCCATCTGCTAAAATTGGGTGGCTGATTGTTAACGCGTGGTGCTACACCCCTTGAACAGCTAACAAGCAAGCAGCCGGTGGCAATTGAATTGAACAGTGCCGGGGGAAGGCAGCACATACACTACCAGCGGCCTCGCCCAAATCTGCGCTGCCAAGGCTGCCTCATATTACTACTGAGTGAAGATTCCGATTGAGGTTACGGCGCCTTTCCGCAGGCAATCATTGCAAAAAAGGATGTTGTGCCGCAGCTGCCTCAACGTCACCATGTCTTTCCAGCGGTCTGATCTACCGCAACCAGTGGGACAACACTGGGAGATAAACAGGGGAAGCGGCGGTAACGGAGACGGTTATTTTGCATCAAAGGCCAGATGCTGGCTTTGTATCGTTTTCTGCAAGAGACGACTGATCGGGACAGCCAATGACTGCGATGCGGCTTACAGCCAGAAAAATTGAGGCCAATGGAATCAGTGTAAAAGAATGCTTGGTCGTGATGTATGCTTAAGTCCGAAGCGGCTCAACAGGTCACTTCCTCGCACGCACTTGGCAGGTACAGAGGGCGCGACTTCCGAGGCAGGAGAGGCTCTCAAAACCACGAGCGCCTTTGGAGGCCTGCAGATAGTGTGCGGCGAGAGCCTAAAGAGCCTTCAAGGGTTCAGCAGACCCTGGCACCCTGTATGTAATGTATGTACTAAATGTTTCGTTAGGCCCTTGAGTTCGTGGTGGATAAGGCCAATCTCGGTTGCGCGCTTCACGCATCCGGATCCCAGGTGCCCGCACGACTTGCACGGTGAACTTCTCTTGGAGATGGTAATCCAGCAGTTGTGCGGCATGGACAATCACTTCGTGTATGACTGTGACTGGACGTTCACGTCCAATATGCACGACTCGCATGTGAGCGGCATCCGCGGTAGTATCTCAAAGACGGCAACACCGAGGTCAAGATCAGGGATCGACATCTTTTGCATGATATTGTTTGGCTTCAACGGCCAGTTCTCACCAATCTCACCACTGGTGTAGGGGGTCTCCTTATCTGGCGGTGTCCGAGACTCTCGGCCTGTAGAATTCTTTGTTGGCCATGACGGGCCATGACGGGCCATAACCTGGCTCCACGCACGAGGGCCATTGCGGTTTCATCCTTGCTGCCGCTCATTGTCATTCTGATCAACTATCTTGAAAGAGGCGCACTCTGCAGCGGTCATTGTTGTCACGTCTCAGCTTCCGGCTTCGGTCTACCAGGGGTGTGCTATGATGCTTATGTCCTCATATGTCCCCGCGGCATGGAATTAAGCAGTGTAATGCTCACCATCGTGGATCACGCTGCCCACAATTTGACTGATCTGAAAGAGGAACTCACGATGGTTTTCCTTGTCGCGAATAGGAGAGAAGTCTCCGATGGCTGAGCGCAGTGGTGAGCTGGTGTGGTTGCCAGCACCGAAGCCAATGGAATGACGCTGGTCACAGGGAGAGCCCAGACCAGAAAGTAGGACGGGTCGTGATGACATCTGCTACCGTGGCTCAGAAAGTGGACGAGGCCGAGCGATGACATATTTCCGGATCATTCCAAGACAACGAAATACCGAAGCGCTGCTACGGAGGGGCCGGCCAGGGTTTGGCCGGCCGTTGGTACGTTAACCGTTAGCAATGTTTCGACAAGTTGTGTTGGCCATGGCCAAAGAATGCTAGGAAATAGCAAGAAGCTTTGCTGACCTCGTTGTGATCTGCATCATTTTCCCGTCAGCAAGGCAGGCACGACCTCGTAGGAGGGCTGTTTGGATGGTGGGGTAATGCATCCATCGCTCCGCGAGGTGAGCCCGCCTCAAGCGTAACTGTGGGTCCTCGATACAGCCATCTCAAGCACAGTTTCCAACATTCACTCCCCAAACAGAGTATCCACAAAATCCGACAATCAGATATATAAAGGAAATGGCTTTCCTTGTCGTCATTGACTGTCTTTCTTTGCTCCATTGTCTCCATTTTATTTCACTCGATAACTCAACGATTTGCACGTCTTCCCCAGACATCTCGACATTTGATCTCCCTCTGACGCTTACAAGACGTCACTGAGTTAGCTCTCCTCACCTCACCACAACTTCACCTTACCTTTCCTCGAAAAATCTTAGCCCTCAAGATGGCTACTCAGAAAGTCAAGAAGGCGGTTCATTTTGGCGCCGGCAACATCGGTATGCAGACCTTCCACGTGTTCATTGCCGGTTACAGAAGGCCCCAACTAACCTTCTTTCTCCCCAGGCCGTGGTTTTGTTGCTTGCTTCCTGCACAACTCGGGCTATGAAGTGGTCTTTGCGGACGTCAATGCATCAGTCATTGACAAGCTCAACAGCCAGCCGTCCTACAAGGTGATCGAGGTCGGCGCCGAAGGCACAACCGAGTCTGTCATCTCGAACTACCGGGCCATCAACTCCAAGACACACGAGGCCGAGCTTATCCAGGAGATTGCGACGGCTGACGTTGTAACCTGTTCCGTCGGCCCTAACATCCTCAAGTTCATCGCCCCGGTAGTTGCCAAGGGTATCGATCAGAGACCCAATGATCTTCCTCCAATTGCCGTTATTGCTTGCGAGAATGCCATCGGCGCCACAGACACTCTTGCCGAACACATTAAGGACCCACAAAATACCCCATCACACCGGATAGAGGACCACCACGAGCGCGCCCGGTATGCCAATTCGGCCATCGACCGCATCGTTCCGGCCCAGGATCCCGACGCGGGACTGGATGTCAAGCTCGAAAAGTTCTACGAGTGGGTAGTGGAGAGCGAGCCTTTCAAGGACCACTCTGTCCCGAGCATCGAGGGCATCAACTGGGTCGAGAACTTGGAGCCATTCATTGAGCGCAAGCTGTACACCGTCAACACCGGCCATGCGACGGCCGCGTACCATGGCTACCACCGCAAGAAGCGCACTGTTTATGATGCTCTCCAGGATCGCTTCATCCAGCAAGAGGTGAAGAAAGCACTCGACAACACATCGGAGCTCATCGTCGAGAAGCACGGCATTGATGCCGATGCGCAGCGAGCCTATGTCAAGAAGATCATCACCCGCATCAGCAACCCCCACTTGGAGGACGCCGTCGAGCGTGTGGGCCGCGCCCCACTGCGAAAGTTGAGCCGCAAGGAGCGCTTCATCGGCCCCGCCGCGGAGCTTGCGGAGAAGGACAAGGACTGCAGCGCCCTCCTCGATGCTGCCGAGATGGCCTTGCGCTTCCAGAACGTCGAGGAGGATGCCGAGTCCAAAGAGCTTGCTAAGGCCATGACCTCGAGCACCCCCGAGGAGGTTGTTCAGCAGATTTGCGGTCTGCAGCCTTCAGAGAAACTGTACCCGAAGATGGTTGACGTTGTGAGGCGGGTCCAGGCTGATGCGATGGAAGACTAGAGATTCATCACCAATTTTGCGGCTTTCTTTTTTCCTTCTGTTCTTTCTTGCCGTCGTCAAGTTCAGGTCAGCGACGGGATAAATGGGATCACATGGGGATATATGGCGTTTTTGTGTCGTCAGGAATTGGGATCTGGACAGGACATACTGTGTAAAATATCTTTGCGAGATGTGTTAAAGCAGCAGCTGGAGCATTGGCTGGATGGCTGCATTGCATTGTCATTATAGACGAGAAATGACCAAGACTAGCATGTCGCTAGCGACAGCACTATTTCGAGTTGCACCATGTCATGATAATTGGTGAGACGATCGCGATGTGAGTTTCTGGTTACCTGCAATAAATATAGATGTAGAATGTGTCCGGCGTTGATACCGCTATGTCCTTACAGACGAATTCTCTTATTTAGGTACCTGGTAAGGTAGAACATAGTGTCCTTGGGCGGTAGGCAGGCTAACTGAGAGACCGAGGAGGTTCTAGGCTGTCGGTGTGACCTTCCCTCCATTGTTATGCGTCAGGCCTGTTGTGCAATTTCATCTCAGAACAAACACGAACTCCTGGAGACAGGACGCGGCGACGACAATGTGCGGAGATGCAGCCACGTGTAGAACGGCCCAGACGTCTGGGTTTGCTGAGATGGCTGAGGGCCCGAGACTTCCCCCAGGTTGTGGTCTCGTTTAAGCCTCAGGCAGCCAATTGAGGATTACCTAAGGTACCCACATGCAGGAGACCACATCGGCGAAATTAAGGAAAAGAGTCGAGATACGATACGTGGCGGGCAGCTTCGCATTACAGGCTACCACACTCAGCGAAACAGCCGACCTCAATATTCTCGAACTTCGTGCTGGCGACCGGCTCTCTAGCTGGCAGCATCTGAACCCGAAACCACGGCGACCGACAATTGACCGCACACCGAGACCCCAGGTTGTGAGCTGGACATTTGTTGTCGACTATCTCCTGCACCCCGCCTAGGCTAAGCTTCGAGGTCGAAGCCACTACATCCACGTACCCTTTCCCGAGCCAGGCTCACACTCGCCCAAGATGCGGCTGGACGTCAAGGCAAGTTTGCGCCTTTAATGTTTGGATTCGGGGCTGGTGTCACAGGGAGAGACAAACTGGCCACAAGCTCCAACTCGGCGCATGATGCCTTCGGCTCCCTGCGTAGTCATCTCCCTGTGCACTGCACATACTGCGCCATTGACATCGTCCTCATCGATGCCTCCTCCTGGCGCTTCTGCCCTGACACCATTGCTCAAATACCGGAATGATCGCTAACACGGCTCCAAACATACAGCGTCAGCTATTCGCCCGCTCCGAGGTTCGTCAAGCTCGCCATTCGGGGGAAGCCCCTCTTAGCTTTGTACACTGCTCACACATGCGTCTACACAGCGAGTCAAGGGCATAGACTTTCACCCGACTGAGCCATGGATCCTAAGTACGCGCCATGGATCATATTCCCAAACAACCTGCCCAACTTGTGCTGACCGCTTGGCGCATAGCAACCCTCTACAGCGGCCACGTCTACATCTGGTCGTACGAGACCCAACAGATTGTCAAGACCTTCGAGCTCACCGAGGTGCCCGTTCGAGCGGGTCGATTCGTCGCGCGGAAAAACTGGATTGTCTGCGGATCCGATGACTTGTATGTTTGGGATACCGAATAGGGGTACTTCGACTGGGAGCTGCTGACACAGGGGGACGCAGTCAGATTCGAGTCCACAACTACAACACGAGCGAGAAGATCACATCGTTCGAAGCACATCCCGACTACATTCGGGCGATTGCGGTCCACCCCACACAGCCCTTCGTGCTCACCGCCAGCGATGACATGACAATCAAGCTATGGGACTGGGAGAAGCAATGGAAGAATGTCAGGGTCTTCGAGGGGAACTCACGTAGGTCGACAAGAGATGTCCAATTCATGGCCATAAAGCTCACATGGCGTCAGATTATGTCATGTCTCTGGCCATCAACCCCAAGGACACCAACACGTTTGCTTCCGCATGCTTGGACAAGACAGGTAGGACATCAACGGCCCCGCTCTGGCTATCAGGCGTCTAACCTGCGCTGCAGTCAAGATCTGGAGCTTGGGTTCATCAACGCCGAACTTCCAGCTCGAGGCGCACGAGACAAAGGGTGTCAATCATGTTGACTACTATCCTCACAGCGACAAGCCGTATCTCCTGACAACATCAGACGACGTAAGAGACAGTACTCGCCTTCAGTCGGACCGCTCAAGCTAACGAATTCATTGTAGCGGACGGTCAAGGTGTGGGATTACACAACCAAGAGTTTGATCGCGACGCTAGAGGGCCACACCAATAATGTGTCTTTCGCTTGCTATCATCCCGAGCTCCCCATTATCATCTCAGGTTCGGAGGATGTATGTGAAAGTATCGCCGGTGACTTGCTTGAAGTGCGCTAACGCGGGCGACAGGGCACCGTAAGGATATGGAACGCCAACACGTACCGCTTTGAGCAATCTCTCAACTACGGCTTGGAAAGAGCCTGGTGTGTAGCATACCAAAAGGGCAAGCAGGGCATTGCTGTCGGTTTCGACGATGGTTCAGTCGTCATCAAGCTCGGACGGGAAGAGCCAGCAGTTTCGATGGACAACTCAGGAAAGATTATCTGGGCCAGACATAACGAGGTCGTGGCCGCTGTCATTAAGGGGGCTGGTGAGTGCTGATCACAACTGAGCTTATCTCCACGGCCACTAACGGTAGCAGATGAGTCTGTCAAGGACAACGAGCCCATTAGCCTGCCTACGAAGGAGTTGGGAACGGCGGAGGTGTATCCCCAGACTCTTATCCACTCTCCCAACGGACGGTTTGCGGCTATTTGCGGTGACGGTGAATATATCATCTACACTGCGCTGGCATGGCGAAACAAGGCGTTCGGCTCAGCTCTCGATTTCGTCTGGGGTTCGAAGGAGAACTCCAACGACTTTGCCATCCGGGAATCTGCGACCAGCATCAAGGTGTTCAAGAACTTCCAGGAAAAGAAGGGCGGCTTGGACGTGCCTTTTGCGGCTGACGGCCTGACTGGCGGTGTTCTTCTTGGTGTGAAGGGCCAAGGAGGCATTTCTTTCTTTGACTGGCAGACGGGTGGGCTTGTACGGCGCATCGAGGTGGAGCCCAAGCAGGTGTACTGGAGCGAGAGCGGCGAGCTCGTGGCCCTGGCCTGCGAGGACACCTACTACGTGCTTAGGTTCTCGAGGGAGAACTACAATGCCGCCGTCCAAGCTGGTGAAGTCGAGGACGACGGTGTTGAGGCCGCTTTCGACGTCATTACAGACATCAATGAGGGGTGAGCAGATTACATGAATCTCCTTCAAGCTGGTCTTGCTAACGACATGTACAGCATCCGATCGGCGGAATGGCTGGGCGACGTCCTGATCTACACCAACAGCACTAACCGCCTGAACTACCTCGTGGGCGACAACACGTACACAGTAGCGCACTTCGACAAGCCCATGTACATCCTCGGA
The DNA here is from genome assembly GCA_033297225.1 of Diplogelasinospora grovesii. Taxonomy (NCBI): domain Eukaryota; kingdom Fungi; phylum Ascomycota; class Sordariomycetes; order Sordariales; family Diplogelasinosporaceae; genus Diplogelasinospora; species Diplogelasinospora grovesii. The sequence goes on along the minus strand of MU853818.1, from coordinate 85,025 downwards.
TACCTCCAACGCGACAGCCGCATCTACCTCACCGACAAAGACCTCAATGTCACCTCCTTCGCTCTTTCCCTCCCTGTTTTGGAGTACCAGACACTTGTTCTCCGTGGCGACATGGAGAGCGCCGCCGAGCTTCTCCCCAGCATTCCGCAAGATCAGCTCAACAAGATCGCCCGTTTCCTCGAAGGCCAAGGTCACAAGGAGTTGGCTCTCGAAGTTGCTACCGACCCTGAGCACAAGTTCGATCTCGCCCTAGCTCTGAGCCAACTTGACATTGCATTAGAACTTGCAAGGGAGGCCGATGCTGATCACAAGTGGAAGACGCTTGGTGACGCGGGTCTTGCCGCCTGGGACGTGGCGCTTGCGACGGAATGTTTCGTCAATGCGAAGGACCTTGGTTCTCTGCTGCTGGTATACAGCTCGACCTCGGACCGGGAGGGTCTGGCCAAGCTGGCCGAACAGGCTGAGAACGCTGGTGCGCACAACGTGGCGTTCAGCTGCAGGTGGCTGCTTGGTGACATTCCGGGATGTGTGGAGATCCTGAACAAGACCAGCCGACATGCCGAGGCTGTGTTGTTTGCCCAGACATACAAGCCTAGCTTGTTGACTGAGGCCGGGCTTGTTGGACAGTGGAAGGAGAGCCTGGAGAAGGGCAAGAAGGGCCGCGTTGCTAAGATGCTCGCCGCTCCTGGCGAGGATGAAGAGCTGTTCCCTGAGTGGGAGGAATGGCTGAGACTGGAGAGCGAGGGTGGTGCGGCTGACGCCGACACCGGAGCTAACGGCGAAGCTGAGGCAGCAGACGACGAGGAGGAGGAGGAGGAGGAGGAGGAGGATGAAGAAGAAGCTGATGCGGATGATGAGTAGAGTCCAACTTCTGCATCGGCTGTGCATGGGCATGTTTTGGCCAGGAAGAGGAAGCGGAAGTCGATTGTGCAAAGGTGGTAAAGGCGTAACGTAACTGCTGGCGGAAAAAGTAGTCACGCTTTGTGAACTGGCAAGCGCATAGGTGGTAGAACTCTGGTGTTAGTATAGGTAATGAATATATGAAGACATTTGCGCGCAGGTGTTTGTAGTTGTTAACGCCTCTTTGTGATTGTTAAAGGTCCCAATCAAAATCCCGACACCCCTTTAATTGCTGAACTTCCTCCGGCGGTACACCCTACCACGACCTTTTGGGTGCGGTTGAGCATCCCGGGCTGAGAAATCGAGGTGATGTTGTAGGAGAAGTCGGGCAGGTCTTTGTAGGTCCTGCCTTTGACCTTCTTGATCTCGGCATCAGTGGCCGCGTATCCGCACTCGATCACAAGTACCGTGTATTTGCTACCCTCGGTGAGTCTGTCTGCGACTGTCAGACCTGCTGTTCCGGCGCCGATGATCACATACTCATAGGTGTCTTTCACTTGGCTAGCTCTTTCACGGATATGGGCGAACTGAAGCCGTGCCCATGCTGTTGGTAGCAGGCCCAAGGCGAGGGCCGTGAGGATGTTAGTAACTACTCTCCTATTGTCAACTCAGTCAGAGGATTTCTCAACGCTTGACCTAGTTCGAGATCTGGGTTTCCACCCTCAAAGGAGAGACGAAAGCTTGAGCACTTGATCAAGTAGCAATCACATCTTTGTATGAAGATAACAGTCCACGCCGTGCAAATGGACTGCCGGATCCCTTATGATCTGGGTAAAGAGAGTATTCGTTCAGGCAGCGCACGAGAGAGGCACATTTGCTTGGTGTCTCCAATGGCCTCGCATAAGGAATGGGACACCATTTGCGGTCCATTTGCAGTTGAGCGGATGCAACGATCTGCGAATGGGAGTGGGCATCTTTCCATCGCGGGGCAGTTTACCCCACAACACAGGCGTTCACCTCGGTGTCTCATCCGCCAAGCTGGCAATCTCAAGCCCTTGGAGCATGCATTAGTTACTTCGTACTCGCTGGCTTACAAGTTACGCGCAGGGCTTTGGTCCTGTCCATCTCACCGACGTGGCGACGCCGTGGTTAGTATTTTTTCATGTTAATAATGTGCTACGAAACTGCCATTCATATTCACTACTGGGACTGTAGAGATTTCACATACCGAGGAAACATTTTCACCATCATCTCGCTGTACGCGCTCTCATGACTCGCTCTTCACTCGTTCCTTGACGTCACAGGCTGCGGTCTCTCGGGGCTCTGGGATCGCCGATGGCGCAGTGTTGCCCTGGCTTGGCGAGCACGGCGGGTCACGACGAGCCAACCAGCTGACGGGATTCAATCAATGGCCTGCATGACGATCCTCATCTATTCCGACTGGACCGCTGGACCGCAGACACCGAAGGACCCTTATCACGGCGACCGCGAGAGACGGAACTTCCTAACTCTGATCTCTATTCGGGTCGTTCGTAAGCAGAGAAAGGTCGACAGCGTTGTATTTGTCTGCGCTACATCGTCGCATCGCCGGTTTTTGTAACGTCTCCGCGCCTACCGCCCGCAATGACCGGCGCTTCCACCCCAACGGCGCAGAAAACGAAATCTGTAGCCAGTGTCGCCGGCCACGAATTCGGCTACCCGCATGGACACCTGGGACATTTGAGTAACGAGGAGGAAGAGACTCTTCGGAGTTTCAAGGTTTTCCTGGAGGAGCACGGCATTTACAAGTCGGGACCCACGCCCTCGCACGACGACCAAACTCTACTGTACGTGCTCTACTGTTGCGCAAACTTTATCTTATGCGGGGTGCTTTGGCACATGCTAACATCGGACGAACCGTTACAACAGTCGGTACCTCCGCGCGCGCAAATGGGTCATACAAGACGCATACAAGCAGTTTAAAGACACGGAAGAATGGCGCAAAGCGAATCAGCTCGACGTTCTGTACGACACTATCGACGTGGAGGGCTATGAAAAGAGCAGGAAACTGGTATGCGATACGCTCGGACTCAGACTCCAAGCTGTTTGCGCTGACAGTGGATGTTGCACAGTATCCCCAATGGACAGGAAGGAGAGATAGAAGGTTCGCGCACCCATTTCTGTTCCTCCCGAGGGTTCGTCGCTAACACTTGTCAAAAGAGGCATACCTCTCTACCTCTTCGAAATCCGCCACCTAGACTCCAAGACAGTGGCCAACTACGAAAAGGATGCCGAATCATGCTACCATCAAGCGCATACTGACGGCCAGACGCCGGCCAAGCTGCTGCGACTCTTTGCCCTCTACGAGAACCTCACACGTTTCGCACAGCCGCTGTGCACGGAATTGACGGATCGCGACCACGCGAAAACACCCATTACGCTGAGCACGAACATTGTCGACGTCTCGGGCGTTAGTCTCAGGCAGTTCTGGAATCTAAAGTCACACATGCAAGCCGCGTCGCAACTCGCGACCGCACACTACCCGGAAACGCTGGACCGCATCTTCATTATCGGTGCCCCCTACTTCTTCAGCACGGTATGGGGTTGGGTCAAGCGGTGGTTCGACCCGATTACGGTCTCCAAAATCTTTATCCTGTCGTCTTCCGAGGTCAAGCCGACGTTGGAGTCATTCATAGATCCCAAGAACATTCCGAAACAGTTTGGCGGAGAGCTGGACTTCGAATGGGGTCAGAGACCGAATCTGGACCCCCGCATCAAGGAATTGGCAACGTGGGAGAATGGGCACACGGATTTCCCCCCGGGACCGCTCTACTGGCGGCCTATCGACGATGGCAAGCGGGCCGAGTGCGTCGCGATGGGCAGCGTGAACAAGGTTCAGAGGACGGAGAGGGTGTGCACTATCCCTAGGGCGTTCCCTCCGGAGGCCGCAAGCGCAGCACCCGAAGCCGAGCAGATAACTACAACGAGCGGCCCAGCCGAAGTCGATGCTGAAGCCATGCAAAACCTTACCATCACGGCCGATAACACAGCAGCTAGCAGCACGGTGGACATCTCGGAGAAGCTCGCCGCTGAGACGGAGGCTGAACCTAGCAGGCCTACTGCTGTCTCTGCATGACTGAGTACGTGAAAGAAAACGATGCGAATTTTAGATATACAGCATAGCATCTTTGGTTCTGGTGTTTTGGATATATTCATGCCATGTTATTTTGCATATAGACGACATTTCAGCAAGTAACGGCATATGATCTTTTGCGTAGTTGGCGGATATAATTGTATATAGGAAACTTTGCATCATCATCTGGGAGTTAGTTCTTTGTCTTTCAAACTCCACGTCATGAGAGCAAAGGATGAACGCTGTACCGTTATTCTGTCCAGGTGCGAAACCATTCCGGAAACAGTTACCCGAGCTTGGCCATCTTAGTGCTACGGGTTGACCCAACTCGCTGGAACCGGTCAAACCTTATTACAGTCAGCAGTTTGATCAACTCATCGGTTGAACTTGATCAGATCGGATGATGTTAACACGTGCAACTATATACTAGGGTATCGTTTATGTAGCATGGTTGCATATCTAGCTCCCGCAATCACACCACCCAGTTTCGATATTTCCCACCTGTCCACACACATACACTAACTAGTACGCTGGACGCCCAAACGCCTAACGTCTTATTGTACATGCAGAAGAAGTCCATGTATTTTGGACCACATTTACGTCACGGCCTGAGAGTGTTTTCAGGGTTTTTTTTTTTTTTTTTCCCACACCATCTGCCCATCCGCCCTCCTTATCGTGCGCGTGGTTTCGTGTCGTTTTATTTGATCCCTCTGTTGGCACGCCACTTCAACACGCCCCTCTCCAGCTCCGCCCAGGATAACCCGTTCTCTGTGACCAGTCTCATCGTCACCCCGAGCGTTTCCACCTCGTAATTCGGCCGCTCATCGTCAAAGAACAGCATTTCGGTGTAGGGTATACCGGTCCGTCGGCATATCGCCTCGAAATGGCGGAGCTTGGTGCGCGGGTAGATTTCCAGCCCGGCGTCGAATAGGTCGATGGCTTTCTTCCCTTTGCCACCACCACCTGTTTCTTTCCCGCCTGTTATTGTGCTTCCACCGTTCGTTTGTTGCGTAGCTGCGTCTGACGTGGATGCAGCGGTATGTGAAGGTGTTGGTACGCGCAGGAGCTTGAGAAGGTCCCGACACACGTCGGGGGTAGGTGACTTGCTGGCGACTGCTAGCCGCGCCCGTTGCGTGCTGTGAAAGTAATGCAGAATCGCCGGGACATCACGGAAGAAGGAAAAGGTCTCTAGGTTGCGGTCGACGCAGGCAGAGTAGCTAGACCCGGGGAGGGATTTCACGGGCGGGCTGACGTGGCAGTCTGTCCAGAAGGGCCATAACGTATAATCCAAGTCGAGGACGATGAGGCGCGGGAGGGGGAGGTCGTCGGTTAGACATGAGGGTACAGAGTGGGTGTGTGAGGAGACGGTCGAGGGGTTGGTCAGGGTGTTTGGGCTGCTGGTGTTGCCGAGGTCCACCTGGGGAGGAGGAAGGATGTTGGAGGATTTGGAGAGTTTGCGCGGCATGTTGACTATTACAGGCGGATATGCGAAACTTGGGATATGTCGGGTGGGTAAGAGCAGTGAGCGTTATAGACGTGTACGTGAGGCAAGAAAGGTTAGACTGCTATCTCAGCGCACGCAATAACGGTCGACGGTTCGTCCAAACTCGCCCCGCCGCTTGTCGCGGGGCTGTTGACGCTAGCACCTGGCTAGCCATGCCCACTTGCTCAGCTGAAGGGTTAGGGTTATACACGATGGCAGTTCGACCAGCCACTGTAAGCCAGACAACCACGCACTAAAGGGGGCGTGTCTTGAGTTTTGTCAAGGTCTACAGGTTCTAATGGCATCCAGCTGTCGTGACATAAGGTACTGTTAACTAACGGAGAAAGACATCTGAGTGCTGGCCCCTTATTCGCAGGGTTCGACTTGTTCTGCCAGGCATTACCGACTTTGCGGTTCGACCCCGCCAGCCGCCAGCCGATGCAGAGCGCAGCGCTAGAAATAGTATAGTTGCTTGGACTGTGGTTGAAGTTGTTGTCGACCGGACTTCCGCTCAGCCATCTGCACCCCTTGCAGCCCTGCGATTAGTGTGAACCTACCTACAGCTGAGTTCTCGGGGCTTAAAGTCTGCCCTTTAAGTGGATATTGCCTTCCGATATTTTGTGTTTCGTCCGCCAGGCCCGCTGCAACTGCTCTGTACAGAGCATTCATATCCCGGACGGGTGTCCGACATTGGAGACAACCCCCCGCAATTGGACCGCAAACCCCCCGCAAAAATCGCCCGCCCATCTATCTATACCCGTCCCGGGGAAATATTAGCCTGATACTCCCATCAATGGCTATTATTTGGGACTTTGAACATTCTCGGTCTCAAGATGGCATGACTGTAAGATGTGGAAATATTATCCGAGACCCGCCATTGGGCGGCTCGTTCACCCGTAGGTCATGGGTAACTGCCGGCTGCTTGATCAGAGGTTATTCATTGCAATTGCCGTCATGGTGGTCAACCCAGCAGCTATCTACGTAGCTTACCCCACCAACACCCCGCGCAGCGCTAAGGGGAGCTTCCCCGGTCACGCCCGTCAGCAATTCCCCCATGATCGCCAATGCGACGGGGTATCAAAAGTAGAGTCCGCCCCGGAGGGCCTCGGGCTTCGGACATGGACTTTTCTTTTAATAGCTCTGGGTGCGCTTCTGAGGTTGGATAGTTCAGATCATACAGCTACTCAAATCGAACCTGCACACAGAGCAACTGCACGAACCAGTGATCCAACGAAAAACCACCAGGCTACATACACAGCACGGCACAGATAAGACAAGATGGCGTCCGGACTTCCGTCCAACCCGCTGAAGAAGATCCAGCTGGTGCGCATCGCGCACGTGTATTACAAACATGAGAACATCGAGAAGGCGCGGGAGTTTGCAAACGACTTTGGCTTTTTCGAGACGTCACGAGTAGGCAAGAAGACATACTACCGCGGCTATGGCACCGAGCCCTTCGTCATCTGCCTCGAAGAGGCATCCACGACCGAGTTCGGCGGTGCCGCCTTTGTCGTCGAGTCCGAGGAGGAGCTGGTGCACGCCAGCAAGGTCCTCCCCAAAGAGTGCAAGGCGACCGACCCCTACGAGCTCACAGACGCGCCCGGGGGCGGCAAGTGCGTGACCTTTTACGACCCCGTCGACGGCTTCCCGTTCCACCTGGTGTACGGACAGCAACACGTCGAGATGATGGACCCCAAGTTCCCCGAGCTCAAGATCAACTTTGTACATTCTCCTACTCCCTTCATTATCGACCGTAAAGCTAATGACGACGACGACAGCCCACAGAGAAGAACCGCGGCCCGAACCAGTTCCAGCGCTTCCAGAAGCGGCCGGCGCCGGCACACAAGCTCGGGCATTTCGGCATGTGCGTGACCAACTTTGCCAAGTGCTACGAGTTCTACTCGACCTACTTTAACTTTTACCCCTCCGAGGTAAGCCCCCTCCCCTCCCCCCCTTTTCACATCTGGCTTGAGCGGGTGGGTAACTGACGGGGGTGTATGTAGCTGGTTCACAACGACCAAAACGTCGACATCACCGTCTTCTTCCGGCTGGACCGGGGCGAGGAGCGGGTGGACCACCACTGCTTCTTCTTCTTCGAGGGTCCTAAGATGCACGTCCACCACTCGTCCTTTGAGACGCACGACTTTGACGCTCAAGTGCTTGGCCACGACTGGCTGCGGCACAAGGGATACACCAACTGCTGGGGAGTCGGAAGACACGTCATGGGCAGCCAGATTTTCGACTACTGGTTCGACCCATCCGGTTTTATTCTCGAGCACTACGTGGACGGCGACCTGCTCGACATGAAGGAGCCTACGCATCATACCAAGGCTGCGCCGGACAACCTGCACGTGTGGGGCCCCGAGGTTCCGGCTACCTTCCTGCAATGATTGCGCGCTATGAGTGACATGAAGCTGGGAGCATATTGACGTTTGTGGGAATTGATGTATGATATCCATGGAGGTCGCCGACAAAACGATGAACGAAGGGGGTTATGTAATAGGGCAGATTGTCATTGTGGGACTTGAAAGCTGCTTCTACTGCAAATTGCAATCCGGCGGGTGGAAACTTGAGTCTGGACCGGCTCTTGTTGGGGTTGTTTCGCACTCTATGAGCGATCTCATATCGACAGCATGATAGCGGAAAGCCTGATAGTAATGAACACCATGAGAAGATAAGTACAAGAGACGATTCCATAAACGTCCAGCTGATTATCCAAATACATCGCTATCTTTCCTTGCGTGATACGCCAGTTTCTCCTGGCCTATATTATAGACACGTGAGAACCAAAAAAAAGGCCCCGAGTTTCCAAGAACTGTGAAACCCAAAGCAGCACTCCTGGAGAGGAATGAAAGGGAAATGAAAATACAAAGCTCAGACTCATTACCGCGACGCAAACCCAAAGACATTCCAAGTGAAAGAAAGCACAAGATTGAACCACCCACCAGCCGCCTGAGCATCACCCCCCCAAAACCTCCTCACCTTGGGCTGAGTTTCCAATACCTACATCTCCCCTCCGCGCACCTCCAAACCTTCCTCCCTGCGCCGCACTGCGCGTTACTACCAGTGACCACCTCCCTGGACGCCATCCGGGGTTCGCAATTGCATGGCGGATTGTCAGGGTGGCATCCGATGAGGTCTGCAAAAGTAACAAACTTATCGCACGGCTCGCAGCGATAATACGGGCGCAGCGCGTTGCCGTTGGTATTATACGGCAACACCTCTCTGAAACTGGAGGGTGTCCCGCAGATCAGACAGGGCGGTCCCTCGCGGGGGAAACGGACCCTCCCGTCGGCGCCGGGGTTCGACCAGATTAGGTGTAACGAGGTGAATATGTGCTCTTTGGTGTCGATTTCTGGCGGAGGCCCGGGGAGGGGACGTAGGGGGGCGTCGGCTACGCCTAAGAGCTGAAGTTCAGGCTGAGATTGGGGTTGGAGCTGTGGCTGTGGGGGTGCGGGTGTGCCGATCTGTGCTGCCAACAAGCTGGAACCCATCATTGGGGCTAGGGGTGCCATCATAGGCGGTGGGGCTGCGATGACAGAAGGGGGTGCGATAATAGGAGGAGATGCCGTAACAGGAGATGGAGGAGGAGGAGGTGTCGCAAGGGACTCGTTTAGTGATCGGATTGACTCCTGCATGCGGGCGATTTGGGCCGCTAGACCTCCCGGTGCTGGTGCTGGTGCTGGTGCTGGTGCTGGTGCCGGTGCTGGTGTAGGAGCTGTTGCGGGTGTCAGTGGTGATTCCAATGTTGCTCGCAGTCTATCGTTCGCCGCTCGCAGCCGATCAAGCGCCGTCTGGCTCGCAGCAGCCATATCTGATATCACATGGGCGTCATCATGTGCTGCTGTGTCTGCGCGTCCTGCCGCTGTCTGACCCCGTGCCCCTCGGTTCTGCTCGTGCAGCTTCGCTCGCTCGTCTGCTAGGTTTGATGCTAGTGCTAGTGCTGCCGCGTCTAGCACCGTTGGCTGTGGGGCTGCGCGGCCTGCCGTGACACTAATCGACATCACGCTAGCATCGCTACGACCAGCAGTAGCGGACCGTCGAGAAAGGGGTGAAGGAGAGGCTGATCGCGAAAAGGCCCGACGCTGTGGTGATCCTTCCCATGTGTCGGACTCCGGGGAGAACAGTGGACTGGGTGTCCAGTCATCCATTGACAACGGGGTGTCGTCCATACTCTTCTCTGCTCTGATTCGCTTCGATGGAGTCTCTGGTGGTATCTGTCTGGGATTGCTCGGCCCAGCAATGGTATGATCACTCTCACTACTGTCGTCATCGTCGTCAGGGTCATGTCGTTGCTGGCGCTTTGGTGTCCTTGCGGGTGATAGGTCATGGTCCATGGTGATTGATGTCGCTTCGCGTCGACGACGATCATCCTCCTCACCGAAAGCTATTGTGCCGCTCCGCACAGTCTGACTCCGGTCATCTCTGACGCTGTCATCATCGTTGACGATAACGTCGGGGTGCACTCGACATGGTGGAGTGCGAGCCAGACGAGAGCGTTGAGTGCGGGTTCGAGGTGGCGTTATTGGCCCTTCATTTCTATTCGCCCCTCTGTCGTCTTCATCCTCAACCTTGACTCTGACCTTGTGAGGGCCCTCAACTGGGTTTGCCCGCGTTGCCATGCTGAGATGGCGGGGGTAGCAGAGACAGCTGAAAATGCCAGCCAAGAATTTCAAGAAGGGTAGAACCATTCAAAAGATGAAAAGATTCCGACAAAAACGAAATCCAAAATCACATACGGATTTTACATCTAAGAGCGGACTCGTCCATCTTGTATCGAATATGGCCTTCAATCTGATGACCAGGTACCATGGCAGTCGGTGGTGTGCCCCGCGTCAGGCTTTCCACTTGCCCGCCCATGTGCTGGGCAGACTACATTGCATCGGTGCATTGCGCAAGGCAGATTCAAACACGCCTGTCTGTATCTGTATAGGCGACCTGCTTTAGCGGTCTTGTCGTTCTATGTATGGAAATATTGGATATGTAGGTGGGTAGGTGGCGTCCACTCGGCTCAGGGCGGATTCTGCGGGATTGATTTCACAACCATGCCGATAATTTTGACAGTCCTCCATTGGCCCAGCCAGTCCGCCTGATCTTTCCGCATGCACCGTCCGAGCGTGGTTTCGATATGCACAGGGGAAACAGGACGGATGTGGGCGCACTGCATTACTTCGTACTTTGCTTGGGTTCCTGACTTGTCGACCTACAGTTTCTGCCGGCCTCGCTCGCGGCCAGGCCTGCTTTTCGGTTCATAGGTTACGAGTCCATCCTCTTGGAGTTTGGCTTGCAGAATGCAGGCATTGTTCAATTATCGTTTCAGGTGGTTCAGTCCGCTCCGCTTGGATTTACAGTCTGTACCGGCAGCGTCACCGAATCGCGACTTCCGGAGAGTAGGATTATCGAGGAGAGTGTGGCGTGATGCAGAACTGTTTCACGTATCCAGCCTCACCGCGACCTGGGCTTCTACCCCTCACACGATAACGCTCGCGGCAGGCACTGGAGTCATGACCAGGTTGGTTCCCATAATGAAGGCAGATAATCCTCCGAGAGGAGAGAAAGATTAACGTTGAGTGTGGGCAGGCCACGTGGGATGCCTCTGCATGGCAACGGAGTACGGAGTACGTCTGACAGGAATTGAACGATAACTACATGTAGTACACCCACTGCGATGCAGACATTGCTTCGTGCTCCACAATCTGTTGCAGCATATACCCTAACCCTATATCTGGATCAAGCGCAGGCAACAGCGTAGCAGATTGCCAAAGTCGTCAATGCTCGTAAGAACAGATGTGACTGTCGAGGCGACATTTCCAATTATTGCTGTGCGACATACCATTTTTTTGTTATCATGAGAACCGGCGTGCTTGAGAGATATACGGAAAATGCCTCGCGTAAGTCATGGCTGTCTCCGCTGTAGACAGCGCCGAGTCAAATGCGACGAGGGCCGCCCCTCTTGCATGAGATGCATTACCCGTGACGAACTCTGCATTGGCTACCGCGACGAGTTCGACCTCGTATTCCGCCATGAGACGGGCAGATCCGGTGTCAGCTCTTTCGTCACTAACGCCAAGGCCGGCACCGGGACTACCAAGTCCACCTCGGGTGACTCGGAGCATACCGCTTCGGACTCGGAAAACGCCACAAGAATTCGGACCCGGGCTCGGAGCAGATCAGTCGACAGCTCCCCAGCTGTCTCGACACCCCGGCTCCAGACAGTCAGAAATCCGCCGGTGAATGTCACGTCTGCAATTCCATGGTTGAAGACATCCACCACCACAACAAGCTCACGGTGGTCCCCTCTCGAGGAGACGGCCGTGTCGAACTTCTTCGCGAAGTATGTCATGTACCCCTGCACCACGTCATCTAGCCCAGGCTTTCTTGAACATCTGCCTTGCTTGTTCAATGAGGTCAACGTTGACAGTCGCTACGCACTCCGCTGGGCAGTCCAAGCCGCCGCGTTTGCCGACATCGCGCGCGACCAGCCATCGGACTCAGTGCTGGGACAGCAGGTGCTGGAATGTTATGGCAGAGCGCTGAGCGCGCTGAGCCAGTCGCTCAGTGAGAAGGGAAAAGTGCCGGATGACTGCGACCTTATGACGGTTGTCGTTCTGGACATATTTGAGACCCTCTTCATGGGCGGAGCTCATCGAGGAGCTCATGCACAGGGTATGGCTCATATACTCCGACTACGGGGGCACGAGCAGTTCAACAGCCCTCGAGGCTGGAGCTTGTTCCGGCTCGCCCATCACCGGCTTCAGAAGGAACAGCTCACATTTCAGCTCAGCCCGATGCCAGAGGCAGATGCCCTGCTCGACCAACTCGACGACAACTTCTCTTACATGCGGCTAGAAAAAGACGCACTGCAGATCTCGCGGCTTTGCCAACGAGCGCGGAATCTTACCCAGAGACTAAGCACAGACGGCGACGGTATGGCGGTCCAGGAGGTATTTGATATCATCCGCGAGATGCACATGCTCGATAAAGCCGCTGCCAGCTGGCGAACTGGCCCGCAATGGTCGTTTCGAACGATCAAGCGGTCAGAGTTGATGGGGAATGACGGGCTGATAGCCACGTTTGCCGAAACCATACAGCTCCATCCGGATGTCTGGAATGCCTACGAGTGGAACTACCACCGAACTGCCCGCATCTTGATGCACGAGCAGCTGCTTTCCTGTCTGCACCGGGCAGCTGCATCTGCGGATTTACACGACACGGGAGACGCAGCATTGCTGTCACCGCTCGAAGTGGAGTCCATGACCATCATACGCTCGCTCGCGGATAAGATACTAGCCACTGTCCCGCAGTCGTTGGGTGATGTCGATTCCGAAGGCCGTGTTCTGGTCAGTAATGATGGTGTTTCCGGACCCCCGAGAAGTCGAGCCATTGGGGCATATCTCTTACTGGTAACTCTCCACAATGCAAACGGACGTGATTGCAAACGGACGTGATCAGTTGCTAACGTTGATTAGTGGCCCATCAAGATCACCAAGAGCCCCCAGAGCAGCGTATCTGACGAGCAGCGGGCCCTTGCCGCGCAGGTGTTTGAGCGGATACGCGAATATACCGGCATGAAGGCTCACCTAGGCCGGCTGAGTGAGATATGATTGGTCTTTGCAACTACAGACGGTGAGGGAGGGGGCATAGTGGGCGGACAGATACAGGTGAGTTGCATGTCGGCCGTCTTTGACTGGATGTAAGTACACGGGCTGAATGCAAGCAAACAGGGCCATTTGCACTTCAAGGTCCTCAGTATGCAGATCATAAGGATGGTCACAGGCAAACACCAAGTAAACCTTCATTGGCCGTTCTCGCTTTCATAACCCCACCCTCACAAAGACTGGCGATTTAGGAAGGAACATCCAACGAACAGCACCTGCCTCACAGCATATCTGAGCGCATACAAAAGGAATTTACAGGAAGGAGCCACTTCCAACGTTTTCCGCCAGGTCTTTGCCCCTTTCAAGTTTCGCGTTCTATCTCTGCTGAGTTCCTCGCGTTCCTCTGTTCCCTTGTCCAAGTTAACCCGGCCAAACTCACGCCCGAGTCCTCAAGTGGTCTAGCACCGACATGGACGATTCAATGCAGTCGCCTAGCCCCACAGAGTCGCGTGTTGTTGAGCGCAAGGAAGAAATCACGATAACAATCGGTGACACCCAGTATATCCTGATACCACACCAAAAGGTTGCACTCCGAGCATCGCCTCAACACATTTTGATCTGCTAACGACTTTTTCACAGGACCTCAATAATAACTGCTGGGCCAGGGATGTCGTTGAGCTGGCGCTGGTCTACACTACCACTCCGTATTCCGATATTTCATGATTTTAGTAGGGTGATATGAGACGCGACCATAGAGGATCTGGGCTCACGGACCGCGAAGGCAGTTGTCCGCGTTGCAAGCAGCTCTCGGGTCGAGGTGCGGGTTGGCCAGGGCAGTCACTGCCGAGGCGAAAACGGCGAGTGCGGAGACTAGTCTGAGGGCCATTTTGTTGTAGAGAATGAATCGAATCGAACGTTGGACTGGGTGGTAATGACCGTGATATACTCGAGAGCTATGGGCTGTATAATTAGCAGAGTCAACCACAAGACTCTCGTGGGGATTAAAGTCTTATATGGGATTTACAACTCCGCTTTTTGATCCGTCCAGCTGGGCCCGGGCTACTAGTAGCAAGTCGTCTCGATTCGGCACACATTCTAGCTCTTCTGGAAAAAACGCTCCAGATTCAATTCCAACTCAACCGAGTCGATATTAACCATTGGCTCGGCTGACACTACAGCAGGGTATCATTGCCTCCCCTGACGTTGCCAACGAAGCTTGGGGAGCTGAAAGTTAGGGGGCTTGAGACGGATTAGCGCATTAAGGCGAACCCCGACTGCTAAGCCCTCTTCGGCGACTTCGTCATTTACTTCGCGTTAAAGAACTCGAAGCTGGAGTTTATGGCCTCAGGCGACCACGAGCTTACAAACAGTCCCGGGCGCGCTACCTAGCCTTGTAAATAGTTCTTTTTCTTCTTCTTTAACTTAGTATTCTACGAATATAGTAGGTAAAACTTGGAGCCTTGTCTCTTCGAATACTACTACCGTCACAATCACAATGGATCAATCAGGGGATCAATATGTAGCGGTTGCGCTTGAACTGATTTAAATCACTGGTTCAATGTCTATTCTAAAACAAGCTTCCCCTTAGCGCGGCGCCTGCGCTCGGCTTTCTCCAAACCCTTGCCATCAACGCTCAGCCAACCGAACGGGTAATGTGAGGTGCCGGCACCTCAGTCCTGGAAAAACAGCTGTTAGCGCACGATGGCCATCCAAGCACGAAACATGTTCCGGTGGCCACAGCCTCGCAAGAACTGTCGTAGGGTGTAGGTTGACATGTACCGTCCTGTAAAATGAGGTCGAGTTAACGGCTCCCGTAGCCCGAGTCGGATGCGCATGCACCGCACACTCTATTGTCAAAGGAAACAAGGACCTGATAAGACCTATCACCTGGTTGATGGGCTTGCCGGTCTGGGTGATTGCGGCTTTGGCGTCTGCGTCGGCAACGGGTAATGTACCGCCTAGTCTCGGTACCGCAATTCGGGCATTCCTTAATGTGAAGGTCACACATAGCGGTCAAGTTTGATTATAGTGCAGGAAGGCTAGAGAACGGATGGTCGGGAGTTGTGTTCGCCGAGTGTACTGTGCGGTTTTGGGTAGTAGAGGAATGTAGGCTGGATGAGTTGTTTGGAATCAGTGAGACAGACGGAAGGCAGATAGATGCCTTTATACCCGGTTTATCTCGTCTTGATCAAATGGTTCAAGCCTTCAAGCGTTTCGTCATAACCACGGCGCCCTGGTTCCCCTTGCTGCCGGCCATACGCCGTGTCCGCCAACTTCCAAAAATACCTACCTATCCAACCTGCCTCTCCGACAAATCTGCTCCCGATCCCCCGTGCCCAGGCGGTCCGGTTCTTGGAATGAAACGCGAAAGACCGCAACCATCGGCCGTCGCGCCAGATATCTCGGCCAACATACCTAGGCAAGGGTCCAAGCCTCCGTGTACCATGCCCACTTGCCACTTGCAAGGTATTGATTCAACAGTAGCTGGGTAGTCCACGCCGCCGAGTACCTTTGCACCCCTTGCAACTTGTAAGGTCTTTGACCGCGACTGCAACGCAATAAAACCGGCACGAGACCAACTGCCAACGGCCTGGCCTGAATTGGCCGGTTTGAACCAAGTCAGATGCCCAACTTCAGGCCCTAGCCGCTCTCCAGGAAGATGCTGCGCCCCGGAGTGCGCCAACGGAACCAACGGTCGACAGCGTGGACAGGCGAAATAGCCAACGAGCGCTCTGCATAGCCCCCACTGCCTGCTGCCAAATTGATTTCTCGATCTAAAAATATCTAGAAGCCCGTCTGTGTCTCGGCCGCGTTGCTGTTTTAACATTCCAAACGAAAGTTGGCTGTTGAGTAAGACCTTGGTGGTTGCGACGACTTAGATTGCGAGTAGAGAAGCAGACCTGCCCAGATCGGAAACCGACTGGCACGGGTAGTAAGGTAGCCTACTGGCCGCTGCGGTCGCTTCTGGGGAATTGGTCGTAGATTCTGATATCAACGTGCTTAGGTACGTAGACAAAACTAGGATAAGGGCTAAAATTGATTGATGTCTTGCTCTGGTTGTGGAAAACCGGACGGTTGGAACTTAGGCTTAGCGTGGTGCAGGGGTCATGTGCACAAGCCACATCCATATGGATACTGCATACGTATCCTTCTGCATCTTTGATTCTGCGCTTAAATATCCTGGGACGGCCAGCCGAACCCCGCACTGATGGAATTCACCCCAACACTCCACTCCGCCACACCCAACTCGCGCAGAACGAACAGATACCAAGATGCAACTAAACGTTTCGCCTGTAACCTTGGCTGCTTTGAAGGCGGACGGCACGATACGATGTCTCGCCGATGTCAAGTACCAGCCCGTGCCCGCGTCCCGGCACTCGTCGACGGCGTTTGCCCTGGCTAGGAATTTGGCCGAGGAGTTTACCACTGCTCTCCTTGCCCAGCTTGGCCACGTAACGGCTACACCCTCAAACACCTGCAAAACTGCCAGCGCGCAGGCACAGCTATACGCCGCACAGCTCCGCCGCAACCGCATGCTCGTTTGTTTCGACGTGTTTCTCGATCACTGTACGCCCGAGTTCCGCAGAGAGATAGATGAGACCGTTGCGCGGCCCATTCACGCGGTTACTAAGCTAGGAGACGACAACAGGTACCAGGTGGATAGAAAACTGCCCTTGGATGCGAGGGTTGCTCGCGAGATTGCGTGGATACAGGAGGTCGACAAGGGCCCGCGCCCGTACTTTACCGACGACATGACCCCGACATGCTATGATGACGGGATCCGCGTTGAAGACAATTTGGAAGATTATCCGTGCTTCTCACCCTCAAGGCGTCCTGGCCACCAGAAGTGAGATTCCCAGCTCCAGAGCTGGGTGCTCGTATGCGCCCATAACCCCGTCCTCACGGACCAGGGCTACAACCAGAACAGATCTGGAACATTGTAGCGGGAGCCTAGAGCAATCTGTTTACGACCCTGAGTGCAGAGGTACAGAGTTCTGTCATCGACGCGATCATCTCGGCGATGGCTTGTATTCTTTGATCCACTCGTTGCGGGTATTATGAGCATTATCGCGGCGACACTGATGAGGAGGGAGTGGCGGTTTAACTGGATCGTAAATGTGTTTGGGAGGGGCAGAATAGGGAGTAGTGCAAGTTTGATCCAAGTTAGCCGGCATCGAGGGCCAAAAGGGCTTCAAAGGAGCACAGAGTTATATGAAATGTTGCGATTAATCATTTCAGCGATCTATAGAGACTCGTTCTGCAGCAACATTGTCAAGCCCGTTCTTAAAGCCTCCAGTGCCCCTTTGCTCGGTTCGCCTTGACCAAAAGAGTGGCATAGCTCCATGTAAAGGAGATCCTCATCGCTGCAAGGAACCTTGACAAGCCCGGCTATCTCCTGGACAATTTTCCTCAGAATCATGCCCCTGTCCTTTCGGTTGCTAGCTGCGGTATGAAGGATCTCGGTTATGAGTGTAGCGCTTGTGTGATACGTCTGGCTGTCTCCTTGGATCTTTTGCTCGCCCAAGGCATCTCGTATGGCGTTTTGATAGACCTTACGATAACGCGCCAGCGTCTGTGGCAAATCCCCTCGCATTTCGGGATTATGGAGAACTCCGTCAGACCCGTATCCGTACACACCTGGATCCCAGTCTCGAATCAACCAGCCGGGGTATCTAAGATTGCCTAAAGACCTGGGCCAGGCGCCGACGCCGTCCCAATCGAGAATGCTAACAAGGTCTCCCTGTGGCGAGACAAGGAAGTTCTGGAGGTCAAAATCCGGATGGGTGAGGACAAAGGAGTGAGCATCGGCCGCGAAAAGGTCGTCTATGCAGTCAACAAAGAACTGCAGAAGTCGTCTTTGGCCAAGCAAAAATTCCGACGAGTCAAGTTTCTGCCTGTTGAGTGCATTGGTATAAAACTCTTTGGCTGTCTTGTAAGGCCCGCTTGGGAAGTAGACAGGCATGTGGTCGGGATTGTCCTGCTCCAGGCGCTCAGCAAATGCGTCAATGTCCAGCTCACGGCGGCAACCAACACTAGGCGGTCGACCATCGGTAAACGTTAAGCGGCCGCCCTCTCTGAACGAGAACTGGCTGAGCTGAACCATAGCTGACGCCACGTCCTTGAGAACGCGGGTTCGGCGGCGGTGGTAATCCTCTTCCGACATGCCCGGGCACTCGGCAAACCAGAAGTCGTACAAAGAGATCCCGGGTATGAACGAAAGCCATATGTGCGGACAGCGGAGAGGGTTGTCGGGGGTTTTGCAGAATCCGAAGACGTCGGGGATGGGAATTGTGGTATGCTTCCGAATGAGCTGCATTGTCCGGGCTTCTGATTCCAGCTCGTCGGCGCATAGGGTGTTCCAATGCCTGGGTGTCCCGTTAATAGGGATTTTAAGAAGCCATGCTATTCCTCGATCTCTAAATTCGATTGGGAATAGGATATTGTAGGATCCATGGAGTGGCGCTTCGACAACGGGTGGGCGCGCCAGACGGTCTTCGGGGTGTTTGCTGTCCCAGATCTTGGTGGCCATTCCAGGAACCGAATCCAATCGAACGACAGCGAGAACTGGGAGAAAGGACGCCAGCTCATCCTCTTCGGCGTCAGCGGGCGATGGGTTATTCTCAGGCATGTTGAAATACTGGCTGTGCAATGTAGAAAGCGTTGAAGCTAGATGTTTGAGTGGTGGAAATGTGTACTTCTTTCTTCTTTCGTAGCGTGGCAACGGCGTCCCGAGTCATGGATTGTCTGCAAAAGGGTGGAACGACGACGAAACTGATTGATTCTTATAATGGCGTTCCAGGCGTTGTTGCTCTTATTGGCATTGAAGAATGGAAGGAATGGAAGTCTAGCGAGCCCACCCCGCAGGAGCAGGAAGTGGGGCTGGTGTAGGCCTACGGGAAAGACCTCAAGCAGATACCTTAGATAGAAGGTGCTTGCATTAACTGTAAGCGTTTGGTTGATGGCAGCGCTCGAATTGCGGCTCGCCAAGACCCTCCTGGAACTGCTGTTGCACATCCGCGTGCTAGCGACAGTGCATGCCAACGATCTCGTCGGAAGGTCTTATAAGAACGGGTGCCTCCTTCATCCACTAGGTCGCGAGAGCGTCAGCCAAAGTCTCCCGCGACGAAGACGTTAAAGGAAAGAGGCACAAGAGGCAGCAGTTAGCTTAACGCATCGATGTAAAAAGGAGTCTCCTAGACAGGACGGACGTTAAGGATAACAAGGTAGTAAATAAGCGTGTAGAGGCTTAGCTGTTCAGTTCCGTTAACCATCTACCAGCTGTATGCGCTCGATGGGCTTAGGTGTGTCTTTACATTACTGCTGGATGCTAGCTATTCTAAGTTCCTCGGAGCCTGCGATGGACTTGACTTCTTTCCCAGGATGCCTTAACGTGATGGTGGAGGGTGTGACGATATCCGTGGCCGACCGGTGAAGGAGGGCGTTGGCCTGCCACAGCCAAATGCCACAGCCAGATGGCTGCCCTACGGCGCGCCCTGTGCCGCGTCTTTGCCGCCTTCTGCGCCTTCTGCGCCTTCTGCACCTGTGGCACGTGGCACTTGCGACACCTGTGGCGCATCGCTGTAAACGCACCTAATTTGGAGTCCAGCCCTGGAAGGCCTACTCGTCGGCTGAGTCAGAAATTCTTTCAAAATAGCCGACTCCCTTGGAGTCGCAAATGCTCTATTTTGATCCCCTGATTGATCCATTGTGATCCCCCCCCACATGCTTTAACCAATGGCATTCCTCCATTGCGCCTCCCGAGCGGGCAGTGCAGGAACGTTGATTTCGGATGCCTTGTCATGTAGAAAAATAATACATCCGAAGACGGGGGGTGGTGCTGTGGCACGAAGGGGGATAAAGTAGTGCGATGTAGTGCTCCATAGTCGGCAAGGCGAAGCTAACCGCCATGAATATGCGGGAAGAGCCGCTGGAGTGTGTCGAATTCATGGCGCCTTTCAACCCCCGCGGCGACGATTACCAGACTCCATCGGGAAGCAGCCATGGAAGTGCCGCAGGCATAGCTTCGTATAACTGGCTTGACTTCGCTATTGGAACCGACAGTGAGTTTTTGCTCAATCCCGCTGTGGCTATAACTAGACGAGAAACGCGAGCTGACGTTCTAGTCGAACAGCTAATGGAGGCGGTCGCAAGCCTGCACATTACAATGGATGTTTCTCCGTCCGGCCATCAAGGGGTGTTTTAAACACCAGTGGAGTTGTCCGTCATTTCCCGTGTGTACATGAAACCACCCCTTTCCTGCACTTACAGAGAGACAAACTAACGCGGTTGCTGGCTTCCTGATTGTTAGACAATTCGATATGCCCGTGGTTTTTGGTAGGGACATCTCCAAGTTCTACGATTTCGTCTCGGCGTGGTTCGCGAAGACATGGAGTGATGCAGATGAGCCGGTTCAAGTTGCCATCCACGCCAAGTGGTCCGATGTTCGTTCTCCTCAACCATCTTAACTTATCGCCTACGTATCTTGGGTAACTCTAACACTGGATTTGACTCCACCCGCAGAGTGAAAGCACGCAAAGTGAAGGCTCGCAGGGAGAAGGCTCACAGGGAGAAAAGTTTCAAATACTGTATCCCCTGGACTATTTTCCCGTTGGCAATGAAGCGCAGACACGACTAACTGACAATTTTGTCAAGGGCCTTGAGTCTGCCTTGCAGGTCAAGCGCACAAAGATTGACCTAGCTGCAGGGTGGAAAGCCGATCATCCTGATGGGATAGAGAATGATGATATAGCACAGTACCTGGGGCTGGTATGTTTTCGACCCTGATACTACATGTAAAGTCTAGATTGACTAACATTGCTTTGCAGGCCGTGGGTCGTATATACCATCACGACGCGCACCACGCATTGGTACCGTTCATGCAGGAATATCAAAAGACATACGGAGAGGCACCTTTCATTCACAGATCTTTGCGAGAGCAGCTGTAAGTATTACCCGGTGACATCTTGCTATCGGGAGGGGGCAGGCTGTGTCGTTCTTTGGTGCTGAAATTCGGTATGTCCTTCCAGGGGTATCGCAAAGGCGATCTCACCATTGTGGCGTGATTGGTACTGGAACCGTGTTGTAAAGTACCGCGAGTGGCTTCTCGACACGGTCTTCCAGCGATCCGACTCGGAAGGCATCATAACGATCATGGTTCTGCCAGTTTCGGATGGAAAGCCATTCTACCGTGAGGATGAGGCGTGCGTATTCGAGTCCTAACGTACATTGTCATCAAGAATGCTGACTACGGATGATCCTCAGACATCCTCCTGTGTTAAGTGGCTTTGATGCATTGTATATGGCTCCCATTATGGGAGCGCCTGTGGTCACCGCAATAGGTATGAGTCTCCCATTGAGCGACTGATTTATGGAGTGTCTAACTTGCTGTAGTTGGCGAAACCACATACAATTCAATCGTGAGCCAGAGAGAAGAGCCGATGCCAGTCGCAGTGTCTGTCGTTGCAGCGCCAGGTCTGTCTGGACTCTCCCGATGGTTCATCGTGTACTGACATGAACACCAAACGCAGGGAAGGACTTCTGGCTGATTGACATTGTTAAAAGGGGCATGGAAGCAGCGGGAATCCCGCTCGAGGTGAAGACCGGACGTTCGGTGTATGGAGACTTTGAAGCGCGATGAACGTAGCTAATACCTGCTGCTGTGCAAGGAGGTTGGTCTGAGATAATTCGCTATCTTCAAGTTGTTTTGGATTTCAGGTTAGCTGGGTCGGACTTCTGACGTGGTGTGAGCAACTTTTGTACATTGGATCTACAGGCTTGGATATGAAGGATACACTCATTACGTTTAATATCATGTTGTACAACGAAGTCAGGGTCTTTTTGTGTTGCTTAGAAGAGGAGTACAATCACGAAACTCTTTTGTTTGGCGGAAGCTCGTTTACGTACCTACCTTATGCTGCTGAAACATGAACCCCAAAACTTGGCTGCACTTTTTACCCCGCCCGCGATCATATACGAATCAGGCAGGTAAGTAGCACCTCGGCGTCCAACCAGAAAGGAAAACCAGCAGGATGCACATATGCCGTGTTCCCGTCTGACTGCCGGTCACGAGAGAGAGTCGGGTGCAGGTGGTTTTGTGTGAACTCACCAAAAAAAAACCGAGGCTTGGCTAACGTACTCCGTAGGTGTCTAGCGAATGCAGTGGACAAGCAGATCGCTCGACGCCCGCCACGCGCCACGCGTTCGTTCGTCCCCTCATCACCTCACTATCACATTAATTGACCTTGCTTCTATCATTTGCTCTCTCTCTCTCTCTCCATATCCCAAAATTCCACCACATTGATACTTAAAACTTGTATGGTAATTTATCTGTGCGTTTTAATTGAAGGAAGGATCTTGTCGCAGATTTGATGACTCGGATCGATTTCGACAAAAATGATGAAGTCGCTCACCAAGGTTCAAGTCACTGCCGCTGTTCTCCTTCTAGCGATGTGAGTTATCATCATCACTGCCCACTCACTCCCCCCACTGCAATCCACCCGCATTGTTCATATTTTTGTTTTCACCACCCGATACTTAATACCTCCTCCCTTTCGTTCCATCTAGCCATTATTTATTGCTTTCTCTGCTTTTCGTTGCTGCTGTCGCGGTGAGGTACAAGATCCATCTGGCTTAGGCTGGTGTCGCGTGCGTGGTCCGTGATTTGAATTATACAGACTGCTGCGAGAGAACTTAAATCGTGTGTTTTCGGGGCAAGGTGGTGAGCTGACATCATGTAGCCCATTAGTGTCCAGCCAGGTCTCAATCTCGTGTGATGAGGAGACGTGCCATCCACCAGTCTACGGTAGTACTACAACCACAACCACTGGCGTGACGAACCCAACAACGTACGAACCAGGTGGTGGAGGCGGTGGGATACCAACGACAGCCCTCACGGGCGCATCTGTCAGCGGATGCGGCGTGGTGTATAAAACGACAGACGTCTGCAGCACCTGCGTCAGACCGCAGTGTGAACTCCAGGCGACGGTGACGGTCACTTGTGGATGCCGGGACCCCGTGGCGACCATCTATCAGAGCCATCCGTGTAGCATGGGGTGTGCGGGGCTGGGGTGCTATACGGATACTACTGTCGTCTCTGTCTGTTCCACGACGGGTAGTGGTGGGGGTGGGGGTGGAGCGGGAACTTCTACGACGGGAGGGTCGGGGACCGGACCAACAGCAACGGCAACGGGAACGGCAACGGGAACCGGGACAGCAGCAGGGGGTGGAGGTGGTGTTACAGCTGGTACGACGGGTGCAGGAGGATCCGGGGTGGTGAGCAGCAGCAGCACGGGGCCAGTGAGCGCGAATGCGGGAGGGCGGCTAGTGCCGTTCCGGCTGTGGTGATCATTCCCTGGGTACAGGTGCAGGTATAGTGGGCAGTGTGGTGATCTTGCTCCCATAACGAAGCGCAAAGGAAGGGGTTTGTAAACCCCGGGGGGGGGGGCATTCCAGTGAAAGAATGTTTGTTTGGCAATGAAAGGAGGACCTAATTGGGTCAGTCTGGGCCACAGAAAAGTCTACCGTGGAGGAGGTAATAACTGGTCGAATAACTGAGTGGATCAGGGTATGAAACGAGTCACGATGTATTCCAAGTTGTTAACACCAGAAATGCGAAGCGTAGTGCTAAAGTATGAAGGAATAAGGATGATCAACGATCTAAGTTCGCAAAACGTCGCCGAGGAAGTTCATACGACCACCCCGCTTCTGATCATACTACTGAGGTCCTTCAAATACTTCAGGTTTGGGGTCCCCATTATATCTCGCGTAAGGTACATAAACGTAGCAGTGAGTTTGAATCATAGGACAAACATTGCTATGGCCAGCCCAAACAGAAATCCTAAGGGTTCCCCAACAGTGACAGTCTTGGCCGCCAAGGATCTGCTAGATGTCGTAGGCGTAGCCACCCCGGAGCCGCTACCACCGCTGCTACCTGGAGTTGGCTGGGTGGTCCTAATATCCAAACTTACTGTGCTCCCTGACGTAGGGGTGACCTATAAATTTCCACATTAGTTTCTCATCAAACGTCTCTACGTCCCAGCGAGAGAAGTGATTTACCGGAGCAGTCCCAACAACTTGCGCAAAGTTACTACATCCGTACCCGATCAGCTCTGACATCGTCGCAGAGGTTGCAAGACACGAGATGTTGCCGAGGTACTCGCACGTGTAGTCCAGACTGAGGAATGCTGGCTGGCACACGCACGACGCTGATATCTGAGCAGCGTTGGTGATGCTGTTGGTGCAGATATCAAATGACTTCTTGGCAGACTGGCAAACCGGCTCGGCCGTTTCGACACAGAACTGGTCGAAGCTGGTCCCTATCGAGCTGAGTACCGGTGTCGTGGGGGTGAAGGAGGTTGACACGTAGGCGTCGCAGAGTGAATGCCAGGAATAGACGCCTGCTTGGAGTGAGCCGTCGGTGCCGTCGGTGCCGTCGGCTTGTAAGCAGACCTGGAGCTCGCTCTCGCAACTACCGACAACAGGATGAGAAAAAGGTTAAAGAGACTGGGGAGCTGGGGAGCGGCTACTCAACGATGGCGTTGAACAAGATCTGATTGCATAGGCAGTCCTGCCTGGCGGTCCGTGCTGAGGCCGTCGACGCGCATGCGCTGAGCTTGCTCTGCATGTAGTCGCATTGTGAGAAGGCAGTTGCCGTGACTGGACCCACGCAGGTGAGAGGCCCGTCGGCGACGTTGGTGTCTGTGATTGTTACTTCGCCTTGGACGAGCGAGAGCCATACCAGCGTTGTCAGGGTTGGTGAGCATCTCTTGGTAGTAAAAATCGCCATATTTCCTATTTTCCTCACTCTAGTCGATCACAGATATGTTGTCTTGCTTCAATCCAAGTAATATCAATTGTAGTGGCAAAAAGAAATGTTGAACGTGCGGGCACACACACAACTTAGATAAGGCTGCAGTCTGTCCAAGGTCATATTGATCATGTCCCATCCTGGTGGGCACTCCCTGTGGTATGCTGTGGTGTGGTGTGATGAGGTTACGTTGTGGCGTTCGTAGTATCAGCTGAGGTCGTGTAGATACTTGGAATCTCATGTTCAATTCCCCCCACTTGGCGGGCGTTGTGCAGCAGCCACCAAAAGCAATTATCGACAGAGAATAAGAAGAAGAAGTTAGTTTTGCGTCTACGTTCTACCTTGCTAAGATACGTAATGAGACGTGTCCGTGACGGCGACAGGACATTGTTACAAGAAACGGGAAAAACAGGGCGGAAAGGTGCGACCCCGCTGGGCTGAAAAAAGTCGACCGACTCGGCGCAGAAGCAGAGCGCTGGCGCTCTCATGATGTTTAGCCTATGTACGTACCTAAGTACGCGCAAATCACAAAGCAGCCCACCTCCTTCAGCTCTAGAGACACAGCCTAGCAACGATCGCACCGAGAACGGCCATGGCTATCCTGCTTCACCTCCTCACTTCATTTCTAGCTCAATCATCTGTCATTATTTAGGACAAAATCAGATGACGTCATTGAGTTATGTTTGAGTCTTCATCGTGCGAGTGTCTTTGACTCGATACGAAAATGTGGCTGTTCCCACAGAAAGGAAGGGCGCGAGCCGATCCCAAGTCAGCCACCAAGAAACCAAATGGAGACCTTGTCGCACCGAAGACACTACCCTTCGTGTTGAGTGCCTGGGGGACAGGGCTGCAACTTGGGGCCCAATCTGCCATTATTTTAGCGGTTCTGATTCTATGGGGCATCTCTCTGGCTAAAAATGGCATCACATCCGCGCCGGAAGTGCCAGCATCACTCTTCCAAGGCGGTGCTGATACGGCACTGCTCAAGGCGCGAAGCGTGCTGTGGACTTGGATACCGGGCTTGATCATGTCCCTGTACTCGGCCTTCTGCGGCGCCATGTTCGACAAGTTGACGTCGCATCAACCGATCATGGAGCTGCAACAGCCCGCTGCAAGGCAAGACACCTGCACCACATGCCACGCGGTGCATGAACGTCACCGCAAAGGATGGAGACGTTTGGTGCCGTCCATCTTGCTCTACGGACACCGCCAGACGGGGCCACTCAAGGACAAATCCACGGCCGGAATGACAATACTCCTGGATTATACCGAGCACTGGATCCCCATCGCCAACTCCATTTTCGCCTTCCGTAACCGACACCATCTGGTAGGAGCTTGTATGCTCATCAGGGTTCTGCTCCTGTTCACCAATGGCCTAGCGTCGTCCGTTCTCTCCCCTGCCGTCATCATGCTCGAGTCCGACATCAACTTGAGGAGCTTTGCTTATTTCGATGGGTGGCTGGCCTCAACCAAATATGGCGATTCCAACACTCCTAGCACTGTCCGACCCGCGTTTGACATTGTCTCTGCCAACCTTGCGCATGGCGGATCGCAATATCCTTGGACGACGGCCAACTACTCCTTTACGCCCTTCCGGCCTGCCACGGGCGGCTCAGTTCCGCCAGGCAATCTTACCGGGCAGACTTTTGCTTTTTCCGGGGTTCTGGATTGTGTACGCATTGAGAACGAGAAGCTTGTGCCGAGCGGTGGTGGCAGTGTAGTAGTGACGCCGAACAACGACAAGGCGAATTCGACATTTGTGGACTTCACCTTTACAGACCGTGGATGCGAAATCACTCAGCATGTTTTGGTTGCGGCGTTTCCACCCCGATATTCCGTCACATGGGCGAACAGCTCCTGTCCATTCGAGTCCGGCTCGGCGCGATACGGGCTTTTAGCTGGCCAATACGATGCATCCGAGCAGTTTCTACTTGCCAATTTCAGCCTCCTTTCCTGCAAACCCTTCATATACAACTCGACAGGGACCGTGACTGTCACACTCTCCGACCAAGAGAACACCGCCGTCCCAAACGCGGCAAACGTCACTGGCTACTCGGTCATACATTCAGACATTCTCTACCCACCCATAAATGCCACGGTTCTCGGCAGTTATCAGAGCGACTTCTTCCGCGGGTGGATCACCAATCTGCCCCTCTACTCTATCAACGACCCCTTTGCGTCATATTACAGCGATAACATGGGTGAGCTCACATACTCCCTGGCCGTCCATCGCAACGCTAGCTACCCGTTCGACAAGGAAGTGATGCAAGGGGCTTTCACGACCGCCTACGGCGCTGTATTCGCAACCGCAATCAGCCTCTCGGCCTACAACGAAAACACTACCACGAACCCTCAGCCAGGTGACTTTGTTGGCCGGCTCACGGTCACTGACCGTCGGCTGTTTGTGGTTCCCGGGCCAGCGATCGCCGTCGTAACCATCATGACGCTAACCTTGCTGATAACACTGTGGCTGGTACGCTATGTGCGGACGCACCAAGAACAGCTGCTGAAGAATCAGGATCTCATTTTTGGACATGCGCTATTGGTTGACAAGAGCGATGATGTCTCAGGGTATCTGCGAGCTGTCAGGAATGACGTATTGCTAAAGGAGAAGCAAAGAATCGCCACTAGCCCTGCCGGGACTGTGTTGAACGGTGCCACCACGAAAGTTGAGGAAGGGAAGGCAGGGGGGGACCGGGACCGGGACAAGAGAATCTTGGAAAAGTCGGATCTCCGTGACCACGCTGCTCACACGTCTGCTCTCAGCGGGTGGGAGTGTTGGCTTGACGACGAGAAGCAGACTATTCGTCTCCGGAATCCTCATATCGATCATGCCGAAAAGAATCCGGGGGAACTGAGTGGATTTCTGGAGTACTCTTGTGAGGACATGGACGCGTCTTGAGGGGGCTCACGGGCGCACATGTTATTAGCGTCCTTGACGCTCCTGCTTTATTAACTGGCACGGTACAAAAAAAAAAAAAAAAAAAAAAAAAGGTCTGGAAGATAAATTCAGGGGAATGTGTGTGCTGTAGCAAACATCACGTGGTCAGATACGTAATTAATCAAGACCTTCCAAAGTCACTGTAAAAATCTTGCGGTTTAAGCACCCCTGTGGTGTGAACAAAAAAACCCGAACACTCGGGCGCCGCAATTCACGCCCTGAAAGACTCTGAGAACGTTTTCACGTTCTTTGTTCCCACACCACCTGCATGGATGCGAATGTTTTGCTACGTTGACGGGTTGACAGGGGTTTTGCCATTTTTGTTCGACAGCACGTGTTGATCCTAACCTACGTATGTACCTAATTACTGTGGGGGGAAACGCATTCTCTATTGGTGCTTCTCAACGGTCTCTTTAATAAAACATTACAATCACGACATCACACATGATGGCCGGGCCAAACAAAAAACAAAGAGGAAGAACAAGAAATCCAAGGCTCTCTCTCTCTCAATGCCACACTCGTCATATTGTAGAGTATCGGGCGACCAAAGTTTATTCACGACGATGCTAGAAGTGACAACTAATTAATTAAATGCATGCATGCCCACACCACGTTTTCTTCAGGTCACCTGGTCAGGTTTGCTCATTTATTAGGCTCTAGCACGTGACTCAGGATAGCAATCACCCACGCACCCCGCCCAAAAAAAAAGCGCACTCACAAAAGATCAAGATTTGGCCTCGATTTATTGAGCCGCATCATGTATGCAAAACAAAAAAAAGCATCAGAGCATAAGAGACACATGAAAACAACATACTAGAATTTTGTCTGATTTTTAGACGCTGTCTGTAGCTTGTAATCTGCGCCTGAATTATTGCAGCTACAGTGTCGAAATGTCCTTCACGGTGGCACAGATCACTTTTGTGAGTGCGCTTTTTTTTTTGGGCGGGGTGCCACGGCATAACGCATCCACACTAAACATGACTACGCAGAGAGACATCTTCAGATTGATAGGTACCTATATGACATATCTACCGTGTATCTCTCATGTGTCCAGCAATCAACCGTTCATGATCCCTCCCTGGCGACCAATTCCCCAGTTTTCCTCATCGACAACTAGCGTTCCAAGTTTCAGGGGCGCGCCCACCATCTCTCACTCATCTCAACCCTCTCAATCATTCCATCCTATTGTTATTCTTCTAAGGCTCGTACCAAAGACACTTGACGAGCGGTTGTATAAGACGCCAATCCTCAGCGCAGTGAAGGGGCGCGTGATCCAGCGGGTCAAAGATACAATCCACCTTGAGCGACTTCGGATCAGGGCACGTCAGCTGGCCAGCGCCATTCGCTCCAGTATTCGGCTCGTAGTGGCAGTTCTTGTAATTCCACATGTCGATGTTCGGGAGGTCCATCGGGGTGAAGGGCGGGGGCGAGAGGCCTTTATCATCGGTGCACGGTGCCGGCAAGTTCCAGTAGTCCTCGGTGCAGGGAAAGAACTGCGGTGGACCGAGCTGCACCGGGTAGAAGTGCCAGTCGCAGTAGAACATGGGATAGTTGGAGTATTCGAACTGGATGTACAGGCCCACGTTGGGTTGCGGCGGCGGCGGCGGGCTTGTGGGGGTAGGCGTTTGGGAGAAGGACAGTCTCGAGATGCTCGCCGACCCGAGGGGGTGGAACGGTGTTATGGAGCTTGAAGATGTGCCGTTGTTCATGAGCACTCCGACCCACACTGCCTTGTTCGCGCCAGCTCGCTTGTTGAAGTAATCGCCATTGCCAATCGTGTGAATGGGATCAAACGATCCGAACTTGGTAGGCAGAGGGATCTCGACACCGGTCGGGTTTGGAAGTCCGGTGGTCTGGGGAATCACAAAGGAGGAGCCACGATTTTTGTAGGGCACGGAGATGAAGCTGTTGCCGGCGTGGGCTGCAGTCGCAAAGGCGACACAGAGTGCCAATTTGAGCTTCGAGAACCGCATTTCGGATCGCTGGTCAGATGCCTTGACTGCGTGCGCGATTCGCGTGTTGTCGTGTGCGACAGACGGAAAGGGACGAAACTTGGAAGATAACAGAGGGCTGACTACCCACCCCGCCCAAAAAAAAAAGCGCACTCACAAAAGTGATCTGTGCCACCGTGAAGGACATTTCGACACTGTAGCTGCAATAATTCAGGCGCAGATTACAAGCTACAGACAGCGTCTAAAAATCAGACAAAATTCTAGTATGTTGTTTTCATGTGTCTCTTATGCTCTGATGCTTTTTTTTGTTTTGCATACATGATGCGGCTCAATAAATCGAGGCCAAATCTTGATCTTTTGTGAGTGCGCTTTTTTTTTTGGGCGGGGTGCTACCTTATTAAATGAGGGAGGATGGCTGGGGAAAATGAGTTTTTGAGCGGGAACAAGTGAATCACATAGATTTCAGATGGCCAACGTTCGCCGACTGACCTGGCGCACAGGCTCAGGGCCAGTCCAGAATCAAGTGACAGTGGTCAAGTGGCAGAACAAGGCCAAGTTCAAATTGCGAATGTGCTGAACCAGTTCTCAAGGTAAACTAGGTGGAAACTTTCACCATGGAAAGGGGTCTGGAACAAACCATCTGTGTCGGCAGAAATGCACTGGTAAGCCGCTTGAAATGGAAGCAACGAGGCGCCGGGTCACACATGACGTGTTTAGGCTCCCATCGTTCTTTCTGATATGCGCGAGTCAACCCGAGACTTTGTCCATAGATGACGACGCGTCGGACGCGGTGTTCGAAAACGGAAGGCGCGATAGACCTGCACAAAATTTCCCTTTTATATAACTTTGGTCCCTCAATCCACAACCAGACCGCGATCCGGGATTTGAACCGCACGCGAACAAATTATGCGGTGATTGACTGAAGCAAAAGCCTGCGGTCGATAGTATCAAAAGGACGCAACCAAGAAGCCGGTATTTGAGGAACAGCTTGATCTTGCCAAAGTCGTATTCCCGCAAAGCTCTCCATTGTGCTCCATTTCACGCTATAATGGCGTGATTTTGAAAAGGCCGGTCGATGTTCCAGTTTAAGGTCGTTATGAATTTGTGAGATATCATGGATGCGCAACAATAAATGCTCTTCAGTTACGCACGATATGTGAGAATGTTTTGCCTCAACGCCCGGCAGTCTCAGTCATCCCGTCCAAACAATACCCTGGTGTTGCGACCGTTCACCAAAAAAGGGCGACTCGCCGTGGCGTACAAGAGTAGGATGGAGGTTCGCTCAACGGAGTCTGACTACCACAGTTGCCATATATAAGATAAGCTCCATTTAACGCTAGTATTGCATGTAATTATGCTATCATTCCCATTGCAAATTCTCATGTTGCTCGTTCTGCTGACTACCCTATACCACCATGAGTCCATGACGCATCCAGCCGGACCCATCCTATTAATCTCTTGTGTTGTTGTCGATGCTGATTCAGGGGTATCGTCAGGGGTTCTCCCCAACGCTTAACAACCAACCACCTATTTTTTCGACCAACACTGTTTTTATGAAACTCGAAGAATGTGTTGACTGAGCTTGATTGACCAACGGATCGATAGACACAGGTACAAAGGTTTGACCGGCTTAATATACACAAGACCTTCCTCCCCCCCCTGTTTCTGTATCAATGTGTCAAATGTAAGGGTCAAAATTGATACTGGAAGGAGCCCACTGGCTCAATTGCGCCTTCTTGTTTGTATCGCTAGACTAGAACCCCTGAGAGGGCGGCCCGCACCAGGTGACTAGCACCTGGCCCCACGGACCACCTGATGCACGTGACAACGGCGGACCCACTCTGCAGCCAAAATATCTCACGGCTGCAGAGAGGCTTCCACCTTTGCACTCATCATCTCTCTTTTTTAATACAATATATACTGCAAGGTTGCACACCCTCAGCATTCTGTATTAAAAATAGTGCTTCAATTGAAGTGAGCAGTTGCTCCATGGATCTGCCCAAGTCCTTGGGGCCTGAGGGAGACGTCTTTGCTATGGTACATCACGTGATACATCACGTGTTCCCTTTTGACTCGCTCTGATCTAACACGATGATCATTGACGGGCCGTTGTATAAGGCCCCGTTTTTACATACTTTGCGTTTCTAGTACCGTCACAGCTCCGCTGGGCGGTTACTCGTCGATTTTCCGCGAGGATAGCTCTCTCTGCTATGGAAAGGAGCGCAAGAATACCGCCGGCGAGTGAAGTTAAAGAAGTACGACACCCTGTTCGATAGTATTGATTGAGCATTGCCGGTGGCGTAGTATTGACTTGTCGTGAGGTCATGGCGCTGTGAGAGCGTGTTGTGTACGTATCAGTACCAGGGTAGGAAATCAATTCACGTAATCAACGTGTGGATGTCCATTCTTGTGTAACCGTCCACAACCTTCAATTAACTTTTGAGGCTATTCCAGGCCAATCCATACACAGAAGGTCGGAATTGATGGAGTAAGTGTATGAAAGCAGCGGAATGGTTTATTCCGTGCTGGACAAGAGTTTTCCCTTCCGGGCAGGGGTTTTCCCGCCCCGGGCCGGTCAGGGGCAGTCAAACTGTTTGCCCGCCGGGTACTGGCACAACCAAATAGAGGCACCGGGCGGCTCAGCTCATCGATGATTTGGAACCGACTTTGCCAGAAGTCATGTGCAAGGATTTACCCCTGTGTCCCTGATGACTAATCTGTATATTGCACCGGTTTGTACGCGAATAGCTTCAAATTTGAGCTCCAAATAGGGGTCTGCTTTTGTCCACTGTTGACCATACATCAATTTTGTGACTGTATTGGCCAATCCATACGGCCGTTTGGTGGGCCGGGCGTCCATCCATACATTTGGGCTTTGAGTGAATTGCGTGAATTGATTTCCTACCCTGATCACTACATCCTCAGGGGGTTCAGGGGCAACCCGCCGGGACCACCATGGATGGTATTCTTCCGGCTTCGGCCCGGGACCCTTGAGTTCATGATCCCTCTCGGCGAGAACGGCCGACATCACCTATCCCAAGTAATCATGGGACTCCTAGGGAGCCCAGCTATCTCCCAGTCAATGCGCGCGTCTGTGATGCTCACACCCTTCTTGAGTGCTGCCGGGCAAACACATCATTTCGCTCTTTCAGGAGCTTAGCGAGTACGAGTACGTCACCAAGGAGCAGGCGGCCGAGCTGATTCGGCTGAGAGAGGACAACTGCCGACTGCGCCAAGTGTGCATCCGCCGCAAAGGCACCTGTTAGAGTCGGCCATTTCGAATAATCCAAGAGGAACGAGCGCAACCAGGCAACGATGGGAAGGAAAGAACTCGGGGTTCGAACCCACTTACCCTCCACCTCCCACCCACTCTACCTACCTAGCACCGTCCCCCTCCAGACACGCGTAATGTCCTCCCGTAGGAGCCAAGGCAAATTGAACCTTCGATGCCCTCTATTTAGCGTGCAGAGTTCGAAGAGGAAGAGTTTACGCCAGATGACCTTGGCTACGGTCGTGCTGCCTAGAGTACTCTTTAAGACTGTATGGCGGGTCAGGCGGCTATGCCACATGAACCGCTTCATTCTAACCGACAGTCGACTTCTCTGCGGTGCTCCAACGGGCCGATTTCAGCTACCTAGGAGTCGCTACCAGACATTGCTTCTGCCGCATGAGAGAGATGTGCCACCAAGGGAAGCCTTGGGGCATGAGACCGAGGAGAACCTTGCAGAGCGGCATGCTCTAGCAACGTGAAGACACGAGTCCATGAGAAGGCGAGTCGAGGTACTTCGACGGTGAGCTCGAGGATGAGGAGACACGGACCTGGCTCGAGTGGGCTGATGCGCTTCGTGATGCGATTTCATGGTGGGGCCTTTTTTCCGCGACGCGTTGAGTCCCGAGCCTGACGTGCGCTGACGGCTGATCTTGCGATTCTCCGCCTCGTCCCAATGGTAGTGCCCAAGGTAGTTCCCGAACACTGCGGGGGCCATGTATGGAAGCCTTGAAGCATGAGCTCGAGCAGAATCCTGAATGGTGCAGCGGCTCGTGGTCTTGATCAGGAAGAAGTCGGCCTTGCTGGCAATACCGTGCGTGGCACCTCCCCCCAAGCTCGCTGTAGTGCTCCCTTGACCTGCTCTTTGGTTCCGCCCTCTCCTTATCGGGAGATTTCCCAGGGTTCCTAAGTCTCTTGCCCGTGGTGTTGGTATTCTGAAAACATATTTGTTAGCCTCCGTGATCACGAGGATTCTCTCATGCTCTTCATGTGCTTGTCCCACCCAGCATATATGAACGGAGACACTTACCCCACGGGCACAGCCCGGTCACGCTACAGGGCCTGTCGTCAAGGGAGCCTGGGTACATGTACCCTGAGTATCGACAGCGGGAGCTCCGCAAGTGGCTTCGTGACTCCATCTCCCTCCTCCAGCGAATCAAGTTTGAGCTTGCACAAGGAAAAATTGGCCATGCCAAATGTCTCAATCAGGAGTTGCGGACGGCATTGTCCAACTGGCAGCCGGCATCGAAAGCCTCCGTTGTCTGGTGTTGCTCCTTTTGCTGCTGGGTGCTGGTGCTGCGTACTGGAGTTGGTGCTGAACTGGGACTCGGAGGAGCCAGCCGGAATAAGTGTCTGCGCAGCAGCAGCAACGGCACTGCGGACCTTGAGGGTCGGCTTCGCCGTGGTTGTCTATCTTGTTGACCACGACAATGTATGTCTCCTCGAGGGTTCCCGAAGGCCCTGGCTCCCTCGAAGTCGTCCAGACATGCAATGTTGATGTTGATAGCACCACCGCCGCGACGTGTGTCGAATCCAACCCCACCCACAATCCTTTGTACCGACCGTCCAAGAGACTGAACCGGTTCCAAGCTACCCAAACGTCCTGCAGTTTGTATTGCTGCAGTAGACACGGCTTCTGCGAACAACCGTGTACTCTGCCCTCGACGCCCAGTAGCGGGCTAGCAGGTCCTGACCAAGAAGCCCCTGGGTAAGAGGGCTGGTCTCAGCGGGCAGCTCCACGCCACAACACCTGGGCGGCCAACTGTTAAGTCTCAGCAGGCAATCTCGAAGAATCGAGAAAGACTATCAACGCAGTGGTAGTGGCGCCTTGACGTACGGAAGGACTAAGCTGTCCGCACAAGCAACGCACTGCAGTCTGAAAACTTGCGTTCCAGCCCTGACTTAGGCTATCTGATGGTTGTCTTCGGGTCCTGTACGCGAAGGCGGAAGGCGGAAGGGGGTGAAGCGAAAGCGAAGGACTCTCGCTCTTGTTGCCGGTGGAGTAGCTTGTGCAGGCTTGTTTGAGGATGGGGCTGCGGAGAGGTAAGCATTAGCTATCTGCCTGACTATTTTGTGAGATCGGGTTCGTTTGGATGCTTTTCTCCAACCGTGTGTGTCCCATTGGGATCCGGCCCTGGAGCTGTTGAGGAAACAAGAAGAGCCGCCAGAGCATTTTGACGAGACTTTCAGGAACGAGAAAAACATTTCCGACGCGTTTCTTGATATACCTTGGCACGGAGGGAGAAAGGATGGAGGGGGAGGTGTGCTCACCTCGTCTTCAACAGCGAAGCTCTCAGCTTCCCAGTTTTCAAGGTTGGCCAAGCCGAACGAAGATAGGCGAGAGTAACTGAGTGCAGAGATAAAACTGAGTAAAGAATTAACTGTTGCTGCTACAGTTTAACTCTAGTCTGGGGTATTTAGAAGTGTTCCGCAGGAGCGTACAAAAGACGTAATCGCGTAGCGGGAGCGAAGTGAAGGGAGTAAGCGGAGGGGCGAGAAAAGCCAAAAGAGCAGCAGATGATATTCAGATACCATCAAAGGCTGAACAAAAAGAACGAAAATCAGATTTTCAAAATCAGAAGGCATGGACGAAACACGGATAGGTGCAGGTGATGGGAATCTGGTGTTGTAGGTAGAGGGAGGGGCGGACAGACGCTCGGTGTCCACCACTTTTTGAGATTTTTCCCCCCCATTCTCAGTAAGGACCACTTGATGACATGGCCAGAGTCATCTGAGACACGCCTTTGCCCCCACCAAACGCGAATGCGCATGGACACTCGGTGCAAGAATAGAAGAAAAAATTGTGCAAAACCCCCCTTCCACCAATAATCCCCACTGGTGACATCAAGCATAGCAAGCACAACACGTAGAGCCTACGACGGCTATTGCCTACATACGCTCCTTTTTTGTCAATGTCCAGATCATGGGCTCGCACAGTTCACGAATCAGTGCAGCACGTCCCGCGTTGAGATGCAGGCGAGTCCAGGCTGCTTCACCGAAGCGTTCTTAATAGTCCCAGGACATACAAAATCGAAGACAGGCTACGGGCGAGTTGCATAAAAAGCAATGGAAGTAGATATGCGTGCTCTGTCGGTCAACCAAGAGCATTCGCCGGGACATCCCCGATTCCCAACCATTGAAAGCACAACTGGGCCAATGCCGACCCCTGGATATCTGAATGGCGTGATTCTCCACATCCCTACGTCGTCTTTCTTAAATAGGAAGGCAAGACGCAACGTGGAGAGTCACCAACCGAGTTGCAAAAGTACCTGTACCGGAAGTACATGGAGCAAGAAATCAAGCAAAGATAATCAAGATACGCGACTTCGATGCGTCTACCTTCAGAGATTCTACGCCTCAGTCTTTCTGTACCTCACGCACGCGAAGAAGAGGAAGAAGCGAGCATATTCCACGATGGTACCATGCCGAAAGAGATGAACCTGAACATGAGTCAGCATAGATGATGATAGATCGGAGGGTCTCTCCTTGATTTCGTCTGAGTCACCTTGTATCTACCGTGTAGTCCGTTTGAGAGGAAGGAGCGAGTGTAGGCACCACGGGGCTTCGAAATCAAACGCGAAAAAATAAGGGAAGGTACGCTTGTGGCGAAAAAGGTGATGATAAAGGGTGCCTCCGCGAATTTCTTGTTTTCGTTTTCCCCTTCCCCTCAACACCAAACTCGACCATCCTTCAATTCATCTTCTCTCTCCCAACACCTACTGTATTATTCGTACCTCTACCTGCAGGGGATAACCAACCCTGAATATCTTCGGCCATCGTGCCGCCAGACCTAGTATCCCAAGTTGATCGCCAAACGCAACCCCATCAACTTGGCAGCTTCTCTGCCCCTCTGCCACGCGTCCTACAAGGGTTCACGTCAAACAGATCAACAGAAGCCCGCACTGCACTGCTCTACTCGTCTCTCCAGGCAAGCATCTATTCCTGGTTCAATCTCGAGTAAGTCTCTTTTTCCCGCTACAGGTGCCTACCTAACTCGCCCACCTATTCTCACTCTTAGCTCAGCTCAGTCCGATCCTCTCTCAAAGAGCAAGCTTACTGTGACGGCCCTCACAACCGATAGTCTGCAACGGTAGGTTATTCTTATTGAGCTTCTAGTTCAATAATACGTTGTTGTGATACATCATACTGACTATTATCGCGTCTCAGAATTCAGTTCCTCTCCGTAGACATCTGGGACCAACCGCTGCCATCGGCATCAAACCTGAGTACTCAAGCAGGAAGACTTCCAGATACTCATCATCATCAGGATGCAGTCGGTACAAATCACCCACACTTCTGGAGTCCCGCCTCCGGGCCAATGGAATGGCCATCACGGTTACTGGGCCAGGAAGCCAGTTCCTCCCCGTTCTCAAGCGGCATCTTCTGCCGTCTCCGCCGCGGCATCGACGGCAATGCCGTCCCGATCCGCATCCACTTCACAGTATGATGCAGAGACATTGCAGGCAGGGCCACAGGCCCCAGTCTATGAGTTCATCGGCTTTGCCACGCCTGTGAGATATGGCCCGCCAGAGGTGGACTCCGATCTGGAGTCTCTTGAGAAGCCTTCGCGGCTTGAGAGTCTCAAGAAGATCACGTCGAAAATTGCCAAAAAGTGTAAGAAGGTCAAGAACTACTTCTCGACTAAGTCCAAGGGGCTCAATCCCACCAATGTTCTCAAGAAACGGTTCGCAGCCCATCATCGACTCTCGTCGACAGCTTCTACGCTGTGCGCTCCGGCCCAGATTTCGCCAGTGGCGTCGGTTCCGACACCCCGCCCCGAGGTTTAGTCCAACAAGGTAAGTGTTTTTCGCTGTTGTTGTTCCTGATGGATACTTGCTCACTGCGTGTCTCAGCAAGCCTGCCCAATACACATCAATGTGGTCTTTCCTGCACTTTCGCTTGGTCAATAACCCTGTATGACGATACTTGAGAGATGACGATGTCGTGCTTGCTTCTTTTGCTCTTGTTCAAATGGAACGGAACTGAGTAGGTAACTTCTTCACTCTTCATT
The DNA here is from genome assembly GCA_033297225.1 of Diplogelasinospora grovesii. Lineage (NCBI taxonomy): Eukaryota > Fungi > Ascomycota > Sordariomycetes > Sordariales > Diplogelasinosporaceae > Diplogelasinospora > Diplogelasinospora grovesii. The sequence goes on along the minus strand of MU853818.1, from coordinate 47,014 downwards.
GTCTTACTGGTCGAGTTGGCACTGGCTGACCTAGTTTGTCTCAGATTGCTTTCTCTATTGCGACACTCCGAGAGGCTATGAAAGTCTCCTTCCCTAATACTCCCCAATATCCATAACATCGAATACGGAGTGTGAGTGGTTTGGTTTCTCGTTCTGGTTGACTGACACTAACTATTCTTGCTCCCAGACTGTCTTTCCTATGTGATTTCTGACCACGGAGGGGTTTCCCTCAGCGTGCAGTTGTGAGAGCTCTGCCTTGTCACCCTTCCTGACGCAATTGCTGACATGACTTACTACAAGTTGTGTTTGTTTCCACATCCTGATTCAATTTAAGTGTTGTGGAACTCTGAGAGGTATTTTGTTTGCGCGCCCTTGTTCCGTCACTTTGGTGCGTGATCATGCTGACCTGTCTGAATGTACCAGACGGGCATTCAACAACCAGTCAACTCGATGGATTGTGTCTTTTATCTGGCGGAGGTAACAATGACCCATTTCTCAATGACTACCCGACATTGCTGACGCTCTTGTTTGGCCAGACTTCCTCCGATGCCATTTCACCCTGTGTTGCTGTCATTCAACCTGACAGGTTAGTTCCGCTCCTCCCTTTGTACACCGGGTGGCCTTTGTTAACCCTTTCTCTCTGCTTAGACTTCTTACCCCTCCAATCTTCCGTCGACCACGCACACCACATAGCAAGACAATAATGATAACACTGTGGTGGACCATACATGGACAACATGAAGGTATGGTGGAGGGGACAAAGGTTCAAAAAAATGAGAAAAGACAAAAAAAAGTGTTCATGCTTTGCACCGTCTGACTTTACGCGCAAGGGAAAGGGGTAAGATGTTATTTGCTTGATAGGACCACAGATTGTACCTCTTCATTGTCCTAGATAGGTAGTTATTGGAATTACCATTGTTAGATTACTACTACTGCCACTCGTATGGCGTACACTAAGGTATGTTGTTAAAAAGAGATACGGAAGAAAGCCTGAAAGAGTGTCCGAAAGAGAAACATCATGCAGATAGCCGAAGAAAAGTCATTCCGGTACTCAGAAACAGAGAGCCTCCCAACATCAAGGGCCCCATGTATACAGAAAGGGGGCAAATAACCAACAAAAAGCAGATCTACCTATCCGCCAGGCCCCACCATCATCGATTAAATGTTCATATGTTTCCCTTGACCTCTCTAATAAAGGCAACTGGGAAAGCGCGCTTTTCTCCCGGCAGCTATTGCTTTTTGTTGGGCCGATGTCCGACCCAAAGATGAGCCCTCCTCTTGCTGGTCTCGCCCTGCTCTGTGTGTGTGTGTCTGGCGAGAGAGGCCTGGTACCAAACTTTCCAAAGCCGCACACACTCTTCCCGGCAGCCCTGTGGTTTTTTTTTTTTTTTTTCATCCTCAACTATGGATCGAGATAGGACTTTTAATCACCTGGCCTGGCCGATACTCATACTAAAAGTACTCCCGATGGTGCCTCGTCTATGCCTCCCTTCGATCTCTCTGCCCCTAGCACCAGTCACCCGTCCCCACTCCTCCCATTCCCGAGAGACTTCCATGAGCACGCCGCCCATGACCTGCGCAGAAGCCATCAGGCCGTGGCCCTCCCCCTCGAGAACGCGAACTTCGCAGCGGCGCATGGTTTTCCCGAGCCACTTGACATTTTCCACCGGCACGCGGGTGTCACGGCTGCCGTGATGGATGACGACGGGGCGGGTGATGTCGACGTATCTGAAACCAATCGTGTGCCTGCGTTCGAGGCACACCAAGAGGTCGACTGCCGGGTTGGCGCCGGTGGTGGCCAACTGCCAGATGGCATGCGTCAGCCTGTTGTCGTACGTCTGCTGGCGTTCCCTGTCTGCCAGCTGGGAGTTGGCGAGACGGGTAGCGGCGTTGAGAATCTGCTCCTCTTTACTCTCCTGCTGCTGCTGCTGCCCCGGACGGTTACGAGCGGAGGAGTTGGAGCGGTTGTGCCGGTGCCCACTACCGCTCCCCACACCGTTTGTATTGTTGGTGGTGGTGGTGGTGGACTTGGAGGTATTATTGGTTTGCGGGGTGGAGGTGGTGTTGGGTCGTATGCGGTCCATGTTCTCGTCCGCTGGCACTGACGCCTCCTTCGTTCCGTTTGTGGTATGTTGGTTTTCCTTGTTCTCAACACCAGTGTTCTTGGGTGCGGCGACGGTTTTCTTGTCGCGTTTGGCACGTTTCTGCTTCGGCAAGGACGAGGTGATGGAGGACGAGGTAGCCGTCATGAAGCTGCTGTTAGCAGCTTTCAGGATCGGCGTGGGTAGTGCTCGTAGAATCCGCTGGCTGGTTGGGATGGCGTTGGTCGGAGGTAGGGGAGTTTGGGCAGACGCGCCAAAGACGGACATTTGCGAGGGCGGGATCCACGGCGCTAGGAGGTGTATTCGTCCCCGGATGTGCTGTGGCATTCGCAAGGCGGTAGCGAGGGCGTAAATAGCGCCCGCGGAGTGCGCGAGGATGCTGAACTTGGTGATTTTTAGGGATTGACAGATTGCATACACATCATCTACACAAACATAACGTTAGTAACCGGGGGGGTTAAGGAAGGGGGAGGGGAATGGAGGAGAAGGGGGAACATACCGGGCCATCCAAGAGGAGTAGCAGTGCCCTCTGCATATGGCTCGCTGTCTCCTACACCGGGGCGGTCGGGAGTAATCAAACGGAGTTTGAGAGTCAATGCCAGCTCGTCGTAAAAGGCAGTGATGTACCGCGTCAGGCCCATGCCCACACAGCAGAAGACGGCGCTGCCGCTGGGGTCGCCCACCTCGCTGAAGCTGATTACCCTGCCGGTCTGGGGATGTCGGATCTTTTGCGAGAGGCGGGGGCTGCAGAGATAAGACTCGACCGCGTCGTCGATACTATCGGCGCTCCGGGGTCGTTCGTATGCGATGTGCGGTTGGTCAGATTGCGTGTTCTCCTTCGTTGCATGGGTCTGGTCTGTTGATACCCGATCCGGAGTCGGGCTAGCTGCGCCAGAGAGTCGCTTGAGTTTGGTGCTGCTGCGCTTGAGCTTCACGCCCTTGCCTGCGCTCCCGCCCTCGCTGATATACCCGCTTAGCGGCTCCGGTGTGAGACGGCCGGAGCGCCGCCTATGCCGGGCATCTGCGCTGGATTCTCGATCCCTGCGACGGCCCTGAGCAATGGCTGGCGCGGGCGCACCATCTTCCTCCTCAAGTGTCTCCACGTCTGTAGAAAGCATCGTGTTGGCTGCTGGTGTTGAGGGACTGAGGCTGTAAACGTCTGACCGGGGCTTGTTGAACGATGTCGTAGTTCCCGACCTGGACAAATCCGCTGACAACCTTATTGGATCAAGGTCCTCCTGTTTCGTATTGGACTGCTGCTGACGCCGGCGCGCCGCGTCACCGCGGGACTTGCGTGTGTCGCTGCTGTGTTCGTCGGCCTCGTGAATGGTATCGTTCGGACCGACGTCGCTATCTCGCTTGGACGTTCGTGAAGCTCGCGCCGATGATCGCTTCGCGTTGCTGCCGGTCTTTCGTAGAGACGAATCTCTTGTAGGAATGGGCCGTGGGTTCGGGGTGGCGGCGTTGCCTGTTCCTTCTGTGCTGAAACTCCCTCGTTCCATGCGAGGGGAAGAGTCGCTATGTGGTTCCTCGTTGATCACTGACTCTGACAAAGCGTTGCCCGCGGTATTGCTGCCACCTACAGCGCCGATGCTTGTCCTCTTCTTCTCGGCTTCCTTCTCTCGGAGCCGCTCCTTGCTGCTCATGTACATGAGCCCTCGCTGGTTGCGGCCGCTCTTCCTTCCCCAGCTGTCGTGGGACCTCTGCGAGGTCAGGTTTCTGCCCTCAAGACCAGGCGATGTAGCCCGCTCGATGCTCAGGTTGCCAATGCTCTCCGCTCCGGATGTAAGTGATCCTCGACTTGACGGTCTCGATCCAATGAGAGCGCTGCTGCTACCTCTTGAAAGCAAACTCCTCAAACCAGATGCATCGCGGGTACCGGGGCTCTTCGGGGATTTGGGTGCGGTTACAGGAGAGAAGCCACTTGGAGGCTTCGAGGTCCGGACCACAGGAGGGTTGGCCGGGAGCTCGTCGAGGGGAACCTCTTCCTCTTGCAGGTCGCCTAGCGACGGTTGCGAGAAAGCACCGTAGTCAACACCAAAGGATCCGCCGGAACGGCCGGTAGTGGGCGAACTAGAACCCGTTGGACCGTTGGAACTGCGGGTCTCAAAGGGGTTCAGGAAGTCTGGACCGTCGAAGTGGACACTCAACGGCCGGGATATCGCGGACAACGAGGTTATGAGCGAGGATATCACCTCTGGGGAAGCGGGAGTATTCGGCGCGGTTTGCTCGTCGTCACGGTCGATGAGGTACCGGTTGACATACGCGGCCCGGTCTTGGGGGGTCCAGTCGTGAAATACGTCGGTCGACTCTCGATTCAAGTTCCGGCTACTCGCCTTAACCGGCGAGATGGCAGGCGGAGGGATGTGGCTGCGGGAGGAGGACGTACGTGGTGGCTCGCGGTCTTGGTCACGGAAGCGATCGCGATCGCGCTCACGCTCGCGGGCCCTCCGTGGGATAGGGGGCACGGCAGGTATGGAGGATGGTGATGGATCCATTGCGGCGGCGTCGGCGGGGGAAAGGATGATATTCTTGCGTTAGTGTCGCGAGTTTGCCTCTTCTGCGTCTCAGAGCCTGCGTTTGTCTCGCTGGTACCGCTAATTCGTTTGTTGGGGCTATCACCTGCAGGACGCAAGCCCACGCCCCTGCAAGGGAGATCCGGTGCAGGTTACGACTCACGCGCAGTCGGTCCGGGATCAGTGGGATGGACGGTCGAAGCGCCGCCAAAGTTAGACTCCAGCGCGCCCTCCGACAGCAGTCGTTTGACGAACTAGGAAAGACAGCTGAAGAATGTGGACAGGTCAAGGAACTACTGCGTGTGACGGAAGCAGAGCATTGACGGTGTCTTGCCCCTTTCAGACTCTGGCGTGCAGGCGCGTAAGGTTTCAGTCAACGCTGATACGTTAGACGACCAGAGTCGCTACGGATGGAGTGGAGAAGTTTGCGGTACGAAGGATGCATCAGCATTGAGATCTTGGGGTGGTCGTGGTAGCCAAGGCGTTATGGACTGAGCAAAAGACTGCAGTGCTTTGCAGAAGAACAGATGCAGGAGAGTGGAGATTCACATCCGGGCGCGACGATCGATTCGAGCATGAAGGGAGCTGGGAAGCTCGGAGTTTGACAGATGGGACTGTGCGCAGATTCGGGTCAGAGTGCTCAAATTGGCTTGGGGAAAAAGCTCGTTCGTCAAGGGACGCGAAATCGCAGAGAGGCCAGGGACTTCAGAGGATGGATAGCCCCTGATAACCTTGCAGTTCGCTTCTGCGATGGAATTGGTCAATGGGGCTGCGTTTTGCGCGGTAACCGGTCCAGTGTAACTTTCTTTGCTTGTTTTAAAGCTCCCCAATCATACGTGCAGCTCCCCCTCCCCTAGCTGCAGCTGGATGCCCCTGGACCCCACCGAGCCTACCCCCGACCTGGATGGCAGGAGACCGTGGCCTGGGCTGGTGACCCCGAAAACTTTGAAATGCACTCACCGTCTGAATGCGATTTAGGCTGAAGCCTTGTGAAGGACAGCCTGACCTGGAATCGAAAGATCACCGATCTGTCGAAGCTTGCGGCTGTCTTGTGGAGAATCCTGGTTTGGAAGTTGGCGCGAGAACCTAAGGGCATTAACCGATCAGATAAGGGATGCCGTTGAGCGGAGTGTTATGGATGTCGGTAGATGTTTGCTGGCATCCGCAGGAAGCGTCTCAATATTGGAAACCTACATAAGCAGTGCGGTGTGATGGACTGAGACAGTCAGCTGCAGATGAGCCCACTACTATTGTGTCCTAGAGTTCAAGTCGCTGGAGCTCTTCGGAAAGCAGGAAGAGACACAACAGCTGATGATAATCGAGGGGTGAAACGCGAGACACCCCACTTCGTCTGATATCCGGTCCGAACCTTCTGCCATGGGCAGATTTGATATCTCGCAAAAGTTGATCAACTGGCAGTTGGCGATCTTGAAAGGGTGCCAGAAGCCGACAAATCGTCGTGAAAGTGCGCCTGAGCGGGCGGCAGAGGAAAAGGGAGTTCCACTTGAGGTGCAGCGAGCTGCATGCGTCGTGCAGCTAGCTAATGCGCTGTGGTGTGGGAGCAATCGAAGCGACACTGTGGCCCAGCGTAGCACTTACAACGTTAAGCGAAGGGAGCAAAGAGGCTGGATGGAACTGCTACAATGGAAGAAACTTCTGCATGAAAGAGCGGACAGTTGCGACTGTTACGCAGCCTTCGGAACACGAGAATGTGATGCCCTTTCATTCCAAATTCGAGGAGGGCCGGAGCGCTTCTTAACGTCTTGGTATCGCGAACCCTGCCATAACAACTGTGGAATTAATTTCTTGGGGCCCCTCAGCCCGCGCGTTCTGTCAACGGTATGGGACGGCCTGCTATGGGGCCGGGAGAGAGCCGGGACGTCGGAAATTACTGCGACCCAGTGACCCGGACAATAAGAGGCGGGATATCAACCAACGGTCCAGCGATTGATTGCTTCAACAGCAGCCGGCGCGGACCGGTCGACAAAGAACCAGATCACCGGATGACATTCCTCACGAAAGACGCTCTTTGCGACCATTGAGCCTGCCGCTGTGGACAAAGGCTTGGTGCTCGAGGCTCTTCACTTCCATTCCAGTCTGGACGGGAGCTAAGGGTCTTCTTCCTTATGGGGAAGGGGCACGGGCCATATCGACTTTCAGGGACCAGCAACTTCAACCTTAAGCGATCTCGAGTCGCAGATGAGGACGTGATTCGGAACCAAGATACCGAATGCTTGTACTTCAAGCACACCCACACAACTCGTTACGAGGTGCTGGTACCTTCATCAAGGTCGTATTCCACCTGACATGTGCGCCAGCATACTGGAGGTTGGTCTTCACAGGCGCTGAAAAGTTCTGCCGCTTTTGCCCGCCTAGATTCCCCGGCTTAAGATCTCCTCCGTAATTGGCCCGCTCACAAGTTCGCTACGTCATCGTACCCATTGGCAAGTGAACCTGGATGCGCTGTCACAGCCTGTCAGCTTCCCATCATGAATAGCTTGGCGGCCCCACGTCATGGCTGTCGAGCCCTTAATATGGCCACGATGGGCTCTTGGCAGCCCTACCTGTTTACAACGAATTTCACCTAAACTTCCCTTACCTTACCATCAAACCAAAGTTGAACACCGTGATCGGTGTAAGTCATCAAGATGGACCTGTTGTTATCGCTACCAATAGCCTCCTACTTCTTCTCAACCTCCCTCACGTCCTGGAGCACCTCCCTAAACCTCCTATTCTTTTACATGACGTGGTCAACTTTGGTCCTCTCCCACTCCCCCCTCAAAGTGGAACTCTACGGCGTAACCGCTTTACGTCTGGTCTTTTGGCTGGTCCCATCCTTATTGTTCCTGCTCTTCGACACCTTGGTACCCTCATTATCAGAAACCATAAAGTTCAACTCATCTTTACCCCGCTTGGACTCCCGTACGATCACCAAGTTGGTCACCCTCGCTTTATTCAACTTCGGTCTGGAAACTGCTCTCGAGTTTGGTAGCTCGTTGTTTCTATCCACCATGCTTCAGGAACCCGTCTTCCGCACCTCAACTACCTTGCCATTACCATGGCAAATGATCAAGCACATAGCCCTGCTCTTCACCGCCAGGGAATTTCTCACTTACTACATCCACCGCTACCTCTTACATCCTCCCACCACCCAAGCACGCAAACAAACCGGCGGTATTTCAACCCTTCACAAAAACTATGCGCATAACCTGAGAGGTCCACCATTCTCACTACAGTTGATGTGTGACCATCCGTTACCCTTTCTGCTGCACCGGTTCCTCCCTCTCTATATACCCGCTCTGGCTCTGCGGAAGGACCTGCATGTTTTAACGTATTTTGCCTTCGTTGGGTTAGCCACGATTGAGGAGACCCTCTCAATGAGTGGGTATACAGTCATTCCTGGAATCATAATGGGGGGAATCACGCGCCGCAACGCTTTGCACTACTGCAGACCAGTCGGCAACTTTGGGTGCTGGGGATTCCTGGACTGGGTCCACGGTACGTCCCTAGGGAACGACGTGGTGAAAGACATCAAGGACGAGGCAAGGAAACATCGTCTGAAGGAGCGCAGCGCGAAAAAGGCGGATGATGCGGGGGGTATGTTGCAGAATGGCGTCGAGGGACTCAGGAGGAGTGCGAGGAGCAGGACGGGCAGGAAGAGCAACGCTAATAACGGGTATTAATCTGCCGTTCTGTCAGTGTGTGGTTATGGGTTGGGATTTGGAGTTGTGTGTGTATTTGGAGGATACCCCTGTATATGTTGTGTTTTCTTTGCTTTTTGTTGGTAAATTATGAGGTATGACTTGAAAGCTTAACTGGACAAACTGTGCCCAGGATACATCCCCCGTTCTAAGCATGGTTAAGCATGGTGCAAAGTTGCTAGCACACAAAAGAGGAGATATGCAAACCGATTGCAACTTTGTCTTAAGCTTGTTGAGAAGCAGCACAATAAATATCAAGTAACGACTCGCGAATAAAGAGAGGCCCAACGCCCCATGTTGTAACGCCTTCCTGTGCTCCGATTCCTAGCAGAGCAGATGCACTCCCTCTATGTATACTTTGTACAATTATTCCTCCAAAATGGGACCCAGCTAGGGACACTGGAAATATCTACCTGCTGCATACGTAAGCATCTATACCCACCCGACACCCTATATGTGTGTGCATTTCTATTTCCCCACACCGTTTATTACCCTCAGAATAATGATGAGACCCATTTAAAAATGACCACACAGAAGAACCATGAGCAGACCCAAAGCATCTACAAAGACTTCAACAACCCCATAGCCGAATCTAGAGACCCACGGAATGACTATGCCCACCCCTTCTTGCCCTTAAGCCACTTGACACTATCAACACCAGCCTGCACACGCATGCCGAAACGGGCATCCAGGACGAACGTCTCGTTCTTGGAGACCTTTTCTAGGTACAGCTGGCACTCATCTGTCTTTTGCTTGCGGAACTTCTCAACCTCTCCCTTCTCGGAGGGCCAAGATTCAGCGCTGCAAACATCCATCCACGCGACAGCGGCGATCTCGTAGTTGGCAGCGGGGATGCAGTAGTCGTCTCTGGTCGGACCCTTGAAGATGGTCCTACACAGGCATTAGCATAATCCACAACAATCTTTGGTCCTTAGAGGGACGTACTTATCCATCCCCAAAACAGTCTCAGCCAGCGCCTTGGCCTCTGCCCCCCTTCCCAACTCCCTCAGCAGAGCGCACTCAGCAAGCGCATGGATAGCAAGCTCATCCTTCTCCTCCTCCTTGGTTATTTTCTCGAGCTTGCCTTTATCTCCCATAGTGCACCGGTCCCAGGTGACATACGTCCTAGCCTTCTCCAGAAGGTGTGGCGCCATGCGCTTGCATCCATTCCAGAGATAAATCATCTCGACAGCCGGACTGACACATACCGCATCCGCCAGGTCGAGGTTATGTGCTTTAGCACGCTCCTCCCACTTGGTGATTTTGCGGCATACAAACACCTCAAACGGCATCTGCCGGGCCATGAATCTCTTCTTGCCCGCTACCGTGGGCGCCTTGCGGAAATATGCCTCCGCCCCCCTCCTATGCTTCCCCACCTCCGCCTCTTGAGCCCCCTGGTGAACAGCGTCACGGTAAAGTTCCAGCTCAGCACACCCAGCCATGTAGTAGTACAGTGCATGTGACCAGTTATTGAGCTCGATACACCGAAGGAAGTTGTCGCGCATAGCGGGCCATTCCATGACGTACATCGAGTTCATGCTCAGCTCAAAGCTGTTGAGGGCCGTGATCTGCCGCATCTTGCTGTCCGTGTTGGCGGCCAGCATCTTGATGGCCTCTTCCAGTCTCTTGGAGTTGGCCAGCACGCGGGCCTCTTCGAGCTTCCAGAGTCGCGAGTCGGGAAAATGGACGCGCATTTCTGTGAGTAAAGCAGAACACTTGTCCTTGGGATACCCCACGATCTCGTCGTCCTTGGCGAGTTCCGCAATGTCTTGCTCGCTTGGGAGAATGTCCGCAAACCCCAAAAGACCGTTGTAGTAACCCAGCAGTAAGAGGCCGGCCATCGCTCCATTGATGTTGGGAAACTTGGTGGACTGCCATAGCATCTTCACGCCCCTGTCACGATCGCCCTTAAACCCAATCACGTACAGCAGACGGGAGAAGGCCGGTGGGACCATGGAGAGGATGAGGAGTAGCACGCCAAAACACATATTCGCCCCGCTGTGAACAAAGACATCGACCGTCGACTTGAAGTGCGCGCTGTCGGTGCCAAAGTTCTTGAGCTGCTCGAAGCTCCGTGCAAGAGGAGGCGTCCGGAGCGATCCGTCGGCCACGGACAGCTGCGCCAGCTTCTCGTCCAACGCTGCTGTATCCGTGCCCGGCGTTCCCGGCGTCTGCGTCCCCGACCCAACATCAACAAACTCCTCGTCACTGCCGTCATTTTCCTTTGGGATAGGGGTTCCGTTCTGGTCGAGGTCCGCAAACTCGGAATCGTCAAAGCTACCCGGCATCTTATCGTCGGACATCCTATGCCGTTTCGGCATGTCTTTGGGAGCAGCGCCCGGGTTTTGCACCCGTTTCAGGTACTCCGCTTCGGCGGCCATGATGCCATCCAGCGTGATGTACGCCTTTCGCAGCTTGTAGAAGCCCTTCAGACCCTCCGTCAAGCTCTCGTGCAAGACGGCTACCACGGCATTCATGAGCTGCGCCTCCGCGTGGACGAGCGCAAACTCGCTGCCCGGCGGGTAGATGTTGTCGTTCTTGGTTGCAGTAGTACTGCTGCTACCGTACCAATAGCTACCACCGCCGGAGTTCTTTGCAGCCTCCTTCTCAGCCTTCTTCATGTCGTTCCATGCTCGGGTCTCGCACTCAGTCAACCGACTCGCTGCTTCCGCCATGATCTCCTTTTCGAATCCGAGGATGCTCCTCATGAACGTGCTCACGCCTAGTCCGAGCTGGTGGAAAGTCGACCCATCCTCGCGCAGCCGTAAGCGTGCCTCTGCGCCCTCAATATCGTCGTTCATGATAAGCCCCGCAGCCACCATCGCATCCTCTATATCCGACAGTTCTTGCTGGGCTGCGCCGGCGTTGCCATCTGCTTGTAGCGCGGGTGTGCTGGCCCCGGGGCTGGGTGTTGTGCTTGAAGCTTTCGAGGAAGAAGGAGGCCTGAGGAATGGTGCTGCCGTGCCTGGAGCTTTCGAGGAAGGAGGCCTGAGGAATGGTGGTGCTGCTGTGCTGGGCGCGGACGAACCGCCGCCGCGAAACCAGGAGCGCAGAGACGACATCTTGGGTGCGCAGAAGTTCGAAAGTTTCCGCCGCCGTTGCAGAATCGAGGACGGGCGGTACAGTAACACCAACCGCCGACGAGAAATCCGTATAAATACAACGAATGAAGAGAAACGGAGGGGAAAACACCACTCAAACACAACGAAAAGAAAGGCAGTGAAAAAAGAGCTCCCTATAGAAGAACTCGGTGCAAAATTGGATCGTTATAGCGACCGAGTCAGGGTAGGCAGTGGGCTGGCCCGTTGGAACGGTTGAAGTAAGCCGAGGGGTCCGCGGCGGAGATGCTGTTGCTCGCTGACAGCGGGTGCTATGGGCAAAAGCAGCTAAAAAGTCAGCCCCGCCAAACAATGGCCGGAATGACGGCCGTGACCTTTTTTTTTTAGCTTTGCTAGCTAGCTTGAAGTGCTCGCGTGACGGTGTCAGTTGTGCAACCTCTGAACTCAATTGGGGAAGGTTTGACCAAACTGAAACTGCAAGGACTTAAGAAACGGACAGGAGCAGAGGTTTCCTGCCGTCCGAAGAAAGAAAGGCTGACGGGATGACGTTGTACTTTATGTACGGGGACTTTACGTTCTGAATGTCAGCATACATGCAGATACGTAGCAGGATCTGGGCGCTAGGTAGCTTCTGGGATCTGCCCTGCCCCTCACAACTCAATCCGGGTGCATGCGTGTAGGTTCAGGTCCACTGCGAGGCATACTTAAGCTCCGAATTCCGATATTGCCTGGGATGTATTCTGGATAAGCTTTGACGGTCGCTTTTAAACTTACGAGAATTTTGCTATTGGTACATGTCTACACCGTAAACAATAGGCGACTGGGCTGCAGTACACACCAACCTACGTAGCACGATGCATTCGTCTGCCCCCTGAACCGGGCACTGTGATGGAGCGGAGTCAAGCCCACGCTTATCTCCGGGTAACGGCTGAACGGGGCATAACACGCGGAGCAGCCCAGACCAAAGCGCGCCGTCGGTGCCGTTGGTTCGAGTTGTCCTACCAACAGAGCGGAGGAGTTGGACTTTGTCCGCCGCACGTTGGTATGGTGTCCCGAGTCCGACTGTAACTTGGATTCTGTACCCTGTCACGCTTTGTCTTTGTTTTAGTGTTCCAGTTGGGTGTACCAACACGCGGCCTGAGTGAGCACGTATCTTATCGCGGTTGAGCAGGTGGGGCAACAAACAACCTTATCAATCAACCTTCAGCCGCCTCAACGGCGCATCAGCCACCACCGCTAAAATCTCCGACGCCACATTTGGGAAAGCACCCGCCTCACCTGAAGCTCTGAAGCTGCGAACCGACTTGATTGACGTCGTCCCGCTGCCTACAGCTCACCTTTGTTATTCCGACACAAACAACCCCAACCAGCTCCACGAACATATATCAACGGCCGGCTAATCTACCAGCGCCGTCACTCGTCGTTCGTAGGCCCACTTTCACGATCGCATATTCCGACCGGCCAGACAGCGAAGATGGCGTCCTCAACAACAACCGCAAAGAAAGACGACAAGGCGCCCGCGCAGCAGGCCGCCCCGGCAGAGCAACAGCAGCCCACCCAAAAGGCAGCGCTGGAAGAGGACGACGAGTTTGAGGATTTTCCTGTAGATGGTACGCCCCATGCTCCGTCTGCTTTCGCTGCCTCCCCTCCTGCCCTGTACCCTCTACCCCTTCTGCTTCCCCGCCCTTCGACACCGCATATCTTCAGCCTTCTACTGTTTCACATCTGCATGCTGTCCAAGCTGTTTCCCCTACCAACACGAGCACCGCTAGCATACAGTTAGCGCATCATGCTGGAGTGGGAGTAACACAGCATGCACATTGCTATCTTGACTGTGACGTGCACTCGTGGAAGCAAATTGCTAATGAGAGACACGAAAAACAGACTGGCCGGCAGAGGAGACAGAGGCGGCAGCCACAAAGGACTCCACAACACATCTCTGGGAGGAATCCTGGGACGACGATGACACCACCGATGACTTTTCGAACCAGCTCCGGTAAGCCCCCCCCCCAAATCCAAGTTAAATGTGGCAACACCAGCGTGGTGATACACGGATCGAGAGATAGACTGGAGACGGGACAGAGAATGATGAGGCTGATAATGTGCTGTTTGCAGGGAGGAGCTGAAGAAGGTCGAGGCTTCTAAGAAGCGATGAACGCCAACATAACGGTACTGCGATAAAAACCACCGCCAACGGGCGACGATGGCGATATACTCGTGCGAGCGCTGTAGCGCCTTGCACAACGAACACCATTCAAACTTGGGGCTCGGTGATAACCCAGGGCAGGCGGGAACTTACGAGGGCTTCTTTTCAGCCGGAAAGGACTAGCATTAGATGAGTGACAACTGCCTTATATGCCATAGTTCCCCACCGAAGAAGAATAGTAAATACGGGTTAATGAATAAGTTTGTCTGTTGTACGCGCACAAGAATAGCGATTGTATTGTTACGCGGGAATGTGAGCACTCACGAACCACCGATCCTAGGTGTACTTGTGACTTAAAAATATTCTATTTGGTTGTGCCCGTTTTACGGTACTAAAGACTAGCCATACCAATCCGAGCCCGGCCTTTCCATCATGTATAATCAGCCGCCCTTTTTTTTTTAAAACGGGTCATAACATTACTCAATCATTCCACGTGACTTGAAAACACTTTACTTACGCTCAGACAGCGCAACGACACCAGGAAGGGCCTTGCCCTCGAGCAGCTCCAAGCTAGCACCTCCACCAGTGGACACGTGGCTGAGCTTGTCCTCAGCACCGTACTTGGCCGCGACAGTCGCGGTGTCACCACCACCAATGATGACAATCTTGCCCTTGCTGGCGGCGGCGACGGCAGCGTCAAGCATGGCCTTGGTGCCGTTGGCAAACTTGTCAAACTCAAAGACACCAGCGGGTCCGTTCCAGAGGATGGTCTCGGCGCTGTCGATGGCCTCCTTGAACAGCTTGTTCGACTTCTCGCCGCAGTCGAGACCCATCCAGCCGTCAGGGATACCGGTCTCGTCGGTGGCGGTGCCAGTCTCGGCGTCCTTGTCGAACTTGTTGGCGGTGATGTAGTCGACCGGCAGCACAACCTTGACGTTGTTCTTCTCGGCCTTCTTCATCAGGTCGCCAACAGTCTTGGAGCCGGCCTCGTCGAAGAGCGAGGTGCCGATGGGCACGTTGTAGAGGGTCTTCTTGAAGGTGAAGGCCATGCCGCCGCAGATGATGAGGGTGTCGACCTTGTCGAGCAGGTTGTCGATCAGCTGGATCTTGTCCGACACCTTGGCGCCACCGAGGATGGCGAGGAAGGGGCGCTTGGGCGACTCGAGCGCCTTGGCGAAGTAGTCGAGCTCCTTCTTCATGAGGAAGCCGGCGGCCTTCTGCGGCAGCTCGATGCCGACCATGGAGGAGTGAGCGCGGTGAGCAGTGCCGAAAGCGTCGTCTGCACACACATTCCACGTTAGCAACGATACAGAAAAGGGGTGAAGTAGGTGTGTAAAAAGGGGGACTGACTGATGTAGACATCTCCCAGCTTGGTGAGGCCCTTGCGGAACTCCTCGACCTTGGCCTTGTCGGCCTTGACCTTGTTTCCGTTCTCGTCCTCACCCTTGCCCTCCTCCTCGATGTGGAAGCGGAGGTTCTCGAGGAGAACGACACCGCCGTTCTCAGTCTTGGACACGATCTCCTCGACCTCGGGGCCGACGCAGTCGGGCGCAAAGGTGACGCTCTTGCCGAGCAGCTTCTCGAGCTCGGGCACGACGGGCTTGAGGGAGTACTTGGGGTTGACACGGCCGTTGGGACGGCCCAGGTGGGACATGAGAATCACGGCCTTGGCGCCCTGGTCGATGGCATACTTGATGGTGGGGATGGCACCGACGATACGTTGCGGGTTGGTCACCTTCTTGTCGGAGTCAAGGGGGACGTTGAAGTCAACCTGGTTAGCTCAGTGTTAGCTGATGACTTAGGCACAACACCATTGCGGATCAGGCGACTAAGAGCTCGACTTACGCGGATGAGGACGCGCTTGCCCTTGAGGTCGACATCCTCGATCGAGAGCTTGTTTGACAGAGACATCTTGTGGGATTTCGGGAGCAATTGGCAGGAAACGAGTGCTCTGAGCCGGCAGATGATCACGCGAGACCAGGATGAAGCTAGTATTGTGAGGTTTGACAGAAGCGTAAACAAAAGGGGTTCGTTGAGTCTATGGAGCTGTGAAAAAGACGCAGCTATGATGAGGACAGGATGGAGGGGTGGAGGGGTAAAAGTGGTGGGGTTATTATTTGCTGGGGAGCTGTGACGTCGGGTGATCGTTAGCTGATTTTTCTGCGGGATAAAAACAGCTGTTCTGGAACCTAAGCTCCGATTGAGCAATCGCAGGTCCGAAAATCGAGGCGTGCCCGGTGGCTGCAGTAAGTGCAACCATCAGTTTCTGCAGTCAGCGCCTTCTTGTTATTGGTTTTCGTCTCCGATGCGGTGCGGTGCTACCGTGACGGACGAGATTCACGTTGGCGGTATAGCGGACGGTATAGAAGGCAATATCAGTTTGTCCTTTGTGTCTATTGATACAGCAATGCAAATTATTTGCAAGTTCGACTTCACTCCATTCGCCAGCCAAGTCCAACGCAATACCCTTACAGAAAGAGAGAGCCCTTACCATGCCGAACCTATGCATATCCATGCTTGTCCATATTACCGAACCGCCGGCACCCATTCCATCCTTTGTGTATTACCAGGGGGCCCGGCGAGTGCCTTGTTTTGTTTCCTACTGCACCTGTATGTGCAGCTTCATGTCGTTTCTTCAAGCTAGCCGCACTCTGGGTGAGTTCGGGGCAGACCGGCTTTGCAGCGCAACATCCTCGGCAGCGTTGGTGAGAGACAGATAGGCAGTCCAAGCAATTCCGACAGTGGAAACAAACGGCTGCACGATGAAGCATTAGCGTCACATTCCCATTAACCAACAGATATAAGAGGGCGAGCACGACTTACCAACTGGAACTGCACCGGTATGAGCCGGAAGTTGATGACCTGCACAGCAGGCCAGACCAGAAAGTTGGCCTTAAGCGTCGGCACGTACATGTCGCGCAGCTTCTGGTAGACGGCCCTGCGTCCACCGCCCTCGGCCACCGTCATAACGGTGAAGAAGCAGGCGATACCGAACGGCGCAAAGATCAGCTGGTCAAAGACCACCCGCTTCATGGCCGGCAGCGCCGCAGCCGTCTTTGTGATGGGGAACGACTTCTCGAGGAACTTGAACCACCGGAACTGCACGGGCGCCATGCAGAAGCCGTACGCCATGAACCGAGTCAGCCGCTCAAAGTCAAACGGCGGCGGCAGCAACTTCGACTCGGGGATCAGTTCCCTGTCGGTAAACGGGTCCTTGAGCTCGACGGCGAGCGGATCGTCCCGGGGGATCGGGGACTGGCCCGGTGGGGTCTTCCGGAGAGCGCGCTCCCGGAGAGCGCGCTCCCGGATCGACGTTATGGACTGTGCGACCGTGTCGGCAATGCCACCCAGGACCGCGTTGGTCACCATCATCGTGAGAACTGCACGGAACAACCGGTATCAGCATATTTGCAGAGTATTGGTATGCGGCAGAACCAGACTGCAGATGGTGAGTATTAGCAAGGGATGTAAAACGTACTAGGTCGCTCATCGTAATACGCATTGAAGCGGCTCGTGAGCCGCGCGATAATAGCCATCTCGATGAAGAGGATGACAGCGTGCAGTAGAGGCTAGAAGCAAACAAAGCATTTCAGTCAGTATCAACTGAGGTTCGTCAATAGGGACGAGGAGCGCAGGGGCCGGACGACGTGGGAATGTTCCAGAAATAGTGTGCAAGTGAAGCCAAAATAACAGACAACACGGTGGGACTTACAACGCGACCGTAGATATATTTACTATTGATGGTCCGAATCCACCTCCTCCGTGTCAAATCCCAAGACATATTGTGTTCGAGTTCACGAAGAGGACCCTGAATGACAACTTTTAAGGGATGCGCGCAGACAGGTGTAGCCTGCACTCTCAAAGCGCAAAAATGCGTTGGTAGCAAGAGCAAGTGCCCCCCTGGTCTATGACGAAAGGTGGCACAAGGTTTGGGTCGCGGCTCCTATCTTTCCAAGTTAATAATTCCCCGATGATGGCGCTCGCGCGTGTGACTGGCTGGATCTGACAGCTGGCGCGATAAGCAGTCTGGGCGCAATGTGTGCAGAAGTGCCGTGGCCTTAATCTTCTTCGAATTCGTCGTGTTATTGACAGATGCACAGTGATGAAGTGCGATGATGAAGAGTGATCTGTTGATGGAAGAAAAGTCTGACACTTTGCATTGCCGTCGTGCTGGCTGACGTCGAGGCCCTGCAATGCGTCGGATTTGGACAGCCCGTCTGGCAGCAGCACCCGGATGCCCCCCGCCAACCACTTTTTTTAGCCGATGATCACAGCCGCATCTGGGCCAAGTCTGTTTCTTGCAGTGTTTCACATCGCGTATCGCAACACCAAAGCAGCGCTTTTTTCTTAGCCTACGCAAGTAATCTCAATCGCATGTGAACTACCTACACTGGATACGCATATGGTCCGGAATATCAACAATTCGAAAATTTTGGATACTTTCTCGTATTGAGAGAGCGAAATGCTCATTTGCTCGTTCACTAAGACCCCTGTTTCCCTTAGAGGCCTCTTCCCTGAAGAGGAGATTGGCACCCGGATTACAGTGGGGTGTAAGCCACCTGCCTGAAGCGCTGGCAAGTTGGCTGGTTCCCCAGAAGGCAAACCCTCCACTCCGTTCTCCAAGCCCCCTTATCCATGTGATATTTACAAGAAGAAGTTGACCGAAGGCCTAGAATACCCAATTGTCTTCGGCCACTGACTATAATCCGCCTGGAACAGAATGGCATCATTGCAGTCACTTCCCAAGGAGGTGTTATTAAGCCACGCAGGCTCCCAATACCAAACCCCCCTCCCCAATCCACCAGGTACCTCCTGTACAACCTTGATCACATCGTGCATCCACTCCGTTTGCCCGGGCACTGAATATGGAATCTCCGGCTCCGATGACTCCGGGATAGGATTGTACTGCCCGTTGCAAACAGCCGGGTAGTCCGTCTCAACAACATGTATCGGCTTGCCATACTTCAATGCCAGCGCATGCAGACTACCCCTGAGATTGTCGAAAGTAGCAGCCGTCCCGTAAAACGGGTAAAAGCTGAACCCAAACACGTCCCATGCACTCGGCGGTACCCCGGCGCCCGTCAGCGCACCGAACCATCTCTCCTGAAGGGTCTGGTTCCAACCATTATCGATGTGGATCATCACCTGCGGTTGCTTTACCCCGCTATCCCATGCCCAGGAGGTAGTGGCGTCGTCGACCCCAGCCCGCGCAGCTTTGTATAGAGTCGCGACGTTGGTAAAGTTCTGAACCAGCTTGGAGAACGGCTGCGTGTCGACGTCGACGTACCCAACCGGCCAGAGCATCCCATGACGTATCTCATTGCCCAAACTGACCATGTCCAGTTCCACGCCCGCTCGCGCAAATGCCATCAGCGTGTCCGCCACATATGCACGGAGGGTTCTCGCGAGCGATGTGACGTCGGACTTGGGCCAGGCTGCTGGGATAGGCTGCTTCTGGGGGTCTGCCCAGCTGTCTGCGAAGTGGAAGTCCAGGTAGAGTTTGTGTCCGGCGGCCTGGAACCGTTTGGCG
This sequence comes from Diplogelasinospora grovesii, assembly GCA_033297225.1. Lineage (NCBI taxonomy): Eukaryota > Fungi > Ascomycota > Sordariomycetes > Sordariales > Diplogelasinosporaceae > Diplogelasinospora > Diplogelasinospora grovesii. Next base: position 27,960 of record MU853818.1, on the reverse strand, counting down.
AGGGTCAGGGTGTAGTTGAGGCCGTACACGCCATCTGAGGGATTAACCCAGATGCGCAGACGGACGGCGTTCATGCCGCCGTCCGCGAGTATAGCGTCCGCTGGCCGGGTGGCGTTCCCTCGCGCGGTGTCGACGAAGAAGAAGTTGTCGCTCTCCTCGAGCATCAGCAGGGAGGAGAGGTCATGGCCGCGGTAGAAGGAGGGCTGCTTCCCTCTGCCTGCTGCGAGGGCCAGCCCGGCGGATAGGATCAATCCCAGAATTGTCCGTCTCATGTTGCCGAGAGTAGTAGGCTCGGAATGAGCTACATCTTGGCAGTGAAGAGAATCGGACGAGCACTCTTAAGAGATTCTACTGCCCATGATCTCGGTCATCCAGTACCGATGCTCGCCGCAACCTTCCGAAGGTATCATGATGCAGAGTATAACAATTATTCCGTTGTTGTGGGGAATCCTTGCAACGTATTCGGCTCTTATTCTCTCTGGGGCAACTCTCGGTCGAACGCACGATTGGTGCGCCTGCAGTCGCAGTGGTCGATGCAACCTCGTCTCCAACTTGGAGACGGTCACCCCAACTGTCCCGCCGATCTGGATCTTGAATGCTGGACGGACTACACCTGACCAACAACGAACATGATTAATTATGCCAAACATCAAGGTATCGATGAACGGGGGCCAAATTTGGGTCATGGTATCTACCCCAGCCAAATAAGGTGTAAGTGACACCGCAGGCTGCATGTAGCCAACCGCATAAAACCTCTCCCGCGTGACCAAGCTCCAACCCAACCCTGTAGCTCAAAGGTGTCCGCGGGAAAGCACCACAATTGCGCTGCATGAGGTGCGCAGTGTTGGCGTAGCGGTTAGTTATCACCCGTCCGTATTAATAACCCCCCGGACCAGCCAACCGCCCTTGCGGCAGTGATACAAACGCTGTGAAGGGGTGAAGTTGGTGAAGTTTTTGTGCATGTGAATGGGGATGGGACAGAATATGGAGTAAGTAAACCAACAAAGTCAACTACGTATACAGGTCCCGTACACAACGTTGGCCCGTGTTGGAGAGGCTCAGCAACGAAGCGGGTCAAGACCTGTCACGGTTGGTAAGAGGCGCAGCTCAGCTGGGGCAATTCCTGGGGTGCGTAGCCGCGGAGAATCAAGCAAGTAAGGGAGCGTGAACTGGAACCAACACTCTTGCGCATGTGTGTACTTCCATATCCTTATAAATTCGGCGTTGCTTTTTGAGGGTTGGTGTAGGTGCCATTTTATGCCTCATGTGGTGATGACGTAGCTAGAAAGGAGCTCTCGTGTATATAAGGTCCAGTCAATCCTGAGACAACACTGTCCCATGCTATGGTGGGAATAATGCCCCTGGCATCACACATTACGTGTACATAGACACAGAAACTCGAGGATCACGACGACAGAGACCTTAAAGAATCACACAGAAACTGTAGTCACGATTGGGGTTAATGGGTGTGATTTGAGCTGTCCGAACCTCTCAACCTGGCCAGAGAAAACAAGTCCATCATCCAACTCGAAAAGCAAATGCGATATTCCATTCCCCCTGCGAAGATAGACTACCTGTAGTCTACTTCAACCTCTCCATGTCCCGCCCCTGTAGAGCACCTGCAGTTCAGGCAAAGAACGTCCGTATCCTCCGAGTTCGTGGCCCTGTAATTAACTGTGTCAGGCTCGGATTCCCGGAAAGCAATGGAAAAAAGATAGAAGAGAATAGATCTTTTGTGGTGGGCAAGGGCTCTACTTACTGATGATGTTGCCATATACAAGCCATCCCCTAGGCGAGCGGACCCTCCTCAACTGAGTTACTTGCTGCTAGACATGGGAGGGGGTCTTGGCGTGGGGGGTGATGGGTCCCGTGTACCTCCCCCAGTTCCGTCTACGGCCATGGCTAGAAGATACTGTGAAAAGTATCGAGTCGAGTTGATTGTGTGTTTGGAAGCTGAGCCTTGAGGTTTGCTGATTAGTTGAGTGTGTTGAGGTGGCTTGGGATGTCTGGTGATGAGATGATGAAATGATGAGTGTGAGAGAAAGAGATGATGGGAAGGAGTGCAGGAGAGCGAGCTTTTATACTTTGAGAAGACCCTCATTCACCTGTCAGAAACTGAAATTGCGAACCTTAGGTCTCTCAACCGTGACTCAGAGGAGATTTTGTTGGATTGCAAAACGACTTGTGTCCTGCTTGTGGCGTGAGCTCCCTACAGGAAAGAGAAAGTTGCCTCCGCCGTTGGCTGGCTATAGTCTCGTCGTGGCCGAGACCGACCAACCTGACGCGTAAACAAATCTCCAGGTCGCAAGATTGGACCTGAGCTTCCCTGGGCCTCGCGCATTGTGCAGTGGGATGAGTGTAATGCGGGCCAGCATTCCTTGTGGAGTTCACAGTAATGTTGGAAGACAAACGGTCTTTTGGAGTTTGAAGAATATAGCAGAGCAGGAAATATAGCGATAGGGATTAAGTGGTGTTCGAAGTTAAGGAAAAGCAAGTTGGTTCATTCATAAGCTTGTATCTCTGTTTGTCATTGGGGAATTACCATTTTATTTCTACCCAGATGACTCACATTCCAATGCAGCCAACATCGCCAACGCCTTGCACATATAAAGACGACTACAACCTGAAACAGTTCACAAGGCAATATGCAGGCAATAATTGTAAAAGAACGCACGCGAGCCAACTCGTTGGTTTCTGTAATAAACCCATTTTTCAATTTAGAGCCTCGAGGGCGCCCGGCAGGCATTCCAGGCCTCCATAGACAAGGGAGACCTCGGGAGATTCCGAGCAATCCTTAAACGAATCTTGATGCGCGATGCCCGATCAAATAGCGCTGTATGCATGGCGTTCTGTCTCGGAGACGTGGTAGGGGGTGAACCAATAACAAACCCATCAGTTACATACTTAGTTGATGACATGTCAGTGACTGACTGACTTTCTCTGGGCGAAACGACCGGAAAGGGCAGTTGGCAGTGGGGGCTGCTGAAGGATTCTGACGTGCGTAGGTGGCTCGTGCCCGATACTTTCAACCAACCACAGCACGGTACTTAGGTACGTAGTGACCTCGCGGACTGAGCAGTAAGGGATGGGTTAGGGTTTTGTATGGGACCTACAGTTAAGACCATGTCTACAATTCACCAGGACGCTCTCGTAATTTTCAAGCCACACCAACAGTTGGCCAAACATTACGGCCTGGAACTGGTTCTTCAGTCGTTCGTCACAGTTCCATGGCGTAGGAGTTTCTTTCCCAACCGCAAGTGGCTTTATCTTTGACGTGTATAAAACCTGCCTTTACTCTGCTTCCCTTGTCTCTCTCTCCCTCACTTACTTCACTTCACTTCACCATCATTTCAAAGAAAAACGCACGAGAGTAAGTAGCACGCCCCGTCCCCCAGAGCCCTCCAATACTCATTTTTCAAGCTCGTTCCTAACATCCATTCAGCTACAGGCAGTCATGGCCATTCAAGTCATGTCCCCCCAGGACGCCGCCTGGTTCGCTGATAAGCCTGGTCTCCTCGCCGACCTATATCTCGGTACGGAGCTCCCTCTCCTATCTACAGGTATCCTAGACATGCCAATCCCCGACGAGCCATGGGAGCCCGACTGGCCTGAGGACCCAGAACCTCCTCGTCCACCCACTCCAGGTGGGCACCCTCGTCCGGGTCCGCTCCAACCTCGACCCAATGTTCCTTCGCCGCCTCCTACCCCCTAAATCATTGACCCAAGCAAGTAGCGTCTGGTCTGAGGGATCATCGGTAAGTAACCCTACAACACCACAACGCGCAACACCCACACTGTTACCCCTATCACTTCCTTCCGATACAGCTTGACACTAACACATTCGATTACAGGGCCACGAAACAGACGATACGGACACTCTTTACATGGGGCTGACTGGTGATGGACACGGAAGGGAATATCAGATGGCCAAGGAGTCTGAAGTAATTCAGACAGGGACCTGACATGATGATGGCCAAGGAGGATTACGTATTCGCGTTCAGCTGGATGATGGAATTGAGCTCTGCTCTATAGTTCTTTCGCACAGCGCAATAACACTTTCATTAAACTCCCCATTGACTGTATCTTTTCGTGATGGTATCTATGTATCTAACGCTCAAAGGCCGTTCTCCTGTAAAGAAAGACCCTTTCTCTCCCCCCCTAAAGAAAGCCCATTATCCAAGCATAAAGTGACAATACGTTATGCCTACTTCTTGCTGGCCCTCTTCTTGCGGCCCCCCCGCTTCCTGACGCCTCCCTTCTTGTTCCCCTTGACCTTGGCTTTGTTCTCCCTTTTAACTTGCTTGGTTCCTTGCTCAAGCTCATCTCCTCTCTCAAGCCGGCTTTCTCTACTAGGCTCGCTTTGTTCGACAGAAGCGCCCCCAATCCCCTTCCCCTTAGAGTTCGCCACTGGTTCGCCAGAGACATCAACCCCAAGTCTCTCCCGACAATCAGGGCAGTACCACGAGTCTCCCTCCCCCGGTATGGCCTGTCTGTCCAGGCCTACGCATTCCGGATGATACTTGACCCCTGCGCAGCCCCCCGTGCACGTCTATGCAACAGGTTAGTCTGCAGTCTATACACCGATCATGTGATTGATCACCGCATTGGAATGGGGAAAATACTAGTTCCTTACCTGGAAGTTCCAGCACCGGATCATGAGACGGTAAAATGGTCTGTAACAGCCCGTGATGCAATACTTTCTCTTTTTGCACAACCCCACTGTCAGCGGTACCCTTTGAAAAAAGAAAAAAAGGCGTGTCGTGTGTTGTGTTGCCAGGCTTACCCATGTCCGGTTGGATTCGGCGTAGTTCGGGCGCGGGTTGCGCGCTATGCGGGCGCTTCGGCGTGGTGAAGTATTATCTGACATATTTACTATCGACCTATTATGAAGACTGTTAGGATGAGAGCTGATGGTATACCAACGAATTGGGGGGGAAATACTGTTGTGTGATGCGCGTAAATGTGTGTGTGTGTGTGTATGTTTGCGGATGTGATGCCAGAATTGTGATGGAATGTCTGAGTTAAAAAAAAAAAAACGCGTCCGTAGGAGAGAGATCAGGCGGCAGGTTTTATATAGACCTCAGTCCTGTGATCTCTGGATTTTATAAGGCAGGTTTTTACAAAGGCGAAGAAAGGGGGGTGAAGGGGTTTCTTGGTTTGTCTTTCAGTGTCATTCTCCCCGACCCGACCACAGTTTCTTGTGGTAATACCAGCACAACAGAGCACTATGCAATCTCGCACGGATTGTCCTCAGCAATTCCCATTGTCGGCAGGATTCCTAAGCTGCCGCTGCTTTCACCTGAGCTGCCCCTGAGCTGGGCTGGAGCCTGCCAGTGGTGATCCTTGATGTGGGGCACCTCGGCTGAAGTTGCCTGGATCAAACTCTGTGCCTAGGTAGTTTTTTGGAACATTGTGTACTGCCACACTAACTGCTAAAGCCAGCGCCCTGCAATATCTTCATGTTCATCGAGGCTGTTATATAAAAGACGAATCTCGTCATTTTTGCTCATCATGCGACATTTTGGTCCGACGGACAGATGCGCGTCTTGACCATCTAGCACTGTGAAATACCAAAGCCTGTTAGTTCTAGAATCATAACCACTGCGGCATGTTGGAGAGACTTACCGTCGGCTCCACATTCTATTGCTTGTACATACAGGTCCTTAGCTGCGTACGAGACTGCCACCACAATGCGTAACCATGTCCTGCAAGTTGGCTGTGCTGGAACACGAATTTGCGTGCTGACGACAGCAACTGATTCGTAGGGTCAAGTAGCCTGCGAATGTAGCATTAGCAGACGTGAAGTGGATCAAGTAGCTCGACTTTCGCATGGTTCTGCACTGAGCTTCACGAACTGAAACTCGATAATATGATATCAGCAAGGGGCTATACAAGACTGACCAGCAGAATACAAATGATAAACAAGACATAATATAAGTAGAAAGAGATCCGATAAAAGAAAATGGTCTAGAGAACGGACGACGTCGGATAGGACGGACGACGCTGGATGGGACGGACGACGCTGCGCTGGCGAGGTGGTTGTTGAACGAGGATGCTTTGGTGAGATTTGAGAAGGCCGCAATTGAAAACTGATCTCTCAACCAGTAAGTAGCAACATGTCGCTGCCAGATTATGTTAGGTAGGCTTAGCGCACCACGCCCCCAGCAGCTCATTTCAGCAACGGCTTGGGCCACGTCACATTTGCACATACAGCCCAGGCCACTACATTTGCAGTTTAGACCACCGCATTTGCAGTTTAGACCACCGCATTTGCAGTTTAGACCACTGCATTCAGGCTTCTCAAAATGTCTCTGGACCTCCCCTCCATTCAACGGCCAACTATTCGATACATAGAACGCCGCCTTTGACACAGTCCAGACTCAGGCACGTACTAAAGGGCTATTCAGATGTGAGATACATCATAGTCGATCCGGCCACGCATCGCCATTGCGATGCCGCCGCTGATTTGACGACCAACGTGCCCAGCGCCACTAGAACTGCGGATTACGCCATGCCCCGAGGCCCTGCGAATCCATCCGTTTGAGTACTCCGTAGGCTTGTAGACAGTGATGTGGTCTAGGTATTTACCTAACCTTTTGGGGGTCTTATTCCTCCCAGTGTATCTGATAATCCGAAATGACATCTACGATGTTATGGCGTAGTTTCAGGTAACGAAGTGTGGCGGCATAAGTCTTCACCTTCTTGCGACTCACTGGGAGCCGTGTGACCGCAGTCATGAGATCGCTAGAGGGATGTCGCCCCTGTCTCAGCAAGGCTTCCCAACAGTGGACCACGTCATCATGTAGTAACCGTTCGCGGCGGCCCCAATTGCTTGACCAGGTAATCTGGGGCCTTCCAGCATTCCTGCTGTATCGGAAGAGACAAGCATGCCCTTCACCACCATTCCATATCTCCAAAGTCTCGAGTTTGGGCATGAAAGCGGCCGCCAGGCCTGCAGCCATCAGCAGCCTGCTGATCTTCCGGCGCCCCACCTCTGGATGCAGCAAACATGATGTCAGAGCCAGCGTTTGAAGATTCTCCCAGGGGACTATGTTCGGATCTTGTTGTTTGGTCGGCCAGAAATCTGCAAGGAAATCCTTAGCATCCACAAGAAAGGCGGCAGACAAATGCTCAAGAGAGCGGCTGGTTTTTGAAAGGGCTTTGGCCAAAGCCCGATTTGTGGATCTGGCCAATCGGTCTGGGTGGAGATGTTTGTTGAAGTCCTCGAAAATAGATAGATCCCGGAGAGTGCTCGGTAAGTCCGATGAGATGAGACGTTTGTAATCTGTAATAATACGTTAGTTGAAGTTCCGATGGCGTGTTGTTGGTCTTTGTATAATAACATCTGGCAAGAAATTTCAACTTTAACATACCCTTCTCAAGCCGTAACTGCTGCTGTGGGTCGACATGATGCCATTGTTCGTAACGAATCCAGCGAAGGCATGTAAAGGTCTCGCGGAGGAGCTTTCTGAGGGAACTAACAGCGATTTTCCGATAGAACTGTCGAGGGATAAGCAGGCCTGTTATAATCTCGACTTTTGGAAACGTCTGCAAGAATGTGCTGAATTCAGGAAGGTCGAGGTTGATAGTCAGTGTTCCCATTATTCTCAGTTTCGATTCCAAACTGACAACATCCCGACGGCCGTCAACCCATCCATGATATGGATCATTCAAGCTGTCGAGTCCAAGTCTAGCGGCCCGTAGTCGATACGCCTCAAAGTGCGTTTCCAAGTCTTCTCTTTCCTGGTATGGATAGCCGTGCTCGAGGTGAAAGTCTCTGAATGTATGCTTCGAGTCACTCGGAGAGTAGGCACCAAGTTCTAATATCGACCTTTTTTCGCGGCGACCACGGCTGATTCGCGTCCACTTTGATAGGATAATCAACAAATTCCAGATTGCTCTGCTGAAGATATTGCTGTTACTATCAAAGTTAGCAACACAAATATGTTAATAAAGATAAAACAATATTGCACTTACTTTCTCATTGTTTCATCACCCTCTTGAGATTGACAGACTGTGCAGTCATACTCGTCAAGCTTGACGCGAAGAGACAGATGCTCGAGGTAATCTCGTCTTTCAAGTTGTCTGATACCCATGAATTGATCGAGACCAGGGATTCGCTCTTGGTCGAGAACAAGTCGCCGAAAGTTCCTCTGTTCGAAAACCGGCTGCCACTCTCGACAGACGCTGGCATAGCCGGCGCCGGCGTACGGTGCGGAATTGAAGTTGTAATCCTCTGCTACCATTTCAAGGATGATCGAGCGAATCTCGGCCGGCAAGCTCCTCCAGTATGCCATAGTGGAGAGACCATTGAAGGGGTTGCAAGGAGGCTTTGAGAGAAAGTTGAAACTAAAAAAAAAAAAACATGGAAAGTCAGGGTGGTGCCGCACATTTATGTGCTCGCCCAGGGCTTATCTTGGCTAGCTCAGGCTTATCTCAGCTAGCTCAGACCACGTATCGCCGATTAAACAACACTCACAGCATCTTAGTCTGTGATCCAGAGACTAAGATGCTGTGACTGTTGTTGGAGGCACACGGACCAGGTGTATATGACGATACATTGCGGGGTCTTGGTGCGGGGAGGATCTGGCCTCTTCTCCTTGTTTAGCTTGTGACTGGGTGTGCTTGAAGGTGTGAGGCTCAAAGGTACATCCGGAGAGGCCGCGCCACAGCGGGTCTGAGATCCTGACACTACGTAGGACAAGTATAAACAAGGAACTAGGTAAGGGACAAAAGTTAAGGGGATGAAGAAACGGAGAGTATCGAGGGCTTTCAACTGGGTTTATATAGAGAACTCTCAGATTAAAAAGACGGTGTCTATAGAGTGCTGCATTCTTTCTGTTCTATGTGCGGTTTGTCCTTGGTCTTTGGTTGAGATCGAAATGGGAGTTTGACTAAAGCAGCTAACTAGTGGAGCCCAACCCCACTTTAGCTAAGAAATGACATTCCGAAATAGTTGATCAGGGTTGCTGAAACTTAAGAAAGTCTGTCTCCTACTTCTCTCCCCATAAAGCTATCATACAATGCACATAGCGGCTTACTTTCAATCCAACAAGTTGTCATCCTCGTAGCCCGGTTGGTTTCCAGAAGAGAGTTGTCGTTCTCTAGCCGCAAGTTCTTCGTCTCTCCGAGCAAAGTCGCTTTCTCTCTGAGCGCAATAATTCTCGAATTGTTCCTCTCTCCAAGAAAGGTCTTCCTCTTTTTGGGCAACTTGTTGTTCTCTCTGAATAAGTTCCGATTCCCTAAGAGAAGGTTCTTTTTCTTTCTTGCGCATCGCTTCTAGTCTGGAAGCTGCTTCCCGAGCTTCAAGCTCGTCTTTTTGCTTCACCCATCTCTTGCGGTCCACTTCCCACCCCTTCTTACTCGCAAAAACTGAATAGAAATTAGCTTTACCACGGCACCCTATCAATAGTCATCATTTGAGTCTTACACTGCTTATCCTCCCCTATAGCGCGCCATTCGAGAGCAAGCCACCAGCGCTGATATGCGGTGCCCTCTCTCTGTTGCTCTGCCGGTGCTTTTTGCCGCCAAGCTCTGGCTGCTGCGAAGACTTCTATGGGATTTTTGCCCTCGGCAAGTCGTTTATACAGGGCTAGTTCGGCCTGCGAATCTATTGAGAAAGGAGAATTTTCATCCATGTCTATTTCTGCGTTAGAGGCAGGACCCAAGTAGAAGTCTAGGTTCTCCCTGAAGACATACCTTCGATTCTGGCAGGATCAAACATGCCCGACACGGGCGTCGGCAAAGTGTTGGTGTAAGACATTGTCTTTGTTGGTGAGTTGTAGACTGCTTGGGCAGTAGGCAAAGCCGGATAGTCTTTGGCCAAAAGAATATTTGGAAGATACGCACGCGAGACGCGAAATATTTGCTCAAGTCAAGAACTTCAGAGTGGTGGTCATTAGGAAGAAGTTCCAGCTGGACAGAGCAGAGCCTTGAGGTTCAAATAATGGGCTCCAAGAAGAAATATGGATCATATGCACGACAGTTTTACAAAACGAAGTTTTACAAAAGGATAGAGACAAGCAGATCACTCATGCTCATGCGAGCAATCGTCTCACAATCGCCGAGAGACAAGCAAGTTTGGGCAATCACATAAACGAACAACTTGGGCAACATTAGCAAATGAACAGTTCTAATAGAACATGTGCCTGCCATGGACGTGCCCAATCATGTTTTACCTTATGCAGATATCATTGTTTCCTCTGGACCCTGTATGTCGATTGCTCACAGCGGTTTGGGACGAGTAAAGCAGATGCTCGGTCACGCGCAAGCCGCGAACTAAATGATCTCCCTCCAAGGCTTGTCACAAGAAGACAGCAACACAACACACCCTCAAGCGGCTTGACAAACACCTAGATACATTGTGAGTGTGCCTAAGAAAACTCGCAGTGGCTCTACCAATTGCTCAAGCGACTGAGTTAAACCGGGCTGTCAACCAAGATGTTCATTGTGACTCACTCAGGATTTCAGATTATCTTTCATACCTACGTACCTTACCTTTACAATGCACTTGGCCCCTTAGGACGCTATTCCAAGTGTTGGACGCTACAAAAGTCCAGCACGATACCGCTACGCCGCAAGATCTCTGCATTTCATTTAGACATCAGAGAAGGATACGTTACGTTCGGATATTTGCGCCCTCTTGCAGAAAGTTTTCTGTTGGTGTTGTATCGTGCTGCAACCAAGATCCGGGCCGTTAGTGATGCCGCTGCTGTTGACATCATATGTGAAGTTGCGTTTGACACAGGCCCGGAATCCTTTTTCCCCCTCTTCTATTACTGGACGATCTAGCGGGCTTTGCAGATCTGTTTTGCAGCGGGAAGGTGCTGTCGGCCCCCAAACCCAATCAACCTTAGATTGATCCTTCGCTGCACAAGAGCCGCCGATTTCTCGTGTTGTGCCCCGGCAGAATGGAACACGATCGGCAATAAACGTCACACGTCGTGACGGCACGGTGTCACGGAGTCACATAGGATGTAACCATGCGATCCTCCGACACTACACAGGAATTTTGGGGACAAACACACAAACACACAAACACAAACACACAACTTGGAGAAATGCGGTCAAGATGCGCAATCACGGATACCTACATGTACCTGATCGTCAGGTACATATTCTTGCAACTCGCCGACATCATCAACTCCCACATCAACACCACAATCGTTTCAAACAAACTTCCTACAAACCTCCACAATAACACTCCAATCAACACTTCCATCATCGCATTTACTCTTTACACCCGCCAAAATGATCACAAATACCATTCTGCTAGCTTTAATTAGCTAGTCTGGCAACCGCCTCTCCCATAGCCTAACACCACCGCCGCGGAGGAGATGGATGGCTAACAACCCTAACCCTCAGTAAAGGCTTCCGCCTGGTCGTCAACGTCACTGATCCCTCGACCGACTTCAAAGACACCCCCGTGAACGGGATGAAGTTAATCGGCGTGCATGTCGGTGCCGGTCTCGACGCTCCCAGCGTCTCATCGACCTATTCGCCCGTATTCTTCCAACCAAACAACAACACCATTCAAATGGCCACCGGCTCGGTTGCGCCTTGGGGGATCGTCATGTCTGACAGCCCGTCTGACCCGACAGCATCGCCGTTTGTATACGACCTGGGCATCAACATAGGCGGCGGCACCAACGGGTTTGGCGTGCCAACAAACCCACTGAATGCAGTGTATCCCTGCCCCGCCGCGTACGCACCCAAGACGGGGACGTTTGCGGTTTGCGATATGGGGTTTGACGCATATGCTCACCCACGGCTGTTGGTGAGGTTTATCGAGGGGGAGACGAAGGGGTGGTATGACGAGCCGGAGAATGTCCCGCACAACTGTGTCGCTGTCAAGCTGCTGCCAGAGTGTGCGCGGCTTGATCTCGGGGAGGCAAAGGGACAGGAGGGGGAGGTTTGGGATACGCTTTGCTATCAGAACTTGAGGAATGTCGACTGGAGCCGTATGAAAGCGTGTTACTGAGCCTGCTGAGAGAGGAGGAGGGCCCTGGAGGGGTGGATTAAATGGGTTCATGGAGACACGAATAAAGTACATAGTAGATAGAGTAATCGTAATAGTAATCATCCCTACCAAGTCCAATAATATCAAAAGCGGGAACTGATATCTCTTTCATACGTGTCTCGCATCTATCGTACACACGTGCTGAAAAACAAGACGGTCCGTTACTACCTCTACTGTCCATCATGCCGTGCCCGTGTCAAGTTGCTGCCAACCTGGCGCACATAACCATACCATACCACGAAATCCGCCTCTCGAAACTGGTCAGGGTCGATTCGCAGTGGTGTGATATGTCACGCCCGCACTGAACTCCGTATCAACCTCAACCCTAGTCCTCTCGCTCGGATTCACAGAAACGCGATGAGTATGCCGCGAGCCGTCTGGTCGCACGTCCACATCACGGTGTAGATAGTTTCCATGGGCATCGCACTTCTCTCGGTGGTGGTGAACAATTCCCGAGGCGGTCACGTAGTCTTTCTGCTCGTCGTACGCGCCGGTCTGCGGGTTGTAGACCGTCACGCTCCCCGTGCCTGCTCCCACTGCTGGTCCGCCAGAGCCAGGTCGCGGGACATTGTTGGTAGTAGTAGCGTTGCTTGTCATCTGCTTATTGTTGTCGTGATCCGCTTTGTCAAGGCTGACGGTTCGCTTGGTCTTAGCCGCGTTTGTGACATTGTCTTGTTCCATTACGTAAGGGTGATCGTTTTTGGCTGCGAATTTGTTATTGACAGGCGGGAGACTGGGTTTCGATCGTCAAGTGAAGATGGTGACGCTGACAGAACATTGAACATGTCGGGCTGGACTTGACATCATTCCTACATCAGCCCATATACGATGAGACCGTGAGACCGTGCGAAAGGGATTCAAGACTGTGTGAGTCGTGCACTGACACCCCATGCTACTTTGCGCACCTTCTCTTGGCAGATTGCGAAAAAGAAAAGAAAACGAACGACGTGAGACGAATTTTAATCACCGAACCAAATTTTAGGTCTGATCGTGCAATTGGGTCGGTGATGCCGCCGCCTGACGTACTGCACTCGAAGTGCACTGTATGCCTACCTGTAGTTGCAGAAAAATAGGGGAGGAAGGCGCGAAGGACTGGCGCATTTTGCTGTATGCTTGGTCCCAGCTCCTACAACGCAGTGTTTTCACCAGAAAACAGCCAACAAAAAATTTACTGTCACGTTACTTATTTGCGTACCTACGTAGGTATGCATGCCAGCAGTTTTGCTTACATTGGAGTGTTGGCCGTGTTGATGCCTGGTCATTCTCGTTCCGCTATCTCGATTGCATTCCATAACTTCCGAGCGGCCCCGGGCCGGTCTCCTCAGGGGCAGTCAAACTGTTTGCCCGCCGGGTACTAACAAAACCGAATAAGGGCACTGCGACCACATAGCCAAAACAACTGCGAGAACATAACCAGCAAATAGAGGCTGGCAAACGGAAAGATGAAGCTAAACAAGATCACGAAGCTTAATCAGACGCGCTGGCTGCGGCTACCTGGTTAGCGACTGATTGAGAATCTTGTCAGGCATATATATATACCTGATCAATGCCTCTCCCAATCGGTCCTTCTTTTCATCCTTTAAACAACAGTCTTCCCAACCCGAACCTTCTCCCTGGTCGACTAAGCATATAGCCCTGTTGGCAGTTGATCAGCTTCAAGTTTGAGCGCAGTCTCGCACTCTTCCACTTTCCTTTTTGTGGTCATCAACCCACTGGACTGGACTTTGGATAGACGAACCGTCAACTCCATCAACTGGGCTTTGTGATGGATTGGCTTAATCTGGTGGCGTTATTACCAAGAGGGGATGACGAAATAAGACTTCGGCGAATACGCGAATGGCTTGACGATTGCCAGGACAACCACGAGTCGTGCCCCCGACGCTGCTCCCCCGAACTGCCAACTAGAGTTGTTGATATTGGCTGTGCAGCAGGCTCTCCTATTCGCCTGAAGATTAACGAGAAGGGCAACCGAGGACAGTACGCCGCTCTGAGCTACTGTTGGGGTGGTGATCAACCGGGCAAGACGACCCTGACTGATCTGTACAGCTACACTCGACAGCTGAGCTTGACTGCCTTGCCCAAGACGCTGATCGACGCCATCAGGGTCTGTCGAGGGATTGGTATGAGATACATCTGGATTGACGCCCTGTGTATCGTTCATGAGGACCCTGAGGACAAAGCCAGGGAAATTAGCCGAAATGGGGAGAATCTACAAGAATGCTACTGTCACCATCATGGCCGCGAGCGCGCAAAGTGTGCGGGATGGCTTTCTCGGTTGACGCGCCTGCGGACAAGGCCCCTTTTCACATTCGCCAGCAATCCTTTGGTGCCAGTTCCGTCAGAGACTCGCTCGACAACCCTCCATACAAGCGCTTACCAGACTGTCGCGATCATGCGATGTTGATGGACACTTTGTGCCTCGCGCCCTTTTATGCTATGCTGTAGTTCAAAGAATCGAGCAGACACTCACATTGTTACGCTGTGACCATGATGATTCGTCTCAGTGATCTCACAATCACCCCATCATTCCATCGCGGGTCACAGGAATGTCCGTCTTTACGGCAATACAAACTCTGTCAACAATTAGGATGGAAAGACAGGGAGGTACACTATCGATGGATGAGGTAGGTCCTCTGATCAGTAATATGCCGTAACACAACAAGTGGTGGTGGAAAGAGTGGTTGGATTGTTAAGCCCTGGGGGGAACTTATGTAACCCCCTGACGATCCCCCCCGAGCTATACCTCAATACGTACCTACATGTAGGTACTTACGTAGTCTGCCAAGTCTGACAAACCATCGGACCCCCGTCTAGTTTCGGCACAGCCAGTCATGGTGAACACAAGCCTCAACAACACAACTTGCGCCGCACCGCTGTCAGACTTTGTGAAACTAAAAACCAGCTAACCTCTGCACAAGGGAACCTCTATCCCTTGGCCATGGGTTTGCCAGACTAAGGTTGGCATACTACGTGATGAAGTCTGTCGTCAGGGGTATTGTCAGGGGTATTGTCAGGGGCATTATTCAACTCAACATGTAAGCTCAATCGCCGCTTTCCAACAGTGTATGACTAGCAAAGCCATCCATTCACAGGCTTTCTTTCTTTCCTATTTTTCCCTCAGAGGATGTAAAAAGGATTTGACTGTTGACACACAATATCCCTCAACCGCAGCGGAGCCGTCGGTTCAAAGTTAGGGTAGATGACAGGTAAACCCAACTCTGGAGTAGGTTCTTGGAGTGAGCCCCAGAGTATATCTAAAACTGCATCATACAGGCAGGAACAGGTAATAGGTTATAGGGTACGCACATAAGCCTCAGGAATCTTCCCCTCAACTCCGTCCTTCCCGCGTGCTATTAACCAGCCATCACCATTTGAGTCTCTCAAGATCTCCAGTACATCTCCCTTCTGGAAAGAAAGTTCGCCAGTGCCCCGGGAGGAGAAGTCAAACTGCGCTTCTACGTTTCGTAGTGAGTAGGCTGGTGGCGGCTCTAGTTGATACTGGTGCTGGGACGGCTGCTCTTGCCATTGAGCTGGTGCGCGGCTAGTGATTCCGCGAGTAGAGAACTGGTCGACGAGTCCTGTGTTACCAACTCTTGAAGGAGACATTTGCTGGGAGGACTGCCCTTGAGCAGATACTGGAGCGGGAAATGATAACCGGTGTGCTTGAGACAGATCATTCCCTTGGCCTTGCTTCCACCCTGTGCGGGTGTATGGCTGGGTCGCCGTATAACCCCAATAGGATGGGCCGACGAACGGCGATGAGGCACTCTCGTATGCCTCTGTATGCATTTCCGTCGGAAACGCGAATGAACTCTGCAGGGGCTGAGGCATCTGTGGTGGTTCTGGCGAGATTGGTGCCATTTGTGGGGAAGCCGTAGACAGTCCCACCGCCGATGAAGACGGTGTTGTCAGTGAAGACGGCAGACACGTCTCTGGACCGCTCGGAGCTGGTTGGGTCTGTATTGCCGCTGAATCGCTTCGGAGAGACCGTAAGGACCTGGTCCGGTCGTCGGACTTGAAGGAGGGGGACACCCCGTAACGACCGGAGTCAAAATCGGGTACTGCATTCCAGAATTATCTTGTTGCACGCCGGTAGCTGTATATGCCCATTGGGGTGTTGTGGTTGTTGACGAGCCAAGACTGGATAAAGGAGGACCCATCACCGGTAGTGATGTGGGCAAAACTGAGGCCATTGCCAGCCTGGTCGCATCCCTAAGCTGAACACGACTCTCATCCCGCAGTGCGTATATGGCTTGCTGTGCTTCGAGAAGCCATCGCTGCTGATACTTTTTCTTGAGCTTCCAATGGCTTATGTCGAGTTGGCCCTGGTAAATTAGTTTGAACGTCATTCCGTTGAGCCCGTATAGCCACCACAGAATAGACGTGGCAATCTCGCTCATCGGCTCCATCATTTGCCCGTATTGCAGGTCCAGGAAGCCTCCCACCAGAAAGCCATAGATCATTCTCCCGGCATCCTGCTGCCAGCGCAGGACCTGGCTCAAACCGCTATAATCGTAGGTATGCTGATTCTGAAGGGCGAACTGTGAGTTGTAGGTTGAACAGGGCCAAATTATGTCTGTGATCACCGATCCATCGAAGAGTCTTGGACGCCCGCGCTTCTTGCACTGCGAGTTCTTGTCGTCGATGTACCACACGATGTCTTGCGACTCCAGCTTGTCGTAGGACGGAGACATTTGGTTGAGGCCCTTTGGATATGCCTTCAAAAGATCGTGTCCCTGCGAGGCCGTTTTGAGCAGCGCGATGCAGTCATCGAACTGCCGAGTCTCCGGCTCGTTAACTCGTCCTTGCCCCGGGTATGCCCAAAGCCAATCGTTGAGCACGCAGGCGCCAAAACCTGGGTAGATCGGCAAAGGCCAGCAGCCGGCACACAAGAACATGGCGGCGGCGACTGCATACTGCATCGCGTCCTCCATGTCCTCAGAAAATATTGTATAGAAGGCTGGGCCCTTGATTCCCAGACACTTGATGACCTCCTCTCTGGCAATGGGTAGCCAGGGCTCGTTGACGACACCCAAATTCAAAAGCTTCTCGCCCAGAACGCCGAAGACAACAAAGATGTCCCGTCGAAAGGTGTCGGAGCCTACCTCGCACTCTTCGGGAGTAAGCGTGGCAGATGGAGCCGACTGCGAAGCGCCTGGGAGTTGTCGGGACTGTACCACTTTGCGCTTCTCGGGCGCTTCCATAAACTTGCCCATAGAGGCTGCTGCCATAATCCCCGTGAAGACAAGAGCGATTGCGGTTTCGGTGTTCATGCTGGCGACTGTTTCCCGTGTGTCGCTTATCAATTCAGGAGGCGGGCGCGGATGTTTGTGGGTAGGCGTTTCTAGGAGGGGAGAAAATATTGGCGACATCGCGAATTGATTGTCAAGGTGTCGGTAAGGCTCTAGGAGGAGCCAAGCAGGGTTGATTTGCGTATAGGTTGTCGCGCCATAACCTGCTGCTGCCGCACCTTGTCTATCGAGCCTTCAGCTCCGCGACTTTGTCAGCTGGTTCCGCCCGCACTCTCCGTCGCCATGGAGGGGCAAAGAACGTACTCATAGGTCGCTCTCTGGGATGCGATGCGGCATGCTTCCGAATGAGGGGTGATATGGGGCGCAAGTTGGGCTACTGGCGCCTCCTTCGCAATGGCTGGGATGGATGGAAATCATTGGTCGCCGACTCGAACGGAGGTGCAGAAGACCCTGCAGCCTCTGCAGAGGTTAACGTTATCTTCAGATGGTACAGCATATTCAGGGTGAAAAGCTGAAAGCCACCTAGCCTCTGCAGCAACAAATAGATGGGTCTCTGGTAAAGAATTTAGAAGATGTTGTGGGTTGTCACGATCTGGTTGGAAAAAAACGAGTGTCGACAAGGATAAATTTGACACATTGAGGTACGTAGTTATCTGGGTCGCACCTTCCCATTGTTCAAGAGCCACATCTCTCAAATTCGAAATGTCCCGCAATGCGCCGCTCACTGTAGGTACCTTAGGCATCCTTTATGCGCCTCACCCATACATGTGGACAAGACCTAAAGGGCCCCGGTACCTTTACCTCCACTTCCACAACAAAATTTGCTGGGGTAATTGATTGACTATAAAGATCCGCTTCTCGTGCATCCCATGGCGCATAGTTTCAGCGCCACACGTTATCTGCTCTTCCAAATCCCTCTTTCTCCTTTGCTCACTCCAAAGACATTACTCCAGCAATGCTATGCACATCCAAAAGTGACCTCGCTATTACATCCATCCGACTTAAGCCTTGAAGTCCCTCGACTTCTTAGACCCAGTCCCCTTGAACACCGGCGGGCCAGGGATGGTGTATGTCTGCGGGAGGGAGTGATCATTGATCGGGACCTTTTTTACTCAGTCAGCACTCTGTTTCCCCTTCCTCAATTTTTCTTCTTGACGTACCTTGATGTTAGGGTCCGATTGCTTGCAGTACCCAGGGATAGCCGCCTTGTACGAGGCATCCGGCTGTGCTGTGCCCGATCCCGTCACCACAATCTGCGCGCACTCCGGATAAAACTGCGGGGTGTTCGCCTGATGCAGGGCGATCAGCTCGTGTCGGATCAGGTAGTTCCCGGGCGCCAATCCTTGCGGGATGGTGCTAGTCCACTGCTTGTTTCCGCCAACAAGCTTGGCAATGTCCCACCCGCTGGGGGTTTCGGTGTCCAGGAAGACCTTGACGCCGTCACCGTGGAACCCGGCCGCGTCAATCTTGAACCATCCGCTGCCCGAGCCGTCACAGCTGCTGAATGCACCGGCGCACTTGTACATCCACACGAGAATAGGACCCTGGCTGTGTGTCCACTGCGCCCAGATGGCTGACACACTGTCGCCGGGAGCGACAGACGCATTGAGCGTGGCGGATGTGCCGCCGTTACACCGTAGCTTGGGGTCGGAGGCCGACATTATAGGGTTGTAGTCGGGCCACTGTCGCTGGATCACGTTCTTTGAGTTTGCCGGTGAGAAACCTTGGTAGCTACACAATAAGATGCCTATTTAGCGGGTGTGGTTGGAGTTAAGGTCTGCGAGGCGGCTTACCCAGGGTAGTTTTTGCCGGCGACAACGTAGCTCGTGACTGCGCCATGGGCAGCAGCGCTACCCGCGAGCAGGGCGACTGTGCTGATAGCTGCCAGTGATGTGAGAAGCATTTTGACCGTCCCGATCGTGACGTCTGTGTAAGTACTACAGATGGATGGGTTGAGAGAGAGGCTGCACGGTTGAGAGCCGAAAAGAAGAGCAACGTACCCCAGGGAAGTGGCGCGCAACTGGGTATTTATGATACCAAGTTTATCTCTCACTTCATTTGCGGGTGCATATAATTCGGCGTCACACTGGCCAAGACTCTCTCATCAATCATCATCCCACGTTCCCCAGGTTTTCCCCGGTTTTTCCTGCAATCTGGGGCCGCCCCGGCTAATATCGTTCAGTGAGCGCCTTTTATGCACGCGTGATAAGTTTCCTGGACGCGGAGTGGTAAAAAGTGTGTCTTGCCAAGCAACTATATTAAATATAAAGTACGGGGTGCTTCGCTTCGCCCATAAGCCGTTCTGTTGTCTCTGCGTAGCACCAAAAGAAATGCCGACCGGTCCGCCTCGATATTGGGGTCCAAACATGACGTCTTGACAAATGGATGGAAGCTGATAGTAAGTCTGACCCGCTGCGGTAGGTGCGCCTTCCCGAAAGTCCATAGTGTAAACGGCTTGGCAAACTGCCTTAACGGATGGTCATATGCCGAAGTGGAAGCCACAACAACTTGCTCACGCACACACACGGCTGGCTTCCGAAAGAACGGGAGAAATCTGCAATCTACGCTCGACACACTCGATAGCATTGCGCCGTGGAAGCCGGGTTATCTAATGCCGTAGCGAGTCATCTGCGTTTGGAGCGGTATGCTCGTCGGTTTGCAAGAGCGATCAGTAGTGGTAGGCGAGGGCTGATGCATGGCTGACTTGAGTGGCTGAGGCTGAGCCGGTGGGAACGGGCGCGAGGCGCGAAAGGCAGTCACCCAAGTCAGATAATACTATTCTATCCCACAAACGCCGACGATCTCCTTCGAACGCGTTCCCCGATCCGCGGAGAACCCCATTGATGGTCCGTTTGTCTCTTTCACTCCATTTAGGTCTAGTCAAGCCAGTTCCAAGAGGAAGGTTATCGAAGACGTACCACGCGAGTCTCTCAACCCAATACAGCGCAGTAGATTGGTCGGCCACACTAGCCTTCGGATCACTTCGCAGATGACTTGGACTTGGGATACTTTCTCCCTGAGGTAGTCTGGCCAGCGTGGCAGGAAATTGTTCCGCAGCCTGATCCTCTCTAGGTGTTTCAACCTGGGAATGGCTTTAAGCAAGTCCGAGTCGTCATCATCGCGTTCAAGCACTCGTATCCCAATTTGTCCACGCCCGAGTTCAAGTTCGTAATGGTCTATCATCTCTACCTTGAAACGCTCCCTCTCAACATACATCTGCCCAAATACAATGACTAGTTCCTTCTGTGCGCATCCAACCGTCAGCGAGGACATTAAATTACGGATTCTCGACCTTTCGTTACGTATACTGAGGGCGTGAATCCTTCCGAACCCGTAGCACTGCATGTAGCGATCGCCGATGAGGACAGTGAGTTTCCGTATCAGGTGCACATTTAGCTTGCCAAACGACCCCAGGACCATTGGCATCGACCACCGCTCATTATGGTATCGTGGGAGACGAACCTCGATCTGATCGAAGGCAAGAGGGGCGAGCTCGGTGTGTATAAGCTTGCATGTGAGCAAGAGGGAGGGGAGGGGGTCTGGTGGTGCTTCTTTGATATGGGTCTCGTCGACACCCGTGTCCTGGCAGCGCTGGGCAACCTGCTAGTAGTCTAACCTGGAAACCAGCTCGGGGCGATGTGGACGCACCCTGCGGTCAAGCGACCCATGGTGGAGTTGCATGGGTTTGGATCGTCTACCCTGGTCAACTCCAGGGGAGCTTGTGTCTTGTTATCGAGCCCTAAAAGCTTCCGAGAAAAGTCCTTAACTTGTCTCTTCAATCTTGGAAACTCTTTCGCCATATTTGGGCGCTCTTTTCGAAATCGTTGACAGTTCCGTAGACGTGGCTTTCCCCGCCGGCACGGCTTGCAGGTGGCCAAGTGCCGGAGCCACGCTGTAAGTTCGAAGGGTGCAGATGCAGGATTAGCGCCATCTGTTGTAATGCTCTGGTACTCTAGAGGCGGCTGGGTGGGATGGATGTAAACGTGCAACCATTCCTGGACACGAGTTACCTCTGCGAATAGCATCGCGATATACTCATGATAGAAAATGCCTTCGTCAAAGATAGGTGTGGGCGAAGTGTCATTCGGATCGAGACGGACACGTGTCTCCCAAAAGTTAGGATGCCTCCAATCCTTCTTCTGCAGCTTGAGTTCACAGAACATCTGACCGACACTCCGAATCCTCCTTACGACCCATAAAACGTCTACAGCCTTGGAGAAAAGCTGCGAGAAGCATTCCCAGGAGGAATGCCCTGGCTCGGAGCCAAATATCTCGATCTCGATCTGGACCCTTTTCACGTCTGCCACTAGAAAGGCAATACGCTTAAGCGGTATGGCGTCCATGTCGGTACTACGCCATTCAAGGGACTTTATCATCCCAGGTTCGGTCCACACTAGGCTGAACTTGATGTCCTTTTCGTGGATATTTATGTTGGAAGCATTCGGCTCCTTCTTCATCTCTGCTATATCACTCATGACTGTAGCGATGACCTCGAGCGACCTGGACTGGGGTGTAAGCCTTTCTGCTGAGTTGAAGTGGGACATCTTCATTGCCCAAGAACGTTTGAGTGACTTACGGTCTTTCAATTTAGGGATTCTTGAGGAGCGGCAACCTGTCGAAATGCACTGGGTATGCCAAGGCCAACGATGCGTAGGGTTGGCGATGGTAACGGGATCAGGGGAGGGGAGCCCTATGTTCGAGGAGTAATATCGAGTACAAGCGATGGAAAAAGAGGGGTGAGTGTGGAAGGAATGAGTGTGCGGCCGCAGGCTTTTAAACAGATAGTACTGGGTCCACAAGACGACGGACGGTTTTGACCTTTTCAACGCTAAAAATGACACTATTCGTTTCAACTGATAACGTATCTGCAATCGGAATATGTCGCCTCGGGTTTCTGAAGCACGCCGTACTATGAAGGCACTTGCACGTACTAGGGTAGAGCTTATACGCACTAGGAGGGCACTTGCCCATTAACTTCGTGGAGCACAGTCGTTCCTTCCCTACTATTACCACCATAGAGACGTAGCTTCCATTTGAGCAATGCATAAGGTTTTGTGTACGTCATCACCCCAGGGAGTGTTAGGAGGAATCCGCAGCCCACCCCGCGTGCCGCGTCTATTTACTTGTTTCTTCGGTCCCGACCCAACTTGGGAAAAACGAGCCCGCCCGTGCGGACCCAAAGTGACAACACGTTTTTGATTTACGAGTCTTTTAATCTGTCCCGTGTACCACGATCAATTCCAGCCATCCCGACGCACTTGAAGTTCTCTCCGGCCTTTTTCAGCTGCCAGCTTATTCGCCATGTCGTCATCTTCTTCCTTGTCTTTGCCCACGGTGGCTACAGCCCCGACCACGTGTTCCTAGGAGGACGCGCCAACGACAAAGGAGGTAGGTTTTGATCTGGTTCTTAAGTAATGGAACCTGGCGTCTGGGTCTAACTGTCGATGACACATAGACGAATGCCGACCTGACCGAATTGTTGCTGTCGAGACTGCTCTCGAGACCGAATGATATCGTAGATATCACACTCTCCGGCCCAGAGGCTCGCCGATTGGTGGAGCTTCTCGAAGAGTCACGAGCTCGTGAGCAGCAGCTGGCGCAAAAGGAGGAAGAGCTCAAGCAGTTCCGTTTTCTTACGAGATACGGCGACTACGCGAAGAGTGTCTGGACCGATATGAAGGTCCCCGAGGGCGGGTCCCTTGAGGAAGCTATCAAGATGCACGACGAGACCGACTTGTTTGCTCGCGATTTCGTCTATACATCGTACCGCCTTGGATATCAGATGGACTGGAAGAAGGCTCTTCTGTCCACGGAAACATATGCTGAGAGGAACCGCGTTTGCCACGCGCCGATCGAGGATCATATCGCTTCCCAGGACTACGATGGCCTAGCCAACCTAGTCGACAAGGACAAAAGCGACCCCTTACCATAATGTCGCTGGCTCCAAGCGGAATCGGTCCGATGATGTTTCCGAGGAAGTCAGCATATTGACAAAGCGGCAACGGGTGGAGAAGGCCGAAGGAGGAGGAAAAGCGGGAGATGATGCTCGCGTTCGTGAAGAAAGGTAACAGTTGTGCTGACCGCTCCTATGCATCCACTACCTACCTATGCATCAGCAGCCATTAGATATCACCACATAGCGACCAACCCTTTCATAATTTATCTTTCTCCCTCACCAAACAACATATCGCAGAACGAGGCTCCCTCGTCACTCAATGGCAACATGTCGCAACCACCCAACGAACCGGAGCAGATCACAGACGAGATCTGCATCCAATGGACGCTGTCGGCGTGCAGATCATGGCATTGTTGGACCTAAGTGAAGGTTCTCCCTCACTCGGGGCCGCTATTCTAATTGAGCACACACGGGCGCAGATTCTCATGAAATAGCGGGTAGTCTCTCTGGAAATAGACATTCTGCTAGACCGGCTTCTGAGCGTCTATCGTAAGCCCACAGCGGCGAGCGACTCTCTTTGCAACCTGCTCTCCGCTCCAGTAAGCACCCGTGACGGTACCGAGTCCGCCGGGCCGCGACGTGTGTTCACCGGCAAACCAGATCCAACGGTCTTCGCCCATACCCTCCCTAAGTGCCCTAAAGTGCTTAGAGCAAGTCCCAGACCCGACCGGCTGGTTGGTGAACGATCCGTAACCCGCGAACTTGTCATTCTGCCAGTCTGTCGACAGAAATTTCGACGGCACGCAGTCCGAAGAGGTCATATCGTAGTTAGGGAGCTTGGAGTAATACGGCTGAAAGTTATCATTAAGGATTCGGTAATACTCCTGGGAATCTTGCTTCATGCCTCGGACGAGCCCGGTAATGTGTCTTCCCCATTGGCCATAAACGAAAAACATAATCACGGGCTGGGAAAATGGTTCTGGCAACCCCGAGAACGAGATGATTTCCTGCCGCCATTTTGCTGGATTTGTATCGGCTGCATCAGAATACGCAGGGCAGAGAAAAAGAGACTCGATAGAGAATGGCCGACTCCCTGTCCCTTCGGCTCGATGGCTGTTTGCCCCTGAGTCTCGCTTGTCCCAGAACGCCCTCGGAAATTTGATAAACACTTTGTCGAGGTTGCCGTATCCGAGACTGCGAATCGCGGTCGAAACTCTCCACGGCAGGGGTGGGGAGAAGACATCCTCGTTACGCTTCAGCCAACCCAGCGGTGCCGTAACGATAACACTCCCGAAAGAATCCCGGAATCCATCAGCCGCCTCGATATCAACGAGACCGACTTGGCTGTTTGCTATCCGTGTGACCTCACAGTTGAGTCGTAGAGTAGCCTTGTCCGCCACCGGTGACAAGAGGCCAGTGAGAATATCGCCAAAAGTAGAAGCCACGTATAAGTTGTCTAGACGAAGGTCAGTGAGCTGCAGTTCAGCAAAAATAGTGGATGGAGAAATCCAAGGTACCCCTTTCTAGACCGGCATCCAGCCATATGTTCTTAAGACTCTGATTTTCGCAGTCGTCACCCATAAAAGCTCCCCACATCTCGACGATCTGCGTCATGAAGGCCACATAGGCTTCCGTGACGGAAGAAATCCATCATTTTTAAGTGGTCAGAGAGCCATGCGGACTTCTTGCGGCTGTGATCCATTGCCATCTCCAGTATCTCCCATACTTCCTCGTAGCGATGGCGTGCTAAGTCACGGCTGAGCCACTCTCCATTTGTGCCACAGATTGAGTCAACAGCGCCGCAGGCGACGGTCGTTGCTCCCGCTTTCTCTGCGAGAGCCACGAGTGGATTGCCCCGTGTTCCATGAATCCAGCTCGCGCCAATGTCAATCGGTAGTCCCAGCCGAGGAGTCTGATGGATGCGGCCGCCGACGCGATCTCGTGCCTCGAGGACTGTCACCTCGAAGCCGGCAGCAGCGAGCAGCCCAGCAGCTCGAAGCCCGCTTTCACACCGGCTCCTATGACGCAAACCTTTCTCGAGCCGCCTGAAAGACTTGACTGCGCACCTCCCATTTCACAGAATTGCCTGAGTCGCTGAACAACTGATGGTTGAGATTTGTGCGCGAGATGGCAATGCCCCCTTAAGTCATCCTTGAGGCGTTTTATATCGCTCTCTACGCACCGCGCCGCCAACAGAATGCCTGGTCAGACATCGAATCAGCCTTTATGGTGGGGCGCTGGGCCTGCCAGGGTGCCCCACCAGCCCACCATCACAGTACAGGTATTCGGTGCAGGTTAATAGCTATGCCTCGAGCCCTACCTTTCGCATTGCAACACATATAAAATTTCTGGTGGAGTAAGTCATCAGCTTGAGAGAGTGTGACAATTAAAAGCAAAAGTAATGCGGCGGTTCCTGCTGGTCACTGGCATGAGCAAGTCAGTCAATTGGGTTAAGTTATCGGTTAAGGTGCGGGGTTTAGGTTAGGCCCGCTACTGCTCAAATGCGCTTCAACCGCCATAACGCCGCTTGTAAGAATCCGACCAACTCGAATCACGACAATTCGCCCATACTACGCATTTAAATTGCGGAAAGGCCCACAGCTTACGGATAGACTTCTATATAAGTGGGTCAGTGTGGTCAGAACTACCTGTAGCCATCCAAAAAATGACCCAAAGTACATACTCTAAGAGAACGCCATCCAGAACCGACTCAATGTTGAGTTGGCCACTTAGTTACTCCGCTTGGTAAAATTTTTTTTTTTTGGGGGGGGGTTACAGAGACTCTATCAGATCCTCAGCTAATCTTTTAACCAACCTTACTCTCCTTGAAAATGGCTCTCAGCCGCACCCGCACCCGCACCCGTCGCGCAGCGAACCAGGCCCGGATCAGCACTTCCCATCATGTGCTTTGGCAAAACACCCCATCATGGAAGGCAACCTATCATTGGAGTGTCTTGGCTCGTGCGACGGGACTATCGCCATTCTGGTCAGGAGGTGCGTGGCTGTGCGACGAGGCTCGGTAGTGATGAGGGCCTTGCTTCAATTGCGGGAGACTCGTTGGCTAGGAGGTTAAGGTATCGAGGTTTTGTCCCCTGTCAGAGCAAATCCGTCTCCAAACTTCCCGGCGCTGCTTGACGGGGCTCCCAAACTGTGGGTGGTTGAAAATAAGTCACGCAGTACAGCGCGCGTATTTGTATTAGTACTGGCCGCGACCAAGGCCTTTCATTTCTGGTCTGTTGGTCTCTCTTTCTTGTCCGACTTGGTGTAGCCATTTTCTTCCTGGTTGGCTCTTCCCCACTTCCTCTGACACTGCATACAGCCATGGTGTGATAGTGGCTGCTGCAACGCGAGCTGGCATCCATCCCCATCAGCCAATCATCCCGCCATAAGGCTGCGAGCCTGCGCCTATCCGATGAGTTTCAGTGCCCGTGGGCTCCGAGGTTGGGAGTCGCTAGGCATCCTACTTTATATATATGCCGATGTGCCCAGCAAATTCACCCACCAACCTGCACCGCCACTGTCTCGATGCACCCTGCCTCGTAGTATAGCGTTACGAGAAATCCGCCTTGCGAAAGTGGCCCCCAGCCAGCATTCAATACATTGACCATCGCCATTTCTCCATAGTTGTCTCCGATCAAACACTGGTGATGGATCCTCTATCAATCACAGCTGGCGTGATGGGCATTTTGGATACCGTCTCGACGCTGAATAGTGCCATATCCCAGTTCAAGGAGGACTACAAACTCGCGGACGAGGACGTTGCTCGAAAGCACGCGCTGCTTTTGAAGGAGGAAATAAGGGGATTGGAGGCAAGAAGCTCATCGAGTTACTCACCCCCTCGTAAAACAGCCCATTAGATGAGACGAATCTGGGCACTCACGATTGCCATTGTCGTTCGTGGTCCTGAGCTGCGGTGAGCTGCGGCTGATTTGGCCTGAGCTCTCCCTGATTTTCCCTGAGCACGGGTGATCCCAACACGCGGCCGCACAGCCACAGAGGCCTGTTTTCTGTCCCCCCCGGCTAAAGTTGCCTTCTGAGGAAACGCGGATACGCGGGAATCAGTTCCAGGCACACGCATAACAACTACGATTTTAACGCGTACACCTTAATATATATAAGCACGATAGATCTCGAAGGCTTTATCCCACAACGGTGGTGTGAGCATTTACGGGGGAAATGGAAGCACATTGCGATCATTCGCGAAAATCATTTCCTTGAAGATAACGGATGGAGGGAACGGTAGTCTCGTGAAAATGTGTGAGCTGCTGGGTCCTGAGCGGGCAATACGCTGCTAGAGATAGGAACAAATGATTTTTGATGAACCCCTTGATTTTCGGCTATGGCTGACGACGGCGAGGTATAATTACATGGGTCATTATGACTTTGGTGGCTACCACTTACTACCACTAACACAACGCTATAGTGTGCCGTCAACTGTGTGATAATCTCGCCCCAGCACACGAGACAAAATACCCCTTTGATGCGGTACCCGTTAACCCGCGGTTGCAATCCAAACTTTTACGATGTCATGTGAGCACTAATTACCCAGGTACTACATCAGCGATAGGGCTCAAGACTTCAAAACCCAAGCTTCCTCAACTCGGACCAAGTCACCCAGCCTCCGCACGTGATCTTCCGACGCAGCACCTCGCAGGACGGAACATGCCAAGTGGAGGGTTTTATCGCAATCTTTAAAGTGCATCCCTTTGGGCGTGAACAACACCACTTTTTAGCGTCTAAGGGTCTATAGCCAATCAGCTTATGAGATCGCGAAAGAAGTGGGCTTCCAGTAC